>OX465107.1:24024148-24074148 GCA_949987565.1 Luidia sarsii | reverse complement strand
AAATAAACTTTGTTTTAGACGGGGCCCGACCGGAGACCGAGAGGGGTGTGCATTACTGGACCGGTTCTACGCCCTCAAGGTCCTCTCTGGGTTTACCTCCGCCATTTGTTGTACTTCAGGGGGGGGGGCATTGACAAACGAATCGATTACAATCACATGGACGGATGGAAAGGAAATTGCGTCGGCCATTTGTGAGTAAACCTTAGAGTTTGGCCTTGATCAATTCCGTGGCTTTGTAAACAGAAGAATCATTGTGGTGGTTAATGAAATCATTTTTTCCGTGAAACGCATCCTATATCCTTCACACGATGTATAGCTGTGACATTCTGCCTTATATGGGATAGAAACGTCAACCTCTCTATTGTTTTACATTACGTTTGGTTCATTTAACTCAGTAAGCAGTTTTCAACATTCTGCATGGTATTACTTTAATGGAACATATATGTGACCCGGCACAGCATTATGAGGAATAACCCCCACTTTTGAGATTTTGAGATTTTCTAATGATGTGAAAGAGTATACCATTAGCTTTCAAATGATATCATTATTTTCGTGTGAACTTTGTTGTAAATAGTACAAGGGGACTTCGCTCGTTCGTTTGGTACCAGACACAATATAGCAGCACCATTCTAACTCCTCGAAAGCGGCCATTCAAAAAGGCAGGAACTTTCAGGAATTTTCATGAAAACAGTACACAAACACTCCCCCGAAATCCTCTTTTTTTCAACACTTAGAGACGGATTTCGGAAACATCCTTTGGACATAATATCCTCCAATACATTAACTTTCCGAAAATACAAAAAAACAAATATTGATTTTCTTTTTTATCGAATTGAGAGGATACTTTGACTTCAGGCGTTGTTTACTCGAAAAGTGTTTTGGTGGGATATTCATGCACATTATGCACATTAGGCCTAGGTGCGCTACATATATGACCCGGCACAGCGACATGAGGAATATCCCACCAAAACACTTTTCGAGTAAACAATGTCTAAAGTCAAAGTATCTTCTCAATTCGATTAAAAATCAATTTTCTTTTTTTTTCCTGTATTTTCGGAAAGTTAATGTATTGGAGGAAACTATGATATCAGTTGAAAGCTAATGGTACACCCTTTCACATCATTAGAAAATCTCAAAATCTCAAAAGTGGGGGTTATTATATGACATACATGTACATATGATTGTATATACTTCCCTCCAACCTGATAGTCCACTCCGTTAACTTGAAATCAAGCCAAGTTTGGCAGCCTTCAACAAGATTGCTATACCCTTCTTCCTTCGGCACACTTTTCCTTATATGGTCCCTTCCTTCCCCGGAGGATACAGAACGGTTGCATATCGAACAGGGAGCGTGGTTGAACGCGATGGAACGCATGAAGTTAATAGCGGGGACTTCTCTGACACGACACGGTTGTGGCAACGTGACTTATTCCAACCACAACAAATCACAGTTCCTGGTCTGAATACGAAGTTCAGGGGTACCACGAACCGCTCGGAGATCACAGAATAACGGGAAATCGTTGTTGATTCATGGGGTCTTTAAAAGTGCTACATGTTGTATAGTAGTAGAATTATGGTGACATTAAATTCCTTTCTCTTCACTTGCCCGCCCCTTTTATTTCGTCAGCTTTTCCATGAACTGACGAATTATAGCCATCCGCACAGCAGGGGACATGCATTTGGGAAATAGGACTTGGAAAGTTAGTAACATTTTTGATGTACATTTATTTTTCGCTTGCCTTTTGATAAGCAGTGTAAAGGTGTTCTTGAGACACGGCGATCTGTTAGCTTAACAACATTAATTCCACACTGATTTGAGGTGTGGTTTTATGCAATTTTCACATTCGAAAATGAATCGCCTCTTCGTGGAAAATGCAGACGAATTATGCTATCCCTCATACGGTCGTGTCCTATACTCCGGTTTTCTTTCACCTTTATAAGGGGCTGTATTTTACGAGCGGCGTTAATCGTGAGTTCCCAACTTTGACTCCAACATTCTGGCGACGTGCGTGCCGTGCATTTGGCTCGATGGGCCCGCGGCCTTCGCCATGGAAGCCCGTGGCCCATTCGCGATCGCACGGTCTTCGGGATCTTCCGAACTCTCTCACTCTCGGGCTCATGATGTACCGGTATAGGAACAGAACTCAGGGTTTTGCAGTTCTGTCTCGTGCCTAGACCTACATGTATATGCACGTGGTTGTGTGCAGGCCAACTCCCTATGATGTATTTTATAAAAAAAAACTCTGAATGAAAGTTCTTGCACATGGTGTGTTTTTCCTGTTCGTTCTGTATAACCAAACTGTTTCAATTTTCATGCGTATGAGCGCAGCGAAGTAGCATGAAATTGGAGTTCTCTCTCGAGCTGGTCTTTTCCGCCGGACTCTTGCAATGGGAGAAATTAAGTGGCTCTTATTCTTGCGAAGCCCAGGTTCGAAACAAAATTGGTCAAAAAGTCAGGAGCCTCACCCATCCCATCCCATCTCTATCCAAAGTCAGGGTCAAACTAATGCATCGCGCGCGAGGGGCTAAGATGATGGGAAGTCGAAGAGAATTGGGATTCCTCTTGGAGGAAGACTGGTAATAGGAATCGGGAGGAAGGGGGGATGCAATGTGTGTACACCATTTCAATGTAGGGCCTACCCCGCTACTGACTGTTGGCTAAACTGGGAGAAAAACCTTTCATTTAATTTCATTTCATTTATTATTTTTTGCAGCAACACTCAGAAAACATACACGGATAACATAAAAACAATCAATTTAAACTATAAATCCAACTATAGAAGACAAAATAAACCATATGCATGTACAACACATTGAAAATGAGATTTTAAACAAATTAACAGGAAAAAACAGACAAATAGCACCCCTGCAGCATTACAAAAAAGCAAACTCAATCACTGTCTAGTAGCTCTCCTTCATGCCATAACAACAGACCAGTAAAGAAAACAAACATTGTAAACAAGCATACAAGGACATAGATATTGTATAGGCTATATATGAACTATCTATAGTTCATATATAGCCTATATAGGTAATATAAAAAAAAACCTAGGTGACTTTGATTACATTGGCTTGAAGACCCGGAGTTAATAAATGGTCCCTGAGTGCATTATTTAAGTGCGATAAGCCAAAAACAACAGTATCCTTAACAGACGAGGGCAATGCCTCCCACTTACAAAAAGCCTTTTTAACCAAATAATTGTTAATACCTTTCATGTAGTAACTTTGTAATTTTGTAATTTTGTAACTTGTTTTGATTTTTATCTTTGTATTCAGCGCTTTGAGGCCTGTTTGGCAATTTGGGCGCTTTATAAATATCCTTTTTATTATTATTATTTATAATCTAGGGAATCTGTGAAAGAGGGAATAATGGGCAGCGTTAGCCCTCACCCTCATTCATTCCTCAAGTAGGTTCCAAGCCCTAGTCTATCTTGACACGGAGTACCAAGATGGAGATAGTCCTAAGGGGTGGGGGCGTTTTGGCGACCATGGTAGCCTGAGCCACATTTCATAAATTCCCACCCACCTTGACCAAATCTAGCAACGTGCGTTTCGCCCGCCACCCTCCCAACACGATGTCACAAGCTACAGAAATACGCAGTGGCTGTTGTTACGGCAGTCGTCCATGATTGTATTTCGTCAGCATTGCAGGTCGGTTGAACCAGTCTATTAGCTGATGGTCTGGTTCCAAGAGCTAAACATCCTGACAAATACTGTGAAGTCAGGGAACCACACGGACGACAGCTCGATGGGCACCAGCGACGCGATCATAATTCATAATTCTCATCTCAAAATTTAGTGGTGGGCCTGACGTTTCGATCCTAGCAGGACCTTTCTCAAAGGCAGAATCATGCTCATAGGCACGCCATGTCCTGCGTGATTGCAACCAAACAATGTGAATCATTTCTAGTTTTCATTAGTTACGGAATTAATCATTTATTCTTGACGTTTGTAGATCCATGTGCTCTTTTGTATTCACTCTGCCTTTGAGAAAGGTCCTGCTAGGATGAAACGTCAGGCTCACTAAATTTTAAGATTTGCATTTTGGTAATTTTAGTCAGTAAGCAGTTTGCAATATATCACCATTAATATTATGTTCAACTCTGGTTTAATATCATTATATTTCCCACAGCTCTGTTAAATTCAAATATGGGTTTGATGCGATGAAAAGGACGCCCCGGCTGAGCTGAAACTGTAATTATAGGAAGAACTCCTTAATTGGTCTCATAGAATAAGGAACCCCTATAGGCTTGCTAGGACATGATGATCTTTGTATGGCAGCGGGCAGACTCGAGGAGAAATGCTCATTAGGACAGTGGCCGTCATTAAATGGCTCTTTGATCGTGCGTGACTCCGGGAAGCTCTGTGAAGGATTTAGTGGGTTTCCCGCCCGTTTATGGTGACTTTACAAAAACCAAAATCTGTCGACCAAAAGTTGTTTTCAAATAAGTAGCATTAACCTGCAGCTTTACTACATATAATTTGCAGCACTTAATATGCTATAAGTAAAGAACATTGTTCACTCACGAAATCGTCCGAGCGTATCCTAGGGTCTGGCGTTCCCGGGAGAATGCGATGCACTTCACACAGGCGGGCCTCAATCATCGCTCGCACTAGGACATTCAAACGCCCCTCTCCACGGAGACTGCCCGGCAAAAAAAAGCCCGGCTCGGCGACCCTCTGACTCGACAGCCTCTGCGCTGAAGGTCCACACCCCAGTGCGCTGGCGAACTCCCAACCCGGCGAAACGCACCCTTGGCTCCCGCACAGAAAAACTTAACTCCCCCAAAAACGCTGGCGACAAGTGGGGCATTTCCAATAGGCCTAGACAACATTGGGAAGATGCTAAAACATCGATGTCCACAAATTTCCTTCGAATTTACACAGTTTGTAGATGGCCATGATAAAATCTTCATGGTCATGATAAAATCCTCATGGTCATGATAAAATCCTCATGTTTCGAGAAATCTTCGCTCAAAACATCGACAAGTAGTTTATTACTCGCGAGTGATAAACTACTTCTAACACCACAGTGCGAAAACCGTCGCAATATTGTTTTTTTGAATGTTTTATGGTTCAACACACAAACTGTGCCTATCGTTTACCATTGTTGTATAGGGCCCTTAACTCCACGGGTACGAATGCCTCTGCAGTCCAAGATCTGGCAAGATTCAAGTCTACGGAACACGGAAGAATTAGACACATTTCTGGGTCAATAAATATTTTCTATAACAATTTTATATACTTATAATTATTCCAGAATTACGTCGCTACACCTTTTGGTTATGATATACCATTTATTAATTCCCTTCACAAAATTATAATGACAGCAAAACCTACCATTCAAGAATGAAAAAAACAAAAAGTGATAATTGTATGAGTAAATTATAAGTAATTATGCATTGTGCGTGTCAGAGTCAACCAACATGGTTATCTGCTACAAGCTGGGTATTCGGAAACGTTGGCTGCATGACCAATAGGAGATGGAAATAAGGGGAATATCATATAGTCGTGCAAAACAAAACTTTAACGATCTTACGAATGAAGGTCCACTTAATTCGATTGACAAGGGCCAAAAGGCTGGATTCCAATAAACTTTAAAATAAATGAAAGAAACAATAACACTTATAACAAAAAAATCAGTGGTCCTAGTTTACTTCACACCAATTAGCAGAACTATAAAGATACGCAGCCTGCTGGTAACTAACAAAGGTTACTACCCACAAACAGACAAAATAGTAAGATAACGATATAGATATCTAAGGATATGTTCTCGTCATTCCGCCGTTATCTTCAATCGTTTCTGTACGCTTCCACATTCTTAAAAAGAAAGAAGCGCATACCCAAGAGACATTTATATTCCAGTTGAAAGAATGGTCCTGAGTACCGTCTCTAAACACGAACACTTAATAATAAGACCCACGACCTGCCTGTATATACAACGAATATACATCATGAAACATTTGTCCCATTTCAAGTTTTGTAACTAAATAGGCCTATACAATCGATTACTGTTCAAAAATATACAACACTAAAAGAAGCATTGTGCTTGAATTATATTCAATAGAAAAATAACGATACATACAAAACAATTCCTGTTGGCATTAATTAAATCCATATATATGTATAAACTACTCTAACAAAAATATTATCCTGCTAGGATCGAAACGTCAGGCCCACTAAATTTTAAAAATATTATCAGATTATTATTCTTAACAAAAATAACTAAGGAGAAGTTGGGTTTGCTAACTGGAGTGCACTTTTGTTTTCATAGAATATCCGGTAAGTAGCAACCCTGTGGATTTGTGATAGGCCTATCCTTTCTGCTCCGAAAGGCTGTTAGATTTATGAGTTTTCGCGATGCAAACAAGCCTGTACTGTTCTGACTATCAGTGTGCTTACACTGGTAGTGTCATGGACGATGTCAGTGTTGAAGCAGTGGCAGTGTCCTGGACAATGACAGTGTCCTGGACAATGCCAGTGTCCTGACAGTGACTATTTCCAAGTAGGACAGAACATTGTCAGTGCTGTGGGACACAGACACCCAGCTACTTCTCTCGGAGTCTCTTTCACATTTCTAGAAACAAAATAGTGCACACAGAGCTTCTCAGAATGGGGGATGTTAAAGATCAAGAAACAAAACCAACCTCATCATAAACTATCAACCACTTGGCAGAAATTTAGTACTTTTTTTTTAATGAGCGAGAGAGTGAACACCAGACATTGTCTCTTCGGTCTGGGTTTGAAGTGAGCATACGGTAATATAGTCAGCAGTCATTTGTGCATGGCAGACAAACAAGACCTACTTTATCGCTCTGCCAACTCTCTATAACTATCCTCGGAGGTTTGGAAACAAAACAAATTAGAACCAATGTACAAGAATCTGCAGTGCCCAGCACTGCTGGTATCAACCCCCTCACTAGCTTCAGACAGGCTTACTAGAGATGTGGTTCTAGAGGGTAAATAGAACTCCTATGTCGGGCCATAGGAGCTGAACTAGGACTGACAATTTGCCTCTGACTCTTCATTTGGCCACACTAACTGCATCAAGTCAATTGCTCCTTCCTGTTCAGAGTTTGGCACTGGTAAAGTTTTGGGTCTGAATGCGTAAAAGTCTGTCTGAAAACGTGAGGGGGTTTGACAGAATCTGGCAAGAGGCACTCGCCCTAAACTGGGTATAAAAAATCCACTTGATTAAAAGTGCAGAAATAATTGCAAATGCTCTCATGCACTGGAAAGACCAAGTTTTTTAGTCTGGTCATTGCCAATACTTTTCCTATCTTAGAAACACACGTTTACCTATTAAGTATTTTAATAAACAAGTACTGATTATTATTTTTTTTTTTATAATTTCGGAGCTTTCTAAGCACTCTGTTTATGCAGCATTAACATTGTGAATAAAATGATGGTGTAGTCAAATTCGAAGTGAAAAACAAACCTTGGCTTAATTCCAATTCTAATTTGTTGACCTTTCTATCCTTTTAAAATAGATTTGCAGAAACAGAGAGTTTTGGATATCTGAGTCATAACACACATTTTACAAATAACATAACTGATTATTACAACAACAAAAGATACGTTTATCCATACATCCCATGAACACACCAAATTAAAAATACATTTTGACTATGCACTACTAAATTTATTTCAAAAGTCTTGTTGAAGTGAGCTGATGCTCTGAAGAGAGCGGGTTAACCTAACGTTTTCACGTGTGGCCTGCTCCAGTCTCACAGCGAGTTGTCGGCAGTGGGGAGATGGAGAAAGATGGTCGGTTGCCATGGCTACAGAGCAGCCTCTGCGATGGTATTCTGCACACGTTGGTCACTGTCAATGCTGGAACCTTCACCAGGAGAACAAAGGAAAGAGGGAGAGGCAGAGAGATTTAGAGAGACAGGGGTCGCTACGATTCCATTTTGCGGCGGCTCTACTTCAACCTTAAGTCAGGTCTTCCATGCTTTGACTTTTGTGTGGAGCAGAGAATGTCTTTCTTGAGAGCTGATCGAGGGACAGAATCTTCAGGGGCCGAGATGGGTGGCGTACAAAGCCCACCAGAGACTCATCAGATTCTCGCCCACCCCTCCTCCAACACTAATCCTACACGTCCTCAATCACCTGAGCGGCCAAAAGCTAGTGAGATGTTTGCACTAGAAAGCAAACCTGGGTTCAAAGCAGTCATTAAAAGCGTTCTGTTTTGCCTCATATGTCAATGGGACCATGCGATGATCTACACGTGCCCTGTCTACAAGACCCAACTTAAACGAGAAAAGCCAGTGAGGCTTAACATGCGTCAATGGTCATCTGATTCTATTCAATTCCCTCAAGCCTATTTTGATCGTACTAATTGGGAAGATTTCCTAGAATCGTCTGACGGCATAGATGAGTGCACAGATGTGGTGACGTCATACATCGCCTTCTGTGAGGAGTTGTACTGCGTGCCAATTAAGAGCCTGGTCAGATACTGAAAACAAAGGCCCTGGTTCCGAGACTCTTTGCCCCAGAAAGTCCGGGTTAAGGAATCAGCCTATCAGTCAGGGGATGAAGCCGAGTTTAAGGCCGCTAAATATGATCTGAGGAAGGCGGTAAAGGTCGGCAAACGTAAGTACCGGTCTCGGCTGGAGGAGAACTTGCAGGAGGGGGGGTGTCTGTCGTTGATGGAGCAGCATCCGGCAGATCACTAACCACAAGTCAAGTTCCAAATTCCAAGCCCCTGATGAGCTCGGATCGCCTGACTCAATACTACTGTCAGTTTGACAAGCCCCTCAAGGATCATGTTCACGAGCCATTGCCTGAGTCTGAGGTCACAATGCCTTGCATCACAACTAAAGACATTAATAGAATATTTGCTGGGCTTAATCCCAGGAATGCCAGTGGCCCTGATGAGATCAGTCCTCATTTTTTTTTTTTTTTGGCTTCAACCAGCGAGTGCTGGCTGAGGACTATTTGACGTGGAGATATTCTCTACTTACGGCGTTTGGATCTCAGCGTCCAGTTTGGGTCAGTCACGCGGCCCTCTACGATGTCAAGCACTGCCCTGTGCACAAACTCATACTGGAGCTGTTGGAGGGAATGAAAAGCGATGCAAAAAATCACAAACAGACAACGAAGAGGAAAACCTTGCCAGATTTTCCAATTTTATTGTGTCAGGCAGGCTAGCTTGACAGTTTGAATAGACCGATTGCACGACCACTGTTTACATGCCATCACGTGACTTACAGTATAGTAGGTTATTTTTCCATCTCATTTGGCACAGAGCAGCGATGGAAATGTACAAAGAAGAATGTGGACAATATGATAGTCTTCTTTGCTCGTTTCCACTCCTGTTCTGCACCAAATGAGATGTGAAAATACACACTTATAAGTCACATGATGGCATGTAATCAGTGGTCAAGCAATCGGTCTATTAATCGGGAAAAAAAGCTATGCGGACTCATTAAACCCTAACGCTTTGCACCTCCCGCACAGGACACACACTGTATACCGCAGTATACCACGGTGCCCACAGGGGTGAAGCCTCACATACCACAGGACACCACAAAAACCCCGCTGCAGAATGTCCTGGTGCATGGCCCTTATCCTCCCACAGGAAAAACCATGTGTGGTTAATTGTGGTTTCAATGCCGGTTAGGGTTCAAAACCAAACTTAGAAAACAAACCTAATCTAAACCATTAGACGGCCCCTCAAGGAGGGTATTGTATCCTCACCTCAGTCTGCACCATGTTGGTCCGCTCCTCACGCTTGGTTACCAAGGTGCCAAAGACATCCACGTACTCCTCCTCCAGAACCACTTGCTGCGTCAGGATATCCAGGACGATGAAGACGCCCGTGCGTCCGATGCCCGCCCTGTGTGCCCCAAAAAGGGGTCAAAGGTTAGAGGTCGTGTCAACATTCCCCCCTAAGTGAAGGCCAAATGCCATCGCCCGTTGACTTCAGATCAGATTTTTTTGTTTTAACTCTCAAAAGTGAGAGGGCCTGACGTTTTGATACTAGTAGGACCTATCTCAAACTAACAAGCATTTTACACTATGAACATCTAAACCGTGAAAATGGGGTGAAAATGTCATTTAGCCGTAAAAAGAATACTCACTGTGTTTTCACCCCTATTTCCTGGCACACAGTTAGCCAAGTCATTATCACTGTTTTCACAAGTGGTCTCCAAGGCCACATTCCTGTTTTTTTTTTTTTTTTTTTTGGGGGGGGTCTGACCACAACTTACCCACAGTGCACCAGCAGTGGACCGGCATTCAGTGGCAGGTAGGTGCGTACAGAGCGCACAAAGTGGAGCATCTGGTCAGTCTTCTTGGGCACACCGTGCTGGGGCCAGGCGGTGAACTGGAACTGCCGGAGCGCCCTCACCTCCGATCCCTGCGACGCGCAACAACGAAAAAATAAAAACCGGAGAGAGAAAAGATGGGTTACTTTTGATCCCAGCCTAAAACAACGATAAACATAATTTTTGCAGACTCGAATTAATCCCTTAAAATTCCAACACCAAACTTGTCAAATTTTTGGAAGAAATACAATGCAAGAGGCATTGCACAATAGTAAATTGACTGATCACAGCTACAATGGGTTATCAATCATGAGTCGAGTGACAAAGGGATGGAAGTTCAGTGCTTGTCATTTGCTATTTCCAGACATTCCCAAAGTTGCTGACAGGTAGGTTGGATGTGAACCCTCCTTCCCAGCCCAAATCCATATGATGGGTAGTAGGTAGGCTATGAACCCTCCATCCCAGCCCAAAGTAAGTGATTGCAACAGATTGGATGTGAACCCCTTTCAAAGCTTGAAGTTGTGGACAGGCAGGTTGGATGTGAACCCTCCTTCCCAGCCCAAATCCATATGATGGGTAGTAGGTAGGCTATGAACCCTCCATCCCAGCCCAAAGTAAGTGATTGCAACAGATTGGATGTGAACCCCTTTCAAAGCTTGAAGTTGTGGACAGGCAGGTTGGATGTGAACCCTCCTTCCCAGCCCAAATCCATATGATGGGTAGTAGGTAGGATATGAACCATCCATCCCAGCCAAAGGTTAGTGATTGCAACAGATTGGATGTGAACCCCTTTCAAAGCTTGAAGTTGTGGACAGGCAGGATGGATGTGAACTCTCCCTGCAAGCCAAATGCTAGCGATGGCTAGATTGGGTGTGAACCCTCCTCCCTCTCCTCCTAAGGCACTGGCTGAGCGGCATCAGGTCCCGAAGATTCCGAATGCTTACCGACTCCAGACAGAAGTCCCTGACTGTGTAGCCCATGGCCGTCTCCTCGCGCTCAGAGACCCTGTTGACGGTCACCTCTCCGAAGGTGATGGGGGTGGAGTTGGAGGGCCAGTACTGGGAAAACTTGACCTGCTCAGATCGACCGCAAACAGACAGACAGACAGACAGACAGACAGACAGACAGACAGACAGACAGACAGATCAACAAACACACACAGGCAACAGCAGAATGACAATACAGAGAGAACAGGAGAAAGACAGAAACACAAATAATCAATTGAACGAAAACCATTCCCGAGCCGCTTTTTTCTTTCGCAGTGGCTGTTGTTACGGCAGTCGTCCGTGTGGTTCCCTGACTTGATTGTAATTCGTCAGCATTGCAGGCTGGTTGAACCAGTCTATTAGCTGATAGTCTGGTTCCAAGAGCTAAACATCCTGACAAATACTGTGAAGTCAGGGAACCATACGGACGACTGCCGTAACAACAGCCACTGCGTTTTTCTTTTCTACCTTTAATTGGTAAAATTCATTAGCTAATTAATATCATGATTTCAATTCTGCACCAGGGTGGCAAAGACTAGGGCCCAATGTTACAGATCTGCTCAGCATGTAAATTTTCCCACCTCGAACAGGAAAGCCAACCCCAAAATACCAATGTTTTAACGTTTTAAAGAGTTCCTATGTTACAAAGTAGGGCCTGATTATTGTGGCGCTTTTTTCCCCCCAAGGGGCAATGGAGAAAGGGTTGTTGAATGCAATGAAAATGACATCCAGGGCTGGTTTTCACAAAGCCTTACGATACATCATTAATCAACTCACGATGTATATTAACACTTGGTAAGTTCGTAAGGGTGGTTTAATTACTGTGCATCACTCATTGTCTGGAATCATCGCGATTGATCGTCAAGTAACGACGAGTCAGATGAAATTGACCGCTGAACTTTACCCGGCTCTTCTCCACACAGCTTCCAATGGCGGCAATGACCGGCACGTTCTGCTCCCAGACCATCTGCCAGAAGTCATTGACCGAGTTGGCCGGTGGTCCCTGGGCGGCAATGTACTCTGGATCTCGGTTGAAGCCCTGCGTGGACATTACAAAACCAGGATGAAGTCAGATAAGGCTGGGACAATATCAGCGGTTTGCACAAGGCAAGGCTAGTATAAAAGCCACTCAAGGTTAAGGGCTAAGGAAAGAAGGAGATAAGGAGGAACTCAGGAAGGCTGGAGATAGGCATTGACATTCCTCTATCTGGAAAAGGGACCCGATCATAAGTACGTGGGAAACATGAACGAGGGAATTCCAGAGAGAGGCAGACCGTGGGAAGAAGCTGTTCTGATATCGACTTGGTCTACTCCTTGGGACAGACAGAGTGTACGGGTGAGAGGAGGCAAACAGCCTGGTTGCTGTGGTGAAATCACAACGCGGTCAATGTGGTGACACTGTGTAAACCAGTTATTTCGAGGAGTATGGCTCTGAAGGGAGCTAGTATCAACTCAACCTTTTTGGGCAGTAGGTACCCTGCACGATCAGGAGGATGACAGTGGGCAGTGTACCACTGTGAAATGAAAATGGACTAACATTTTTTACCACTTCCAAATCTAAACGTTCAAGTTTCTCGCTCAAAAGCGTGGTTGGTTTAGACCAACAAAGATGGCTTAGCCATTGACCCTTTGCACTGATAATCATCAGCAGAAGAGATTGGGCTAGCACAATGGCAAATCACACTGCAAGAAAAGGGAATGGTGAAAGTGCAGGACATACCGACAACAGGCTAGCATTGATGTAATCGTTGTCCTTGCTGAGACGGACACGGTTATAATCATCTGTGTTGTTTTGAAAGAGAGAAGAACAATATTAAAAGCCAATAGTAGAGAGTGTCAGATGGGACAATCGTCTCTTTTAAAAGCCTGGCATGGACCGATGGTTTTGATTGGATAAGCAATATTCTTCATCAGGAGCCAAATGTTACAATGAATCTGATTGGATAAGTATCGCCTTTGGTGCTTGATGTGGCCAATAGCTGAGCAGGTTAAAAGAAATCTAATTTTCAATGGCCACCCAAGGACCAACGTACAGCAGTCCTGATAGGAGGAGCAGATTTTCATAAACTTACAATAATTACGATTGTAAAACTACATTCAAAGGATCTGGATGGCCCCTGACCATGGATAACACCGGGAAACCAATGACACTCACATGGGATAATGTTGCCGTAGCGGTTCTTCTCCTCATTCTGGGGCAGGGCGCCAACAGTCTTAGCCTCATTCTCACCGATCAAGTTCAAATCCTGCCAAGTTCATTTTGCATAACAAAAGAACAATCGATGAATACCAAAGGAAAGCTACACAGTTTATGAAGTTATTTCAAACCTCTTTTTGGAAGAAAACAAATGGAAAACTATTGCTTTCTTCTCCCAAAGATATTCAACAATTGTTATCCCACCCCCCCCCACCCAATCTAAGGGTTTGATAAAGTCCTAGACAAGTCAATTTTTTTTAGCTACTTTCAACAAATATTTGAAAGCCTGACATTTGATCCTAGCAGGACCTTTTTCAAAGGCTGAATTCTGCCTTTGAGAAAGTTTGTTCAACGATTAAAATACCAGGGCCTTGTCAATTTGCTTTTTTGGTCGTTTTCGTCAGTAAGTAGGTTTCAACGTTTTGGCATGACCACAGCGTCAAAACATGGAGATGATTTCGATTCCACCAACGCAAATTGTTTCGCAAGACCATGACTGATGACTGAGATGAATCTCCGAAGAAGTGTATACTGAGGAGTATACACATTTAGGAGTTCCTAAATGCTCACCTGGAATTCCTTGCTAAAATTATCCCCTGTCTTGGTGGACATCTTGCGAACGTGTTGACTGAACTTTGCCAGAGTAACGGGCCTGTGATTGACAAAACAAATACAATTCCTTAAAAAAAAAATTCTTTCAAGAATATGGAGGGCCTGATGTTTCAATCCTAGCAGGACCTTTCTCAAAGGCATCTTGCCTTTTGGATCAACACATCAGGCCCTTTCACATTTTTTACATTTTGGTCAAATTTTTTTTTTTTGACACGCTCACACTATGAACATCTTAACCGTGAAAATGGGTTGAAAATGGCATTTCGCTAAAAAATCACCGTGATTTACGGCGCATTTTACAGTGAATTCACCGTGAAAAAAATCACCTCCCTGACCTGATAAGGACATCTTCAGATCACTAGAGAGACCTTGAAAAAAACTTGGATATCTAGGATGGCAAGCCCCAGCCTTGAGGGATGGCTAAATCAATTACTAGTATGGTCCCTGAGCCTCCATAGAGGTACTGTATAGTGTCCTTGTAACTGTCACTCCCAGTTACTCTCAAACTGCCTCTAGCCATTTACCACCAGGAATTGGCCTGGGAGACCACTGGTGAAAATGCCGTAAAGACTGTGTGCCGTGAAATAGGGGTGAAAACGCTGTGAATTTTCTTTTCACAGCTGAATGACATTTTCACGGTTTAGATGTTTATATTGTCACACCCGAGGTAGTCTCCACTGTCTAGAGCTCTAATGAATGGCTTTCATAGAACAGGGCTAGGATGCAGACAAGAGTCCGTGGGCTGCTTACCTGGAGGTGGGGCTTGGCTTGGGGGGAGGCGGGGCCGGAGTGAGGGGTTCCTGGGAGCGGCTGGAGATCAGCACGTTGTTGCTGGCATTCTCGTTGCCCTGCTGCACCACAATGGCTTGCTTCTCTCTGCTGCGGGAAGGGGTGGCAAAGGGGTGGGGAGAGGGGGACAATATTTATAGGGGGAACATCTCCAGGGTTATTGCAGTAAACCTGTCTCACCCAGCAATGTGGACACTCAAGGACCCGTGTGTACCTACATGTAGTGGTGTGGACTGGTGTGGACCAGTGTGGACCTACATGGAGTGGTGTGGACTGGTGTGGACCAGTGTGTACCTACATGGAGTGGTGTGGACTGGTGTGGACCAGTGTGGACCTACATGGAGTGCTGTGGACTGGTGTGGACCAGTGTGTACCTACATGGAGTGGTGTGGACTGGTGTGGACCAGTGTGTACCTACATGGAGTGGTGTGGACTGGTGTGGACCAGTGTGTACCTACATGGAGTGCTGTGGACTGGTGTGGACCAGTGTGTACCTGCATGGAGTGCTGTGGACTGGTGTGGACCCGTGTGTACCTACATGGAGTGGTGTGGACTGGTGTGGACCAGTGTGGACCTACATGGAGTGGTGTGGACCCGTGTGTACCTGTGGGTATACCTACGGAAGCGGTGTGGACTGGTGTGGACCAGTGTGTACCTATGTGGACCGGTGTGGACCGGTGTGGACTGGTGTGGACTGGTGTGGACCTGTGGGTACCTACAGAAGCGGTGTGGACTGGTGGTGGACCAGTGTGGACCCATGTGTACCCCATGTGTACCCCATGTGTACATTTTTGTACCTATGTGTACCGGTAAGGACTGGTATGGACCCATGTGGACCCATGTGGACCCATGTGTACCTATACGTGAAGCGGTGTGGACTGGTGTGGACCCGTGGGTACCTGTGGGGAGGGGAGGGGAGAGGAGTTGTCACCTCTGGTATTTGTGTCCTTTGGGCTTCCTGCGGTCGCTGGCAATGCAGGTGCAGAGGCACATGATGAAAGCGATGATGAGGATGACGATGATGAAGGGGATGAAGGCGTAGACGAACCACCAGGGGTCAAACTCTGAGGAGGAGTGAGACACAGAGCAAGTCATCAACGGTCAGTAAGATTTGAAACTCAGCAGGCAGTGGAACTGGTGAAGAAGGCAGGCTATAGTCTATCTGTGGGTAGTACCTCAAACACCGGTACCAGGGAATGCCGTTTGGAAGAAGAGATCATTTGTGACCCGGCACAGCGACATGAGGAATATCCCACCAAAACACTTTTCGAGTAAACAACGCCTGAAGTCAAAGTATCTTCTCAATTCGATAAAAAAGAAAAATCTATTTTTTTATTTTTTTTTCCCGGAAAGTTAATGTATTGGAGGATATTATGTCCAAAGGATTTTTCCGAAATCCGTCTCTAAATGTTTTCTAAATGTTACTGTTTTCATGAAAATGTAAAGTTCCTGCCTTTTTTAATGGCCGCTTTTGAGGAGTTAGAATGGTGCTGCTATATTGTGTCTGGTACCAAACGAATGAGCGAAGTCCCCTTGTACTATTTACAACAAAGTTCGGAAATAATTTTGATATCATTTGAAAGCTATTGGTACACTCTTTCACATCATTAGAAAATCTCAAAATCTCAAAAGTGGGGGTTATTTGTCATCATGCTGTGCCGGGTCACATTTACACTTTCAAGTATAATGCACAAAGGTTCTCTGCATCACAGTGCAGTCCTAGCTACGTTGCATCAATCCTAACAGGACCTTTTCTCGGTACCTTTGATGAGAGAGGTCCTGATAGGATCAGACCATCATCAAGCCCTCCAAACAGGAACAGAAATGCTGACGTAGTCTTTGAAAAGAGCAGTCATCTTGGAGTTGAAAGGATGGGGTCGTCTGGCAGAAACGTCCCTTTGCGAAAGGCACATGTATGTGTGCATTGCATGCATCTGTATGGCTGGCTGTCAATGGCCTGGGGTTGGGTGGACTGGGATGTTTATTGGTGCTTGGGATTTACAAAGTCCTGGGCTGGATTTAACAAAGCCTTACGATACATCATACGTCAACTTACGATGGATAACCCATCGTAAGTTGTGACACACCGTATGGTTTCTGTGCATTGCTCATCGTCTTGCGATTAATCGTAAGTTACGACGAGTTTGGCGAAATCGACCCCTGACCATTGTTGTGGCCAAATTGACAGGAAGAGCTGTCTGCAATTCCCATAATTATCTACTCTCACTGGCAGTGGCCTAAAACTTGAAATCAGCACGCTCTTCCTCCGGAGACCAGACTAAAATGCATAGTAACCGGGCACTCACTTGTGGTGATGATGTCAGACCAGGGAGTGTCCGTGTACAGACCATTCTCAGTGAAAGCACGCACACTAATCCTGCACACCAAATAAAAAACAAACAACCAAAAAACAGCATAAACAAATGACATGAATGGTACAATGAAACTGGTGAGAGCTGGTACATTGAGCAAGAGGCCTCAGGTTCAAGTTCCATTCCGGCCAAATATTTTGGTTGCTATCTTAATCATGAAAAACAGACTGTGTACACCCAGCCAAGATGACTGCGTCACTGGTATCGGGTATGATGGGCCATACCAAAGAACATGGAGGCTCACATAGATGGATGTTACACACAATGTCCACACAGAAGACTAAGGCAAGCAATATCTCATATCTGTATAGCGACGAAAGACAGACATGTTACACTCTGCTGGACACTGTCCATTCCAGTTGCCAACCAATCTCTCAAGCTGGTTTTCTGGGCTCCATCGACTGGATCATGGGGCAGGAGACAGAAAGCCACTTACTTATCCAGACGCTGTATCTGAAAGATATTGGCCCTCACCAACCAGAAATCTGAAACCTGGTGCACCAAAGGAAATTACGGGGCCCAAACATCTTTTACTATTCATAATCTAATGATTGATGACGATGCGTCTTGGGAAGCATCGAGTGGTTCATGATACGAGGAGGAGGAGGGATGTGGATGAGGGGATGGGGTCGGGGGACCGGCAGGCTGTTAGGTCAAGGAAAGGGGTTTGTGTATCCTACCTGTACTGAGTGACAGGGGTGAGGGCACCGTTGCAGTAACCGGTGCTGGGGCACGTCGTCTCTTCACCGACGATGACGTCAACGGTCTCCTCCGCTTGGCGCCGGCGTCTACGTCCCTGCCCGCCGTTGCCGGCCGAGTTGATGAAGGGATTGAACGGGTCCAGAGACTGGTAGACTGGCTTGGGGAAGATGTTGGCCACACCCTGGTAGCTGGGCAGGAGGGCAACGGCCGTCTGGTTGGCTGAACGATGGAAGATACGGCCCAAAAAAATCAGGAGAAAAAAAATATGGAGGTTTTTCAAGTGACGTCACTTGACTGCCAGAGGCTAATTAGCATGGCCACAAGGAGCGTCCAAATACGCGGAAGCGCATGCAAATAACGAATCTGAGTATTTCCATTGGACATTTGATGACTCGAAGGAGCGCGAATTAAACGCTGACCGGCAAAATGCACATGACTGAAAAACCTTTATTAGCTGCTTATGGGGAGGGGAGGGGAGGGGAGGGGAAGGGAGGGGAAGGGAGGGGAGGGGAGGGAAAGGGAGGGGAAGGGAGGGGAAGGGAGGGGAAGGGAGGGGAAGGGAGGGGAAGGGAGGGGAGGGGAGGGGAGGGGAGGGGAGGGGAGGAGAAGGGAGGGGAGGGAGGGGAGGGAAGGGGAGGCTGAGGAAGGGGATGTACCTCCGTTCTCCACGACCAGGATGGTGTACAAAATGACCTCGCCATTTCGATCGGAGAAAAGGGCCCTTGGAAGACGGACCATGATGGTCGTGGCAGTCACGTCAAAAATGGAGACCAGTCCACCAGTGTATTCTGGGTCTGTTGGACAACAAAAAGAAAGAGTGCGTACATTAACACCACAAACAAATGCAGAATAGAACACAGGTAGGTAACTCTGGACCTCTCTCAGGGCCTTTTCACACGACAGTGCCATTCACACGTGTCAAAACTTACACGGGTCAGCCTTATCTAATCTCTTCCAGATTTGGCCACGGTCAATCATGCTGCCCGTTCACACTACGTCATACAATATTGGCTGTCAGGTTTATACACGTGTGAATTGCTTTGATCAGTTCACACTACTCAAGCAGACACAGGTCCCAAATGTGCTTGCACTATGCAGGAATGCAACTCTTGAATTGTAAAAAAATAGGAAAATGTCCGAATGAAACTGCGAGCGCGAAGCACGAAGCCCTTACGGCGTATGGTTTGTGGCCCGGGAAAATTTTGGATTCTAGATGCTCTTTGGCGGGTGCGGGTGCATAAGACAACTTATGACTTTAAGCTGAGTGACAGATTTTAACCTTTTTCAAGGCATACACCCAGAATATTTTTTTTTAACACAAAATGAAAAGTAAACATCAAAGTTTTTGCATTTTTTTTTTTAATTTTTTTTTTTAAAGTTTTTTTTTTTTTACGGCCGAATTAAAAAAACGCGGAAATCCGCGGATCCGCGGAAAAGTTTCATGCCTGTCTATGACATGAGTAACTACCCGTATCGCATACTGCATGGATGGTTGAAATGTAACACAAAGGCAATCACAATACTGCTTCCAACAAGCATCTACCGCCCTCAACCCATCTCCTGATGATGAGCAGTGTCAAAATGGGTTGAAGGCTTGACGTAGGTCGACACCGTGCTAAAATCTTGCAGTGTGAACAGGTAAAATCTTGCAGTGTGAACACGTAAAATCTTGCAGTGTGTACAGGTAAAATCTTGCAGTGTGAACAGGTTTACACAGGTCTAGCCTGTGACAAGCCCGGAGAATTTCGGAAGTGTGAAAAAGCCCTTCAGTCAGAGATCCCAACGGCCTTGACTATCCGCTTCCAGATGGGATGCAGCTAATTACAACGATCAACGTCCTTATTTCACACGCCATCATGACGTTAATTACTCCTCTTCCTTGAAACCTTTCACCCTGCATTTTGTTCCCCCTGAATAAAGAATGAGCTCCATCATCTACACAAGGTCAAATGACTTGATAATCTCTTCGGTTCTCTAGAGAGGACCAACCTCTGATGGGGAGAGTCACTGCGTCCAGTCTCACAGGCTCCCCTGACCCCTCGGTGTTGATGGCTTGAATCTGAAAAAAAAAAAATCGAAAAAAAAAAAAATCAAAGACATGGACGAGGGTGTAACGCGTGGACGTTTTGCAGTGTCACCATGCAACACGCGTCTTTTGAGAAGGAGTATGCGGCTCTGAGAAGAGCCGGTATAAACTCAACATTTCAGGCAGTGTGTCCTCGGCCCATCATCATTATGCAAACAAACCCTAAGATCAAGTCACATCATACATTGTCTAAGAAGATGCAAATCGAATAAAGGCGAACCATTGAAAAAAAAAAAAAACGCATTCTGCTTGATACCTTGGCCATTTCACTGAAAGATAATGCAATTTTATATTTGGTTTGTGAAAAATACCCACTGACATTTTACAAGACAGGGGACTTGAACCCAAGACCAGTTGAGACCAGTTGAGACCAGTTGAGACCAGTTGAGACCAGTTGAGACCAGTTGAGACCAGTTGAGCTAAAGAAGAGCATTGGTATGCATAGCCATAGGTCTTGGGTTCTAGTTCTGGTCCAGAGAAAATTTTCTCTACCTTTTTCATAGATTGTAAAAAATGTCTCTACCTTTTCCTGAACACTGTTTGTTTGAAAATGTGATTATAAATTGCATTAAGAATTTTGACAAAGGTTAATTCCCCCCTAAAAAAAAGAAAGAAAAAAAAGAAAACATTTCTGGGTTGAACTAACCGATAAGGTGTAGCTGTAACCGGCCTTCAGGGGTGAGATGACCTCTTCAAATCGGACGTCATTAGGGAGAGCAGTGATGGTCTGGAACACCTCTTCGCTTGGCTTGCCCTGAATCCCGGAAAACCAAACAGGTTCATCATCATATATCCCCCTTTACACCTTTGCCCTTTCTCAGGCATATATTATTCCCCCCAAAATATACCTATTTCCCTCTGAGAGAGATATATCTCCCTTTATGACTATTGGCATCTGACATGGTGTATAGTTCAAAGGGGGATATATCTGCCCCAGATATAATCAAGTTTAACTCCAATAGGAATACCGTATGTCTCCCTTTAAAATATATTACAAAGTAGACAGGGCTAAATCACCTTCATCAGTATATCTATTTCCATCTAATATAATTTTATCAAAGATAAAAAATTATCAGGTTATTTATCACCTTGTATATGCACTGTTAAAGTAGGGATATTTCTCAGGCAGTTTTTGGATGGATTGAGCAACCATGTTAGGTAAGACTTGAATGTTTGGACATTCCTTTTCTCCCTACTGCACAGATGCTTACCGGCTTGGTTCCATCCACAGTCACGAGGTAAGCAACGATGAGACCATTTGGATCCTCGGGTGCCATGAAGGAGATCAGAATGTTGTCTGTATCAAAACCCTCGATCTGGAAGTCTTCCACTTGGCCGGGCACTTGGAGAAGGAAGAGAATGAAAGAGCGAAATGCATCTCATGACTATACTGGCGTACAAATTTGGGGGATTGGAAGGAAGCGTTGATTGAGGCAAGGATGGGGGTGGGTATTGGGGGGTGGGAGGAAGGGGGTGGGGGTTAGTGGAAGGGGTTGAGGGTTGGTGGAAGGGGTTAAGGGTTGGGGAAGGGGTTGAGGGTTAGTGGAAGGGGTTGAGGGTTGGGGGAAGGGGTTGAGGGTTGGGGGAAGGGGTTGAGGGTTAGTGGAAGGGGTTGAGGGTTGGGGGAAGGGGTTGAGGGTTGGGGGAAGGGGTTGAGGGTTGGTGGAAGCGGTTGAGGGTTGGTGGAAGGGGTTGAGGGTTGGGGGAAGGGGTTGAGGGTTGGTGGAAGGGGTTGAGGGTTGGTGGAAGGGGTTGAGGGTTGGGGGAAAGGGTTAAGGGTTGGGGGAAAGGGTTGAGGGTTGGTGGAAGGGGTTAAGGGTTTGTGGAAGGGGGTGGGGGTTAGTGGAAGGGGTTAAGGGTTGGGGGAAGGGGTTGAGGGTTGGTGGAAGGGGTTGAGGGTTGGGGGAAGGGGTTGAGGGTTGGTGGAAGGGGTTGAGGGTTGGGGAAGGGGTTGAGGGTTGGGGAAGGGGTTAAGGGTTGGGGGAAGGGGTTGAGGGTTGGGGGAAAGGGTTGAGGGTTGGTGGAAGGGGTTGAGGGTTGGTGGAAGGGGTTGAGGGTTGGGGGAAGGGGTTGAGGGTTGGGGGAAAGGGTTGAGGGTTGGTGGAAGGGGTTGAGGGTTGAAGGAAAGGGTTGAGGGTTGGTGGAAGGGGTTGAGGGTTGGTGGAAGGGGTTGAAGGTTGGTGGAAGGGGTTGAGGGTTGGTGGAAGGGGTTGAGGGTTGGTGGAAGGGGTTGAGGGTTGGGGGAAGGGGTTGAGGGTTGGGGAAAGGGGTTGAGGGTTCGGGGAAGGGGTTGAGGGTTGGGGGAAGGGGTTGAGGGTTGGGGGAAAGGGTTGAGGGTTGGTGGAAGGGGTTGAGGGTTGGGGGAAAGGGTTGAGGGTTGGTGGAAGGGGTTGAGGGTTGGGGGAAGGGGTTGAGGGTTGGGGGAAGGGGTTGAGGGTTGGGGGAAAGGGTTGAGGGTTGGTGGAAGGGGTTGAGGGTTGAAGGAAAGGGTTGAGGGTTGGTGGAAGGGGTTGAGGGTTGGTGGAAGGGGTTGAAGGTTGGTGGAAGGGGTTGAGGGTTGGTGGAAGGGGTTGAGGGTTGGTGGAAGGGGTTGAGGGTTGGGGAAGGGGTTGAGGGTTGGTGGAAGGGGTTAAGGGTTGGGGGAAGGGGGTGGGGGTTGGTGGAAGGGGTTGAGGGTTTGTGGAAGGGGTTGAGGGTTGGTGGAAGCGGTTGAGGGTTGGTGGAAGGGGTTGAGGGTTGGTGGAAGGGGTTGAGGGTTGGGGGAAGGGGTTGAGGGTTGGTGGAAGGGGTTGAGGGTTGGTGGAAGGGGTTGAGGGTTGGTGGAAGGGGTTGAGGGTTGGTGGAAGGGGTTAAGGGTTTGTGGAAGGGGGTGGGGGTTAGTGGAAGGGGTTAAGGGTTGGGGGAAAGGGTTAAGGGTTGGGGGAAGGGGTTAAGGGTTGGGGGAAGGGGTTAAGGGTTGGGGGAAAGGGTTAAGGGTTGGGGAAGGGGTTGAGGGTTGGTGGAAGGGGTTAAGGGTTGGGGGAAGGGGGTGGGGGTTGGTGGAAGGGGTTGAGGGTTTGTGGAAGGGGTTGAGGGTTGGTGGAAGCGGTTGAGGGTTGGTGGAAGGGGTTGAGGGTTGGTGGAAGGGGTTGAGGGTTGGGGGAAGGGGTTGAGGGTTGGTGGAAGGGGTTGAGGGTTGGTGGAAGGGGTTGAGGGTTGGTGGAAGGGGTTGAGGGTTGGTGGAAGGGGTTAAGGGTTGGGGGAAGGGGTTAAGGGTTGGGGGAAAGGGTTGAGGGTTGGTGGAAGGGGTTAAGGGTTGGGGTAGGGGTTGAGGGTTGGAGGAAGGGGTGGGGGTTAGTGGAAGGGGTTAAGGGTGGGGGAAGGGGTTGAGGGTTGGTAGAAGGAATTCAGGGTTGTGGACAGGGTTGGTAGAATGGGCTAAGGGTTGATGGAAGGGTTTGAGGGAAATGATGGAAGGGTTTGAGGGAATTGGTAGAAGGGGTTGAGGGTTGGTAGAAGGGGTTGAGGGTTGGTGGGAGGGGTTGAAGGATGGTGGAAGGGGTTGAAGGTTGGTGGAAGGGGGTTAGGGTTGGTGGAAGGGGTTGAGGGTTGAGGATTAGGGGTTGGCTTGAGGTCGAGTTAGACTCACATGTGGGGAAGGTCCTCTGGCGCTTTGTGCCCGGCCGACTGAGCGTGTCCCCAATCTTGGTGCGCACCTCAAAGTCCACCGTCACGTGGGGCTTGATGCCCGTCAGCTCGAAGGAGTTGGAGGTGGTGAAGGCAGGCGACTGCGGGACAAACTCAGGCTCATTGGGGTTGAAGGTCACCTCGTAGCCGTCACGGGGCCCCACGGCATCCTCCCACTGGAGCTCGATGGAGCTTGTCGTCACTTGAACGACGGAGAGCGCCCTCGGTGGGTTCGGCACTGCATAATCACAAAGTGAAAACAGCGAAAACTGCTCACACACTGGCTTGCTGATCATACCACCCATGCCCCATCCACTTACAAGAAAGGCTCCGCTAAGACTAAGTAATACTACCTATAACACTAGCTCTGCCTTTGAGAAAGGTCCTGCTAGGATCAAAACGTCAGGCCCACTAAATTTTAAAATTAGCTCTAATTACATTAGACTCTTGGATTCTAATTAAGTGATGCACACTGCAAAGAAAGATCTCCTTTTTTTTTATTTGTTTGTTTTTTAACCTTTATTGTTAAGGCCTTAGGAGCTTTCTATTGTGCAAAGGGATTTGGTGCTATACAAATCATTACCGGTAATCACTGTCATCAGTCTGAGAGGAAGAATGACAGCGATCATTCAAACTTGTTCTGATATGTCGAGTTCGGGAACGCGTGTTCTCGGGGCTGTTCGCGAACAACCCAGGCGGTGTGTGATCCTGTTCCGAGTGCAGCGTTCTTGGGTCGTGTTCTTGTAGATCGAGCGCGAGAACAAGGTTTTCGGGTGGGAAGAACAGACCGCCCCGAACTAGACCACTGAGAATCAGGGCCTGGTGGGGGGGCACGGGACTTACGGGTGTAGACGGTGCGCAGGGCGGGTCGGCTGACCAGCATGCCGTTGGCGCTGGCCACGTAAGTGTGGACGGCGACCACGTACTCGCTGGCCACCTGCAGGTTCTGGAACCGCACCATGCGGTCGTCCTTGTTGACCGTTACCTCGCCCAGGGCTGGGGCGGGCGAGAGGCTGACGGTGTAGTGGCTCTTGTCCCCAAGGGCACTGTCCCAGGTGATCAGGAGGTCGGTCTCCGACGGGGTCACGGTAATCGCCTCTGGTGGCACGGGCACTTGTGGGGGAAAAACAAGTAATAACAATTTAACAAATTTAAAAAATAATACCCATTTTTTTTTTTTTTTTTGGGGGGGGGGGGGTTGGCTTTTGGGATGGGCTCCATTGGGTGGGGATGGGTGAATTAGGAGATTTGTGGAAGAATAGTGTACTGGCTTTGGGTTTGGAGGGGGTTTAGGTTTAAGTCAGGTGCGTGGCCTGGTAGGCATGGATTGGGGATGTGTAAGTGACCGACAAAGTCATTTCCTGAAAATCACTGAAGGCCAATAAATTGTGCGACTGTGAGTGAGCGCTTACGCGACCGAGAGATGCGACTGCGAGTGAGTGCTTACTAGACCGAGAGATTCACGGCAGGGGTGCAGGCGCCCTTTATTTGTCACAGTTTCAACAGATAAATATGAGTACCGGTAGTTTGAGATGCCCATTAGAAAAAAAATGAAAAAAATAAATAAAAGGTAATAAATAAATAAATAAATAAATAAAATATATAAACAAATAAAAATACAAATAAAATAAATAAAATAACCCCATTTCTGGAAATAAGGCGATTTCCAAAAGTCTTACATCCCTGCATGAATAAGGGCCCTTCCTACCTGTCTGAGTGACTTCAGAGTCAGCCATGCTGCGGATCGCCTGCACGCCGTTGAGGTTGGAGACGGCCACCAGCGAGATGTCGTAGCGGCGGCCGGGCGTCAGCCCCTGCAGGGTGGCCCCGCTGCTACCCCTCCCAAACTCCAGCGGCTGCGGGGCCGCCCCAGCCGGCTGGTAGCGCACCTCGTACTTGTCCACGTACTGGTCGCCGTTGACGAACCAGATCAGGTCCACTGTGGTCTCACCGGTGGCAAACACTTGGAGGTCTGGGGTAGCCGGAGCTGATCAAATCAGGGAGATAGAGAAGAAGGGGTTGATGAAAGGACTTTCAGAAGCCAGTAGCTGATGAGAACGTTCATCTGCCTGGCTCCTCATCAGTACACCGTCTCTCTGCCCTCCTTCTGTGCATCTGAAGAAGTAGCTTCTAATGCTCATGAATCTTTACTAGTTAGTCTTATAAAGTGCAAGCACTTCAGGCAGAATTCTGCCTTTGAGAAAGGTCCTGCTAGGATCGAAACGTCAGGCCCTCCAAATTTTGACCTCTGCCCTCCTTCTGTGCATCTGATGAAGTAGCTTAAGCTCATGAATCTTTCTTTTATCTTTTCTAGTTAGGCTTATTTAGTCTTATAAAGTGCGAGCACTGAGAAATGTCCTGCTAGGATCGAAACATCAGGCCCTCCAAATTTTGATATTCGCCTTTTGGTAACTTTTAGTCAGTAAGCAGTTTGCGACATTTTTGATTATTACTTCAGTATTATCATTAACATAAGCCTGTCAAGAGCCATTGGCCATAGCCCTAGCCACTAGCCACTAGCCACAGCAAGAGCCATTGGCCATAGCCCTAGCCACTAGCCACAGCAAGAGCCATTGGCCATAGCCCTAGCCACTAGCCACAGCAAGAGCCATTGGCCATAGCCCTAGCCACTAGCCACAGCAAGAGCCATTGGCCATAGCCCTAGCCAAAGCAAGAGCCATTGGCCATAGCCCTAGCCACTAGCCACAGCAAGAGCCATTGGCCATAGCCCTAGTCACTAGCCACAGCAACAGTCATTGGCAGTGAGCCTTCTCCCCTTCCCCTCCTCTCACCTGTGTTGTTGATGATAGTGCTGGGTAAGCTGGCCTGGTTACCGCTGATGGTGGAGACGGTCACGTTGTACTGACGGGCCAGGAGGAGACCGGTGAAGGTCTCCTGCTCCCTGCCGCTGCCCGACGGGTAGACCCGCAGGGGCGTGTGGGGCAGGGCACTGTCCTGAGGGTCCAGCTCCACCAGGTAGTGGTCAAAGACGCCCGTGGCTGCGTCCCAGGAGATGGTCATCTCAGAGGGGGTGATGCTAACCAGCTTCAGGTCCACCGGGGTGGGACCTAGGGGAGGCCAGATAGAGGGGCAAGGGAGGGAGGGATGGGAGGGATGGGAGGGAGGGATGGGAGGGATGGGAGGGATGGGAGGGATGGGAGGGATGGGAGGGATGGGAGGGATGGGAGGGATGGGAGGGAGGGAGGGAAGAAGGGAGGGTGGAAGGGAGACAAAAAATCACAACATAATATCAACACACCATATAAACAGTAGCAACACTTTAAAGCAAATGGATAGAATTTCAGCAGCTTTCTTTTTAATGTAGATAGGGAATCAATGTAAACCTGTATGTGGGCCCTGTGTCTACAGCCTTCTTGTGTGTCTGGTTATCCGAGAGTTAAAGCCCCTACACAACATTGGCAAGATCGAAAAACAGAAATGTTCACAGATTTACATGAAACTTATACAGTTTGAAGATGGTTATAGAGAAACCTCGCACGGAACCATTTCTGCCTAAAATGTCGTATTTTTGGAGAAATGAGTAAAAGAAATAGTTTAAGTCTCACCGAGATCTAAACTATTTTTCAGAACAGTACGGCGTTGAATGCTGCATTTTCTCAAAACAAACAAAGCGGTTTTCACGATTTTATCGAGACTCGGTTGGTGGATTGAGCTGACATTCTCACAGGTGTGCTATTCCATGCATGTGTTGGATCAGACAACGTATGGATGCTATTCTTTGACCTCGACCAATGTTGTGTAGGGGCTTTAAAGCAGGATGTTGAATGCAAGTTGCTTAGGAAAGCTTAGAAGGGCTGTAAATACATCATGTTACTGTGAAGCATCGTGGTGCAATAATTTAAGCACAAGAGTGAGTATCTAAAATTTGTAGTCTTTCGTCCTGAGTCTGTGCCAAGTTGAACCTTGACGTTCTTCAGCGAAACGCAGAAGGTAAGATTCGCAGGGGAAATGGAACTTACGGGTGCGCTGGACGAGTGTGAAGGGGCCCGCCTTGTGCACGGCTCCCTTGACCAGATCCAGCTGGATGGTGTACTCCTTGCCGGGCACCAGCTGGTCGAAGCTGTGCTGGCGCGCCAGGTTGCGCGGGATGAGGTAGGGCGAGGTGGTGATGCCGTCGGGCGGCGAGTAGGAGATGCGGTACTCGGAAAAGTCCCCAAAGGCCTCGCTGAAGCCAACCTGGATCCGGTTCTCCGTCACGTCCGTGGCAAAGAGCTCCACGTCCATGGCTGTGGGTGGGTGGGTGGGTGGAGGGTGGGTGGAGGGTTGAAGGGAGAGACAAAAGGAACGGAAAACAATTTCAGTGTTAGACTGGGAAATTGCACAACCCTTAACCGATGACTTTTTTTTTTTAATAACGTTCTCTTTTTAAAACTCTCCAAACAATCGGAAACCAATATCATGTGAGATTGCCTCATAGTTCGATCCTAGCAACATCTCACTCTAAGGCATTCACCATTATGAGAACGGTGCTGCCGGTATCAAAAAGTCAGGCGATCAACTGTTTTTGAAGGTTTATTCTAAAATGAAGATGGGAAAAAACAAAACCCTAGCCTGGTTCTCCGGGATTATGATACTCACGGGCACAGATGAGATCGGCGCAGGCAATCAGGCTGTCCCTGGTGGGGTAGCCGCCCAGCAAGAAGGTGACTCCGTGCTGCATGCCCAGCAGGAGGCAAAAGCGGGTGGTGGTGGCGCAGGTCTGGCCGGAGACATCCAGCGTGACTTCCAGGTCGTCGAAGGCCAGCGGCGTGCCCACGACCACCGCCTGGTCCTGCTGCTCCTGGCTCAGCTCCACCTCGGACAGGGCCAGGATGCCGCCGCCGCTGTCGGCCGTGTAGGCGAAGAGCTGCCAGCTGTTGTCCTCCTGCAGGCTGCGGCTGTTGGGCCACGGCACGAAGGCGGCCGCCAGCTGGAAGGAGGCCAGCGGGTCCCTCTCCAGCACCTCGTTGGACTCTAGGCTCAGCGAGTTGGACGCGATGGCCACGCCTGAATCGACGAAGGATGAACTTCAAAGTGAAAGGCAAAATGGACTCGCGCATTCTAGCGCAGTACGTCTCAACCGCCATGACTACCGAACTGGTCGAGGAACTTCAAAGTGAAAGACAAAATGGACTCACGCATTCTAGCGCAGTACGTCTCAACCACTTGACTACCCAACTAGTCGAGGAACTTCAAAGTGAAAGGCAAAATGGACTCGCGCATTCTAGCGCAGTACGTCTCAACCACTTGACTACCCAACTGGTCCAGGTCACATGGCGGATTTGAATATTGTGTGGCGGCAGGTATCGCATAGCATCATAGATATAAAATGATGTTTGCGTCAAGGAGAAATGTAATTAAACGAGGGCTTGCCCAGTTCGACGTTAAGACGTCGCGGGTTCGAGTCCTGTATGAGCTGCCTGCCTTTTCATCAGGCGTCGAGCAAAGCGCTGATGAGCACTCAGTGCTTATTGCGTTGAGCAAGGCAAACCCTCATTGAATAATCCATTCTCCTCGACGCGAACATCACGTTATATCTCTGATGTCTTCAATTGTCTTGTGAAGTCGGCCAACAGGTCGGCCAACAAGGCAACGTGATTGAGAGATGCGGAGGAGCACTCACTGATGCAGTTGGTCTCAATGCACTTGGTCAGGCTGTCGCTGTCCTCCAGGTTGAAGTCCGGCACTGCCTGGTCCCCTTCCTCCAGCGTGACGCACAGGTAGGCCATCTGGCTGCAGGGGATACCGGTGAAGTCCATGGTGGCCACAAGGTCCTCCAGGCTCAGAGCGCCGTCCTCGGGAACCAGGTCCTTGCTGCTCTGAGATGGATCGATCAGCGCCTCTCGCACCGAGAGTCTAATAAAGGCAGCAAAAACCCAAAACAAACAAAAAACACCTCAATTTCTGAATTTGGTGGAATTGCTTTGTTGATATCTATGTTTTTTCATATTTACATATTTAAAACTTGATATTTATCTAAAAAATTGGAATGAAAGGAGGTTTTGAACTATAGATCCCTGATCGTGACTTCACAGTGATGCGACTTATTTTCGCAGAGCCATCACGCATATCCATGATTGAATCTAATTTGTGGTTGATTGGTACGGGCAATCACGAGCCAGGAATGCAACAAAAAATTCAAACTTTTTTTTTTAAAGGGCGTGGGGCCATAATGAGCCCCCCAAAAAGAGAAGGGATTCATAGTGAGAAGAAGCGGACTTACCTGGTACCCGATCCGTCGGCCTCAGCATTCACAAAGACAGTGGCCGCCCAAAGGTTGTCGCCCTCGATGCCGGCACTGTCGGCGGCAGCCGTCACCTCGGCATTGACGCTGACCTCCTGGTTGGGGCGCATCTCAATGAGGGGCACCTCAGCGGCCAGGGACAGGTCCACTGCTTCTATCTTGACACCTGCGATTAGGAGGGCAGGGATCAAGGGGAGTGGGGGGAAAGGGGGAGGAAGGCATGGAGGAGGGATGTAAAAAGTGACCGACAAAAGTCATTTCCTGAAACTCACTGAAGGTCAATAAATTGTGTGATTGCGGGTGATTGCTTACACATCTGAGAGATTCACGCCAAAAAATGAATAATATATATAAAAAATCATGAAAAAAAAAAACAAAAAAAAAAAAACAATTAAATAAATAAAAAATAAAAATAAAAATAAAAATATAAAATATAAAAAACAAAATACAAAATAAAAATTAAAAATTAAAAATGAAAACTGAAAACTGAAAAATGAAAAATAAAATTAAAAATTAAAAATTAAAAAATTAAAGCCTTATTTGGCCTACATATGTGTACTTTTTACCCACTCTATAATGCCCAGCATATATAGCAAACTATACCCGTAGTTTGTGAGTGTCATTCAGACATAGGCGATTCTATGCCTACCGTATCACCAGCTTCTAGCACTCCCCTGATGACTACAAAATGAATGAGTGGGCATTCAATGTCAATGATCAGAAGGATAAGTATCTCTGTGCGTTATCTTTTTATAAGGCAAATGTGGACAACAGAGGGCGCTGTCCATTACCGTTGCAGAGGGTGGGCTGGCAGATGCGGAGGTCGGCCTGCCCCTCGGGCGACTCAATGTTGTAGTAGGGCTGGGCAGAGTCGCCCCGCCATACCTCCACGCACAGGTGGGCCATGGCCGGGCAGTCCTTGCCCTCCGTGTTAAGGGTCACCACCACGTCGGCCAGGGTGCTGTCTGCGCTGGCCACGATGGCCACCGCTCCCTGGGCGTCGGTCAGCTCCGCCTCTGCTTTCTCGTCCTGCGCGGAGAACGACGAGACAGGGGGGACCCCCCCGTAAGATTTGAGACTCGGCAAGGTTTTGAAAGATGGCATACATGTATTATTCAAAAAAGCCCTGTCACTATTAATATCTAAACCGTGAAAAGGGGGTGAAAATGTCATTTAGCCGTGAAACTAAAAAGTCATTGTGATTTCATGGTGCATTTTACAGTGAATTCACCGTTAAAATAATTGCTTCTCTGACCTGATAAGGACATCTTCAGTCACTAAAGAGACCCTGAAAACACCCTGAATATCTAGGGTGGCAAGCTCCAGCCTTGAGGGATGGCTAATTCAATTACCAGTAGGGACCACCAGTGCTGTATTGTGTCCTTGTACCTGTCACTCCCAGAGATACTTCTAAATTGCCTCTAGCCATTTACAACCAGGAATGTGGCCTTGGAGACCACTGGTGAAAACACCATGAAAATGACTTAGCTAACTGTGTGCCACGAAATAGGGGTGAAAACACAGTGAATATTCTTTTTACAGCTAAATGACATTTACACAATTTTTTTTTTACCGTTTAGATGTTCATAGTGTGTGTTCATTTGGCACTGGAAAATAGCGGCTAATTGTGAAAAAACAAAAAATTGGGGAAAAAAAAACCCCACTTCCAGACACTAGGTCAAGTGTGATTCACACAGTGAACTAATAAACCGACACTGAAACAACTAGACTCGGGCCACAGACTAGACACTACTACTTATTCCTCCATGCTTTGACCCTCTGGTTAAGATAACGGCTGGGGGTACTTTTCTAAGTTCCTGATTTTGTGTCCTGCGTACCTCTGGAGTGCCTTCACCGTTGGGGTCCGCCGAGACGAAGGCGGTCACCTTCCACAGGTCCTGGCCGGTCACCACGGCCGAGTTGGGCGTGACGTCGACACTGACCGTGAACTGGACCTCCTGGGTGCTGGCCAACTCCTTCAGGGGCTGCAGGGCAAAGTCCACGTCCAGTTGGCCAGGGACAAAGGAGACTCCTGAGTCACAGAGAAAGACAGAGAGAGAAAAAATGATGGTTGAGAAGGGTTATTTATTAAAAGGGAGGCTGCAATTTCCGGACATTCCAAATTCAAAAAGTTACTTATTCATCGGGATGCTACGCTAGTAAAAGTATCAGATATTCTGTTAATTTTAGCGCACGGAAAGCTGCCATTTTCAGAAAAAAAGAGAGGAATTTTGTATGGATTTCCAATGGTCACGTGCGGACGATTTTTGGAACAAGGTGCCCTTTTTATACCATAATAAAATAATACAAAGATCACCCTCTTTGTCTGAAAAAAGTTGGAATACAATTTTGTTTCTATTGTTTTTCTCATGACGTGGTTGACGGATTGAGTCGAAACATACCGACTCGAAAATTGACCTTATTGGCAATCGCTGCATTTTTGTTTTGGGTTTTTGAGTTTGGTTTCCTTTATTTGTTGGAGTTTGTGTTTTTGTTTCTTCATTGTGTGAAATTTCTTGCCATATGGCGTAGCGTCATACAATGAAACGGTATGCCAGCCTTGTGTCTGCTGTGTGTGAGTTTGCATGAAATTGATGAGGGCCTATTGCCGGATGTCACCACTCACCTTCGCAGGTGAAGAGCTTAGACACGACCACGTACTCGGGACCGTCGGCCCGCCACTCCAGGGTGAACTCAGGGTCGGCGTTGACGTTTGTCAGGTTGACCACCAGGTAGCGCACGTCTGAGCAGGAGATGCCCGTCAGGTCCAGGCTGGCGGTCAGCGACAGCCGGACGGACCCGCCCCGCACCAGGCCGGCCCCTTCGTCGCCCCCGACAAAGCTGGCCGGGGTGGCCGCCAGGAACTGGGTGTCGGCCGCCAGCGGGTCCTGCAGGGACAGCTTGACCTCGGCCGACCAGAGGTCGTTGCCCACGGCGCTGCTGCTCACCTCGTCGGCCTCCAGGGTCACCTGGAGGGGTCATCAGTTGGGAGGTTGGGGGTCATCAGGGATGGGTGAGCAAGGATACAGAGCCACAGTTGATTTGGGGATATAACTATGACTACTACCACTACCACTACCATGACAATTACTAATACCAATCTTTCTATATTAGATATGAGCGTAGGCCGTACTGGTCATACAATCACTTGCTCAATGTACTGCAGCAACGCTCTCTGAGCGGGGAGACACAGTGGATGAAGCGTCTTCAGACAATTCCACCACACAGCCTCATGATCAGTATACAGGAGTTGAACAGCCTAAGGCCGTGTCCGAAACGGGCTTACAGAGCTACGGCTACGGTCTTCGCATCCCTGCGTGTTTCCAATGGAGCGAAGATCTAGCCCTAGCTCTAGACAACAGATTCGGACACGGCCTAAATACTCCGTATGTCTTCACTCCACCACTATTTTATTTGACCATTTCCTGAGGTCCACCAGCCTTCCTCTCTGTCCTCTGTCATCCATGTCCTAATTACTCTTCCTCTTCCTATCTTTCTTGTCCTTGTCACTCTGCTTTGTGAGAAAGGTCGTGCGAGGATCAAAACATCACACCCCTTTTTTTTGCAGTTTGGTCCTTTGACTCACTAAGCAGTTTGCACCATTTTTGTGTATAACAACTATATAGGTACTAAACATGACGTATATTTAGAACAGTATACTACTACGTACATTTGTACGACTACTTCTATTTGAGGAGCATCTAACCAATGCCTACTCCAACCCCATGAATGCCTATCCAGCCTAGCAGATTTTATTTAATTACTTCTTCTTAATTAAATGCTTTGCCTGTTGAGAAACAACCCAGGCAACTCGGGTGGGATAATGAAAATTCATTCACAACTCCTGCATTGTCATTCAGACATCTCCACCAGTTGACCTCCAAGCTGGTTGAGGGAAGATTTCAAAGCAATTTTATTGGAGGTTTCAAGTTTGTTTGTCAAGGCGGGAGATGGGGGCGTTGACTTACAGTGAGCTCCACTGGGTTGGAATCAGCGTGCTCCTTGAAGGGAATTCCAGAGTCAATGGTCAGTGATTCGGCAGCAATGATCACACCTGGGTACAAGGAAGACGGAGGGAAAAGAGAAAGAGCGGAAATTTAGATGAATCTCAAACTTAAGAGGGCCTTGACATTTCGATCCTAGCAGGACCTTTCTCAAAGGCAAAGTTTAGATGAGACAAAGTTTTGATGATGAAATTTAGATGAGACAAAATGAGGTTGTCATGAGATGGGTCAAGATTGAGTATGGGACAGGACTCACTACCTTTGGACACTGTGTACTCTGCCTGTTGTCAGAAGACTGGCAAAAACACACACTGTCCGAAATGTCTCTTTTTTACAGCAGTACTACGTCTCAGTTTGTGCCTCTTGAGAGCGATGTGTACGGACGCCAAGTAAAACAGCTTAACTGTTGGTGTAAAATTTGACCCCGGGAGGATTTCACGAAGCCTTGAAGACATATTGTGATTCAACTTACGACTGAAAACCCCTCATAAGGTGCAATAGGTCGAACGGCATTCCTTGCATCACTTTTCGCAATTGTTTGCAAGTTTTGAGGAGTTTGATGAAATCTACCACCGATCCCACAACACAGCGGTGCAGAGATGGGAACCAGGGACCAATTTCATAGAGCCGATTAAGTGCCCATATTTGCTGAATAATAAAAAAGAGGGGTTTTTTTTATGGGCGGGGCGCACTAAAGATTTTGTTTTCCTTTTACGGTCGCTATTTAGGGGGTAGACATTTAAAGTGTTGAGTTTGTGAACTAGTTTAGCCTTTATAAAGTCTTACAATAGTTTTCTTGATATTCAAATTTTCTATTTCAGTTATCCTTTAAGCGGCTCTATGGAAATTAGGCCCTAGGCTATAGGGTTTATAAATGGACAGAGAGTACAGATTTAAGGTCAACAGTGCGGAGATGAAGAGGGAGGCATAAGGGGCTCACCGTAGCAGTCCAGACGCTCGCTGCAGGCCGTAAGGACCGGACTGTCGCCGTCCGGCGTCAGGGTGAAGGCGGGTATGGGGTTCAGCCCCTTCATCAGGGTGGCGCAGACGTAGGGCACCTCATCGCAGCGGGCCCCGCTCAGGTCCAGCGTGGCCTCCACGGGCAGGTAGATGGTCTGGCCGGCCAGCACGTCGATGCCGGCCGCCGGCGAGAAGGGCAAGGTGGCCTGGTGGGCCGAGGCCGCCACGCCGGCCCCGTCCGGCCGGTCGGTGGCCGCCACCTGCAGCCGGAAGAGGTCGGTGGGGTCGGGCACGCTGGCGCCGTCGGGGTCGGTGGCCAGGGCAAAGTGGAAGGCCACCGGGTGTTGGGGGTCGCCGGAGATCATTGGCTCGCCCTCCCGCAACGTCAGGCTAGTGGACAGGATGTGCAGGCCTGCCCGATGAAACAAACACCAACCTTTGGCTCAGATTTCAGGCTATTTGTCAGGGGTGATCATTCCATATGAACTCAACCAAAATCTGCAAATCTTCCATGGTGACCAACTCAGATTTGGCTTATAATTTTTCAATTTTTCAAATAAACTGGGACTGGGAACTTTTTTTTAACAATTTGAAAAATTGGCAGAGAAAACTTTGACTGGACCGGGACTCGAACCCGAGACCTCTGGACTAACGTACCAGTGCACTTCCATCTGAGCTATCCAGCCCTTAGATGGTGGCTCCCCAAATAGTCAGCTAGTCTTTGCCGGGGTGGGGGCGCCAGTCAGAAGCAATTCAACCAATAACTGCCGTTTATCTCCAGGGATCAAACCCCCGCTTTCATTCAGATGCAAACAACTAATTGTTGTAAACCTAAAACAAAAATGTAGGCTTCAACTCACAACGGATCCTCAACATTTCTGTCCACCCCCCACTTTTTACACTCCCCAATCAAACAAAGTTGATTTAGAAGAGATTCTGGAGGTGAAGACAGGAATGGACATAAGCCTGCAGTCGATTTCACCAAACCCATCGTAACTTATGATTGATCACAAAACGTGGAGCACTGCACAGAAACCATACGGCCTAACCCAACTTACGATGGGTTATCAATCGTAAGTTGAGTTAGGATGCATCGTAAGGCTTTGTGAAATCCACACCTGAGCCTTGAAGCGGATTAGTTCTTTGACCCCCCCCCCACCACCTATCAAAAATGCCCTCTGACCTTTGCACTCGACAGCCTGGGAGGCCAGCAGGGCCGTCTCGTCCGGCTTGGGCACCAGGGTGAAGTCGGGCACGGGGCCGTCGCCCTGGCGCAGCACGGCGCACACGTAGCTCAGCTGGTCGCACAGGGCGTCGTCCAGGGGCACCGTGGCCCGCACCCCGCTCAGCGACAGCACCCCGCCGGCGGCCACCGCCCGGTCACGGTTGGCGGGCGTCAGGGCGGCGGGCACGCGGTCCGTGCTGGCCGCCGCGCAGTCCTCCTCCGCACTCAGGTAGATGTCCACCGCCCACAGGCCCGTGCCGGCGATGCCCGAGGCCTCCGCCACCGTGGTGGACCGCAGGGTCAGGTCAAAGGTCACGCTGGGGTCGCTCTCCACAAACTCGGCGCCCTCGTTCACTGAGTAGACATCGGTGCCCGTCACTTCCACTCCTGCGAGCCAAACATGTGCCCCCCAAAAAAACAATCAAGTGCACTTCCTTCCACCACATAGAAATGTTGCCAACTGCAATACTGACTTAAGGTGACCCTGACATTTCGATCCTAGCAGGACCTTTCACAAAGAGTCATTCGAGGGAAGCATGGAGGTATATTGTAACAATTCAAGTTGGCATGGTTGGCCTCTGTAAATTGGACTGCCAAACTGTCAGAGTAGATAACAGTAGTGAGGAGGATACCAGTGAAAGGGCGATCATTCTAACCTGCTTTCGGAGCAATGTCTTCTACATTGGTTTAGATCTATTCACTTCCTGATGCTATTCCTTAGTATCAACCTTCTTCATCACCGTCTTCTGCATCACCACCACCATCACCACCATCATCCTTATCATCATAAACTACCACCACCTCCACGTCCTCATCCTCACCATTCTCATCATCCTCATCACCATCGATCAATACCATCTTTATGACTATTAATTGCCTGTGCGGGACACACGGCCTTTGATCGTCATCAGCAGCTAGCTAGCGAGCTTTTCCCACTGACCTCGGCAGACAATCTCCGCTCCCTTCAGGACGTCGCCGAACAGCGTGAAGGCCACGGAGGACGTGTCACCGATGACCACCTCCAGACAGATGAAGACCCGGTCCCAGTCGGGGCACTTGCTGGCGTAGTCCATGACCACGTCCACGTCAAAGTCCAGCGTGCCGCCGGCGGCCAGGTCCTGGTCCTCCTGGCCCGGCCGGACGTTGGCGTCCGTCAGGGCCACCTCGCCCCGGGCCACGCCGCCCACCCGCGCCTCCCCGAGGCAGTCGGGCGCATCGTTCAGGAAGACCTCGAACTTCCAGAGGTTTTCGCCGCTCACTGCCGCCTTATCGGCGGCCGAGGTCAGGCTGGCGTCGAAGGAGAAGGCCTGGTTGGCCTGATTCTCCCGGAGGATACTGCCCCCGGTGTTGGTCAGCTCAAAGGTGCTGATTTTCACCCCTAGAACAGCAGAGAGAGAGAAAGAGAAAGAAAATTCAAAGCCACTTGGTCTTATATGAGGAAAAGGTGTTGCTAAAGAAAGCAACACTAATCATTTTTGTTCCTCTGTGGCATTTTACAGTGGCCTCCTGTTTGCCTATCTCTGTTTCTATTTCTTTGTCGATTCTATTCTGAGTTGGCAAGCTTTGAACCCTTGTGACAGGGAATCAGTATCAAGAGGCTATATGACAAGAATGGAGGCTCATTGAGGCCATACAAAGGGCCGAGAACAATTGATGGAAACAGAGAGTCAACCACAGCACCCCCACAGAGTTGTAGACAAACAGAAAGGACTGGCTAGCTAGGATTGGAGAGGGTAGGATTTGGCTTCATTCTTCACTATCACACTGTTCAATGTTCCTGATCATGTCTGCTCTATTACTGAACGTTAGCAGCAGTGTGTGGACCTAGTGTACATTGAGCAGTGGAGTTTTGGGTTGCTCAGTGCAATTTTAAAATCATCTCTAATTCCTACTCTCCGGCAAGGGATTCCTGCGGCCAATTTTGCAAAGAGATCCAATTCTCCCTACCGTTGCAGTCCATGGGCGCACAGTCAATCAGCACACTGTCTGTGGGGTTGCCCTGTAGGGAGAATTCCGGCGTGGGGCTGGGCCCCTTGAGGAGTTGGCCGCACAGGAAGGCAATGTCTCGGCACTCTGTGTCCGTCAACTGAAGGTTGATGTCCACCTGTAAGACAACCAATGACGACCGCAACAAGCATGAAAATCTTTCACTATAAACATCTAGACCGTGAAAACGGGGTGAAAATGTCATTAGCCGTGAAAGGAAAACTCAGCGTATTTAAGCCCCATTTCATGGCGCAGAGTCAGCCAATAGTTTCCGTAGCATTTTCACGGCATTTTCACCAGTGGTCTCCAACTGAAGGCCAGATTCCTGGCGGTAAATGGCTGGAGGAAGTACTACTGGCAGTGACAGTGACAAGGACACCATGCAGCACCCCTATGGAGCATGATTTTTCCCCAAAAAGTCAAACGACAGTTGGAAATTCATTCAAAATTCCACTTTTCATGAAAATGGCAGCATTTCGAGCGCTAAAAGTTCACAGCATGTCTGATACTGGTATCTACTTCCACTGGAGGAGAAATTTGGATTTGTGCAGATGGTGTGTAGGGGCTTTAACCCCAATGTTTCGGGTAGTGTGTACTCTAGATCTGTCCGTCGTCTGGAGACTACTGGAATCCGACTATCACTAGTGCTTATCATCAGTGTCGCACAGAGAATTTCCTGCTTCAAATTTCGATCTCTTTTCAAGTTTCCTTACCGACAGGTCAAAGAAGTTTATGACAGCGCCGGGAATGTTGATATCCTGGTCTCGCTGAATCTGCGTCAGAGTGATGTCCTCCTCGTAGGACCGGCGGAAGTTGGAGCCGTCGGCCCGCCGGTTGGCAAAGAGCTGGAAACGCCACAGGTTGGAGCCGTCCAGCAGGGCAGTCCGGTCCGTGGTCATCATGGAAAAGATGAAGTCAACCGGGTGGGACGGGGCCTTCTCGACTGGGATCAGCCGGTCGTCACTACTGAGCGTGATAAGCGTCTCCTCAAATTCCACCCCTGGAGGTTGAGAGGAGATTTATTTAACGATCGCTGAGCTAGAGGCTGTGGTGGCCGACTATACACGAGACACCAATTCTGAAAGCAGGGAGGGAGAGGGAGAGGAGAGGGAGAGGGAGAGGGAGAGGGAGAGGGAGAGGGAGAGGGAGAGGGAGAGGGAGAGGGAGAGGGAGAGGGAGAGGGAGAGGGAGAGGGAGAGGGATAGGGAGAGGGAGGGGGAGAGGGAGAGGGATAGGAAGAGGGAGAGGGAGAGGGAGAGGGAGAGGGAGAGGGAGAGGAGAGGGAGAGGGAGAGGGAGAGGGAGAGGGAGAGGGAGAGGGAGAGGGAGAGGGAGAGGGAGAGGGAGAGGGAGGGGGAGAGGGAGAGGGAGAGGGAGAGGGATAGGGATAGGGAGAGGGAGGGGGAGAGGGAGAGGGATAGGAAGAGGGAGAGGGAGAGGGAGAGGGAGAGGGAGAGGGAGAGGGAGAGGGAGAGGGAGAGGGAGAGGGAGAGGGAGAGGGAGAGGGAGGGGGAGAGGGAGAGGGAGAGGGAGAGGAGAGGGAGAGGGAGAGGAGAGGGAGAGGGATAGGGAGAGGGAGGGGGAGAGGGAGAGGGAGAGGGATAGGAAGAGGGAGAGGAAGAGGGAGAGGGAGAGGGAGAGGGAGAGGGAGAGGGAGAGGGAGAGGGAGAGGGAGAGGGAGAGGGAGAGGGAGAGGGAGAGGGACAGGGAGAGGGACAGGGACAGGGAGAGGGACAAGGAGAGGGAGAGGGAGAGGGAGAGGGAGAGGGAGAGGGAGAGGGAGAGGGAGAGGGAGAGGGAGAGGGAGAGGGAGAGGGAGAGGGAGAGGGAGAGGGAGAGGGAGAGGGAGAGGGAGAGGGAGAGGGAGAGGGAGAGGGAGAGGGAGAGGGAGAGGGAGAGGGAGAGGGAGAGGGAGAGGGACAGGGACAGGGACAGGGAGAGGGAGAGGGAGAGGGAGAGGGAGAGGGAGAGGGAGAGGGAGAGGGAGAGGGAGAGGGAGAGGGAGAGGGAGAGGGAGAGGGACAGGGACAGGGAGATGGGGAGGCCATTTACCAATGCAAGTGATGCTCCTGCAGCCAACTAGAGAGTCTAGATCCTGCCCAGTCAGTGTGAAGCGAGGACTGGAGGCTGCCTGCCTGTCCAGTCTGGCGCACAGCCACAACTCATCCTAGGAGAGGAACGTGCAAGGTCACCATCAACCTCAATCCACCATTTCTAAGGGCACTGCCTTCTCGTAAAAAAAGAAATTAATCTTAAAGCCCCTACACAACATTGGTAAGATCGAAAAACAGAAATGTTCACAGATTTACATAAAACTTATACAGTTTGAAGATGGTTATAGTAGAAACCTCTCACTGAAATATTTCTGCCTAAAATGTTGTATTTTGGGAGAAATGAGTAAAAGAGTAAAAGAGTAAAAGAAATAGTCTCACCGAGATCTAAACTATTTTTTCGGAACAGTACGGCGTTGAATACTGCATTTTCGCGAAACAAATGAAGCGGTTTTCGCGACTCGGTTGGCGGATTGAGCTGAAATTTTCACAGGTGTGCTATTTCATGCATATGTTGGATCAGACAACGTATGGATGCTATTCTTTGACCTCGACCGATGTTGTGTAGGGGCTTTAAAGCAAGTAAAGTCCCATATCCCTTTTAACATCATCAGCATTCACAAAGAGATCTAACAGATGCTGGCCAGTAGAAGGGAGAGGAGGCGTTGGAGGGTTTTGACAAAGTGTCTGGCTTGACATCTGGCTTGAAGTTACAAACAGATCAGAGGTATTTGGGGGGGGGGGGGGGCGGAAACGATGTTTGAATCTGCCAGTTTTATGGAAAGGAGAGGAGGCATTGGAGGGTGTGGGGATGGGGGGCGTCCATGGCTCAGGACCAGAGATGATGGAATCCTCACCTCGGGACAGACCAGGCCGGACACGTCCACATTCGTCGTCTGCGCTTCCTCCAGAAGCAGGCTATCCCCGGCGTCCAGACCGGCGTTCTCCTGGGCGGTGGTCAGGGAGGCCGCCGTGGAGCCGAGGACCGGATCCACCGAGCCGTCGGCGTTGGGGGTGTAGTAGACGATCAGCGTCCAGAGCTGGGTGCCGGCGATGCTGGCCGCGGCCGCGTCGGAGCTGGCATCGACCGTTAGCGTGATGGTCTGGGGGTCGGCTGAACGCTCCGTCACCGTATCCCCCTGAGCAATGTCCATGATGACCGTGGAGATGATCTCCACACCTGCAGATGCCGTCCCCCAACAAAAAGAGTTACAATTGACTCCTTAATGCCTGGACCTCCACATTTGGAGTGCCGGTGACATTGCTAGCAATCCAGGCACCACTTTTGTCCAAGCTTGAATCAGACTCTTTTCAGCAACCATAAAATAATAAATATGTAGGTTTGACTCGCATGTACACAAAGCGTACTCTTCGCTGATGTACTTCACAGGTTTTGGAGGTCTACTTCCTTCCTTCCATCACTTTTGAACAAGAAAATATGGCAATTAGAAGGGTGATCAAAGTCACGCGATGTGTCGCGATGTGTCGTTGCTAGAAGCGACGTTTCGGTTGCTAACTGCTAACCTTCATCAGGCCTGTTGCCTGATGAAGGTTAGCAGTTAGCAACCGAAACGTCGCTTCTAGCAACGACACATCGCGTGACTTTGATCACCCTTCTAATTGTCTACACCACCGCGATGAACAACCCTTTCATTTCTAAGAAAATATGGGACCTCAAAAAGCAGGTGCCCCTCCCTCCCCATCCAACCCTTTTCCTTGGCTGTGGAACTTATCACAGGTTCCCTAGGTTGGGTGAGTTCCCTAGGTTGGACGGGTTCCCTAGGTTTGGTGGGTTCCCTAGGTTTGGCAGGTTCCCTATGTTTGGCGGGTTCCCTAGGTTTGGCGGGTTCCCTAGGTTGGGCGGGTTCCCTTGGTTGGGCGGGTTCCCTAGGTTGGGTGGGTTCCCTAGGTTGGGTGGGTTCCCTAGGTTGGGCGGGTTCCCTAGGTTTGGCGGGTTCCCTTGGTTGGGCGGGTTCCCTAGGTTGGGTGGGTTCCCTTGGTTGGGTGGGTTCCCTAGGTTGGGTGGGTTCCCTAGGTTTGGCGGGTTCCCTAGGTTGGGCGGGTTCCCTAGGTTGGGCGGGTTCCCTAGGTTGGGCGGGTTCCCTAGGTTTGGCGGGTTCCCTTGGTTGGGCGGGTTCCCTAGGTTGGGTGGGTTCCCTAGGTTGGGTGGGTTCCCTAGGTTGGGCGGGTTCCCTAGGTTGGGCGGGTTCCCTAGGTTGGGCGGGTTCCCTAGGTTGGGTGGGTTCCCTAGGTTGGGCGGGTTCCCTAGGGGGTTCCCTAGGTTTGACGGGTTCCCTAGGTTGGGCAGATTCCCTAGGTTGGGTGGGTTCCCTAGGTTGGGCGGGTTCCCTAGGTTGGGCGGGTTCCCTGGGTTGGGCGGGTTCCCTAGGGGGTTCCCTAGGTTTGAAGGGTTCCCTAGGTTGGACAGATTCCCTAGGTTAGGTGGGTTCCCTGGTTTGGGTGGGTTCCCTGGTTTGGGCGGGTTTCCTAGGTTGGGCGGGTTTCCTGGGTTGGGCGGGTTCCCTAGGTTGGGCGGGCTTCTGTTTTGGATTTGTTCTTCTTTTTTGGTTTGCTTTGGGGGCAGGACTGGTGGCTCACCTCGGCATTCCACGTCCACACAGACCTCGGCACCCTGAGCAATCTCCAGGCTGAACTCAGGGTCGGGGTTAGCCCCCTTGGCCAGGGTCATGCACAGCTGCTTCAGTTGGATGCAAATGTGGCCGGCGGGCGTGACTAACACCGGGAAGATGTTCTCAAACTTCTCCATCTCACCGCCGCTCAGGGCTTTTTGGGGGGGGGGAGAGGAAGAGGAGTGATGAAATCAAGTGGTCCACAAGAAACCGGGATCTGTGACCAATTCCCACACACTGATGTAGAGTCAAAAATAGACACTCTCTCGGTAGCAATACTACAAAGTGTAATCAAGCAGAAATCTGTGACCTCGTTTGGACAAAGCTTGTTAAGATGATTTTTTCCATCATCCAGAGAGCTACCTACCGGTATCAGTGTCGCTATTTGTGTTGGTGGTGTTGGTATTCATATGCTGTTTGGGTTGTTGGTGCTGTTGATGTTGATATTGTTACTACTTGTGTTGGTAGTGTTGGTGTTCATGTGCTGTTGGGGTTGTTGGTGCTGTTGATGTTGATATTGTTGCTATTTGTGTTGGTAGTGTTGGTGTTCATATGCTGTTGGGGTTGTTGGTGCTGTTGATGTTGATATTGCTGCTATTTGTGTTGGTGGTGTTGGTGTTCATGTGCTGTTGGGGTTGTTGGTGCTGTTGATGTTGATATTGTTGCTATTTGTGTTGGTGGTGTTGGTGTTCTTGTGCTGTTGGGGTTGTTGGTGCTGTTGATGTTGATATTGTTGCTATTTGTGTTGGTGGTGTTGGTGTTCATGTGCTGTTGGGGTTGTTGGTGCTGTTGATGTTGATATTGTTGCTATTTGTGTTGGTAGTGTTGGTGTTCTTGTGCTGTTGGGGTTGTTGGTGCTGTTGATGTTGATATTGTTGCTATTTGTGTTGGTGGTGTTGGTGTTCTTGTGCTGTTGGGGTTGTTGGTGCTGTTGATGTTGATATTGCTGCTTTTTGTGTTGGTGGTGTTGGTGTTCATGTGCTGTTGGGGTTGTTAGTGCTGTTGATGTTGATATTGTTGCTATTTGTGTTGGTGGTGTTGGTGTTCATGTGCTGTTGGGGTTGTTGGTGCTGTTGATGTTGATATTGTTGCTATTTGTGTTGGTGGTGTTGGTGTTCTTGTGCTGTTGGGGTTGTTGGTGCTGTTGATGTTGATATTGTTGCTATTTGTGTTGGTGGTGTTGGTGTTCTTGTGCTGTTGGGGTTGTTGGTGCTGTTGATGTTGATATTGCTGCTTTTTGTGTTGGTGGTGTTGGTGTTCATGTGCTGTTGGGGTTGTTAGTGCTGTTGATGTTGATATTGTTACTACTTGTGTTGGTGGTGTTGGTGTTCATGTGCTGTTGGGGTTGTTGGTGCTGTTGATGTTGATATTGTTACTATTTGTGTTGGTGGTGTTGGTGTTCTTGTGCTGTTGGGGTTGTTGGTGCTGTTGATGTTGATATTGTTGCTATTTGTGTTGGTGGTGTTGGTGTTCATGTGCTGTTGGGGTTGTTGGTGCTGTTGATGTTGATATTGTTGCTATTTGTGTTGGTAGTGTTGGTGTTCATGTGCTGTTGGGGTTGTTGGTGCTGTTGATGTTGATATTGTTGCTATTTGTGTTGGTGGTGTTGGTGTTCATGTGCTGTTGGGGTTGTTAGTGCTGTTGATGTTGATATTGTTACTACTTGTGTTGGTGGTGTTGGTGTTCATGTGCTGTTGGGGTTGTTGGTGCTGTTGATGTTGATATTGTTGCTATTTGTGTTGGTGGTGTTGGTGTTCATGTGCTGTTGGGGTTGTTGGTGCTGTTGATGTTGATATTGTCGCTATTTGTGTTGGTAGTGTTGGTGTTCTTGTGCTGTTGGGGTTGTTAGTGCTGTTGATGTTGATATTGTTGCTATTTGTGTTGGTGGTGTTGGTGTTCATGTGCTGTTGGGGTTGTTGGTGCTGTTGATGTTGATATTGTTGCTATTTGTGTTGGTGGTGTTGGTGTTCATGTGCTGTTGGGGTTGTTGGTGCTGTTGATGTTGATATTGCTGCTATTTGTGTTGGTAGTGTTGGTGTTCTTGTGCTGTTGGGGTTGTTGGTGCTGTTGATGTTGATATTGTTGCTATTTGTGTTGGTAGTGTTGGTGTTCTTGTGCTGTTGGGGTTGTTGGTGCTGTTGATGTTGATATTGTTGCTATTTATGTTGGTAGTGTTGGTGTTCTTGTGCTGTTGGGGTTGTTGGTGCTGTTGATGTTGATATTGTTGCTATTTGTGTTGGTGGTGTTGGTGTTCATTTGCTGTTGGGGTTGTTGGTGCTGTTGATGTTGATATTGTTGCTATTTGTGTTGGTAGTGTTGGTGTTCTTGTGCTGTTGGGGTTGTTGGTGCTGTTGATGTTGATATTGTTGCTATTTGTGTTGGTGGTGTTGGTGTTCATATGCTGTTGGGGTTGTTGGTGCTGTTGATGTTGATATTGTTACTATTTGTGTTGGTAGTATTGAGGGTGGTCTTTAGTGTTGGTCATGTTAATGCTGCTGGTATCGGTGTTTGAGCTGACGGTGTCAGGGTTAGAGGTGGTACACTGGCAGCAGCGGCGCCGGGGATCAGGACAGACTCACCCTTGTTTTGCTCCGTCAGTCCCCAGTAGCTGCCGGTGGCCGGCAGGACCGGGGTCCTCCTGGCATCCCGCATCAGAAAGGCCGGCGAGGCCCAGAGTCCCGTCCCGGCGATGTCCGCCGACGTCTCGTCCATGTCCACGTTCAGGTCCACGTGGAGAGCATTCTCCTGGTTCTCCAGAATGAAGGCCGGAGTGGTGACCTCTAGGGTCAGCTCTTTGATCATTACGGCTGAAAAATGGAGGGTGGGGGGGGGGAAAGGAAGTGAAACGCTCATTTAGTTTCATAAGGCAAGGTGGAAGTGGTGTAGATCCTTCTCTCAAAATCCATAAATAAAATTCTATAAAATTGTCAAGTATACCATGCATGATTTTCATTACAGAAGCATTTCATTACAGTTGTTGAGTATAGAGGAGAAAAAAAGAGAGGTCAATATCACTTAACAGAGTTATAGCAGAAGGCTGCGAAATGATTAACTGATGAGGACGACCAGAATTTACGTTAAAAACATTCCGAATGTTGGAAAGAGATTTTGGGGTTTGGGCAGGGTCTGACAAATGGAACCGGGGGCATCGACGCGTTACCCTCAGGCACCTGGTTTTCATCGTCTGCCCTAAAAAAATAGGCGACTCACGGTGGCACGCGATCGGGGTGCAACTGGGCTCCACGGGCGAGAGGGTGAAGACCGGGTCGCTGTCTAGCGCCCTCTCCAGCTGGACGCACAGGTAGAAGTCGGCCGCCTGGTCGCAGCGGATGTCCACCGCGCCGGGCAGGCTGACCGCCAACCCCGTCAGGTTGGCGGGCGGTCCCGTGGGATCCACGCCCACCGCCCCGTTGGCCTCGGAGAGGACCAGCGGGGCGGCGGTGCCAAAGTCGTCCCCGCTGCCGTCCGCGGCCGAGTTGAGGGAGGCCGTCAGCTGCCAGAGGCCCTCGCCCAACACTCCGCCGGCCGCCGGGTCCGACACCAGTCCCAGGTCCACGGTGAAGCCGGCGGCCGGGTCCCTCTCCCGGAAGGACAGCTCCGCGGCGTTGTAGAAGAGCACGTCTGTGATCTCAACACCTGGATGACAGTGTGGGAAAGGGGGGGACGGGATCATTATCACTAGGAACAACTCAACCGTGAAAACGGGGTGAAAATGTCATTTAACCGTGAAAAAGAAAAAAGCCAAATGTTTGGTATGAACGGCGTTCGTTGTAGCGACCTTCAACTGTATAAACCTTTTTCACGTGACGTCATGCTAGACCGCCTTACAATGGCAGCGCACAGTGTAAACATCAGTTGTACCATAGGGTTGTGCGTGCACTTTCCGTCAAAACGGGCCAACGTGGCGGCAGTTCTTTTGGTCTGGTCACGTGGGTGAAAAAGGTCTATAGGGCTAAGGTTAGATTGTACGGCCCTATATAACCCTAGGTTCAATGTTTGCATGTGGGACCTTCTATGCGCAGACAATAACATCGCACAAGGATTTTGCACTTTTGCAAAATTGCATCGAGCCCCGTGGGACCTTGTATGCGCAGACAATAACATCGCACAAGGATTTTGCACTTTTGCAAAATTGCATCGAGCCCCGTGGGACCTTGTATGCGCAGACGATAACATCGCAAAAGGATTTCGCACGTTTGCACGATTGCATCGAGCAAGGATCGGACCCACCTCGGCAGTTGATGGCCGTGCAGGCCTGGAGCAGGGAGTTGTCCACGGTCATGCCCACGGTGTCCCATCCCTCCAGCTGGTAGTCGAAGGAGGCGCGGGGGTCCCTGAGCAGGCGCACGCAGAGGAAGTTCTGCGCCTGGCAGGTCCAGTCCGTGGTGTCCAGCTGCGCCTGGGCGTCCGTGAAGGAGATGGCGCCGCCGGCCGTCACCGGCTGACTCTCCGAGCCCTGTGGCAGGCTCACCTCCTGCTCCTCCGTCTTGGGCTCGCCGCTGCCGTCGGCCGTGCCAGACAGGAAGGCCTGGCACAGACAGAACGAAACCAGTGTGAGAAATTGACCGGGGGGGAATTTAAAAAAAAAAAAAAAAAAAAAAAAAAACTGCTCTCTAAATCGGCAAAAAGAGTGAATAATCCACTCAGCACCAAGAGTGAAACTTCCTCAAGAAACGCCAAAACCGCTCAAAAAGAGTGGAAACCACTGAAAGAGGTGTGGAAACCGCTAAGGATGGAGTAAAACACCACTCTATAGAGGAGCCATATGGAGGGCAACTCATTAACGAGTGGTCCTCCATATGGCAAGAGTGGGATTTCACTCCACTCTGAGCGATTTTCACATCTTTTACAGAGTTTTTCACTCTTTTTGAGCGATTTTGGCTTTTAGGAGCGATGTTCGCTTCTTGAGAGAGTGAATTATTCACTCTTTTGCATTCAGAGAGTACTGCTCATGGTTTTGAATGAAGAAGCGTCAGTTTTTTCGCAGTATATACATTCCTCTCTATCAGGAATCCATACACCGTGGCAGTTTGTCTGTATGGGAATTATCACTGTAATTCATATGCCTCATCTCTTTCGAGAAGGAATTTTTACCTGATAGAAAAGTGCTGACAACTCCGAAAATACTGGCTCGTTTTAGAGCCACCCTTTCCTCTCATCATGAGATGACTTAATTACATGGTGTCATCAGCACAAACTGATGTTTGTATTCGGCTCCCAACCGTGCAAAATCCTCACAATTGCAAACGGTGAGGGTGGAAATGTCAGTGTAAGAATTTCTTGTTTCTCATCAGAATGCTTTTTTTTGGGGGGGGGGGTTGGTTGTACATACCACCATCTTGAAGATATCTGTTCCTCCCAAGCGGACGCTAGCCCCGCTGGCGTCCGTGTCAAAGTTGGCGGTAATTTCCACGGAATAGGACGGCCTGCCCTCCAGAAGAATGGAGGTTGTGTCCAGAGAGGCATCAGTCACCAGTACACCTAACCACCACCCCGCCAAAAAAAAGAGAACAAAGTTTTAGACTCTAAAGAATGAAACCCAAGACCTCTAGATTGACAGTGCCACCAAAGGATCACCTGAGCTGTTCCGTAGTCGTTCTCATCCAAGCCATCGTTGCTCACGATCAATCGCAAGACGATGAGCAACGCACAGAAACCACATGGCCTATCACAAATTCTGATTGTGAACGCTAAGGCTTTGTATCATTGGCCAAGTGGGGGCACCAGTCCTATCAAAGCATTCAACCAGTAACGGCCGTGTATCTCCGGGGATCATGCCCCTGTTTTCATTAAGATGCAAACAACAAATTGCAAAAAAATTGCAACAATTTTTGCTGTGAACCTAGCTAAAGCAGTTTGGGAATCACACCAACTGGATACACCAATTCAAGTCAATCAAATGAAAAGGGGAAAAACTGACTGAGAATGTTTTTAAACACTTTTGAAAAAAATGGCCAGGATAATTATTTTGGCCTGGACCGGAACTTGAACCTGAGACCTCTGGTTTTGCATGCCAGTGCTCTGACCATCTGAGCTATCGTGGCAGCCTTCGCAAATCCTCAACTAGTCTTTGCCGGAGTGGAGACTTGTTTTTGTGTCCCTTTTTGTTTTTAGTTCCTTGCTCTTTTCAGAGGAGTCATACTCCCTCTCTTACAGCCCCTACACAACATTGGTCGAGGTCAAAGAATAGCATCCATACATTGTCTGATCCAACATATGCATGAAATAGCACACCTGTGAAAATTTCAGCTCAATCCGCCAACCCTGTCTCGAGAAAATCGTGAAAACCGCTTCATTTGTTTCGCGAAAATGCAGCATTCAACGCAGAACTGTTCCAAAAAATAGTTTAGATCTCGGTGAGACGTAAATGATTTCTTTTACTTTTTTCTCCCAAAATACAATATTTTAGGCAGAAATATTTCGGTGCGAGGTTTCTACTATAACCATCTTCAAACTGTATAAGTTTCATGTAAATCTGTGTACATTTCTGCTTTTCGATCTTACCAATGTTGTGTAGGGGCTTTAATAATAGATGATATCAATGGTGTCACCACAAACCTTCTACTTGGAGATTTCCACAATGCAAACCTTCAATCTTATCTGTGAACTATGAACATCGAAACCGTGAAAAAGGGGTGAAAATGTAATTTTGCCGTGAAACTAAAAAGTCACTGTGATTTCATGGTGCATTTTACAGTGAATTCACCATGAAAATAATCGCCTCTCTGACCTGATAAGGACATCTTCAGGTCAAAAGAGACCGTGAAAAAAATGTGAATATCTAGGGTGGCAAGCTCCAGCCTTGAGGGATGGCTACATGTAATTCAATTACCAGAAGGGACCACCAGCCCCCATAGAGGTACGGTATGGTGTCTTTGTAACTGTCACTCCCAGATACTGTACTTCTAGCCATTTACCACCAGTAATGTGGCCTTGGAGACCACTGGTGAAAACACCGTGAAAATGACTTGGCTAACTGTGTGCCATGAAATAGGGGTGAAAACACAGTGAATTTTCTTTTCACGGCTAAATGACATTTTCACCCCATTTTCAAGGTTTAGATGTTCATAGTGTCAGTGCTGATGAGCTTTCGTGGTGTCTCACCTCGGCAGGTCACCTTGGCGCAGTCGATGAGACTGTTGGCATCGGGGATGCCTTCCAGCTTGTATAGTCTCGAAATGAGGTCCCCGCGATAGACGCGGATGCAGATGTACTGCAGA
>OX465107.1:23944148-24019148 GCA_949987565.1 Luidia sarsii | reverse complement strand
GGCTTGGCCACTGGAACTATAGTTGCCATTACCGATTTGGTTAACGGCGATCACGCCTTTAAACTCCTCTAGTATTGCGTGTGTGGGGAGATTACGATGGATGTATGCTGGGTTTAAAGGTAATGATTGGCTGGCTTGCCACTGGAACTATAGTTGCCATTACCGATTTGGTTTACGGCGATCACGCCTTTAAACTCCTCTAGTATTGCGTGTGTGGGGAGATTACGATGGATGTATGCTGGGTTTAAAGGTAATGGTTGGCTGGCTTGGCACTGGAACTATAGTTGCCATTACCGATTTGGTTAACGGCGACCACGCCTTTAAACTCCTCTAGTATTGCGTGTGTGGGGAGATTACGAGTCCTGGGGGTGGATTTCACAAAGCCTTATGCTGCATCGTAACTCAACACCTCGCAACTTGTGATTGGTCGTATGGTTTGGGTGCATCGCTCACCATCTTGCGATTGGTCGTTAAGTACGATGAGTTTGGTGAGATGGACCACGCATTTTTTATGGTGGCAAATGTTGGATGTGCTGGCAGTTGTTTACCAAAAAAAAAAGTGTGAAAAAAAAAGAGTTGAACCCTGACCCCGTATCCTTCTTTTCCCCCTTCTCCGATTCTTACCGAGTCCACTTTCGCGGTCATTGCCGAAGACATTTATTGACCACAGCCCGGTCCCAATGATGCTGGCCCCATCCTGGCTCGACCAGTAGGACACACTCAGGGTGATCGGGTTGCTGAACTGTCCCTCCCTCAGCGATCCAGTAGAGGCAGTCACTTCACTGTGGTTTATCACCACGCCTGAGAGATAGCCAGAGAGAGAGACAGAGGAGAAGGAAGGAGGGAAGGAGGGAAGGAGGGAAGGAGGGAAGGAGGGAAGGAAGGGAGGAAGGGAGGAAGGGAGGAGGGAAGGAGGGAAGGAGGGAAGGAGGGAAGGAGGGAGGGAAGGAGGGAAGGAGGGAAGGAGGGAAGGAGGGAAGGAGGGAAGGAGGGAAGGAGGGAAGGAGGGAAGGAGGGAAGGAGGGAAGGAGGGAAGGAGGGAAGGAGGGAAGGAAGGAGGGAAGGAGGGAAGGAGGGAAGGAGGGAAGGAAGGAAGGAGGGAAGGAAGGAAGGAAGGGAAGGAGGGAAGGAGGGAAGGAAAGGAGAGAAGAAGGCAGAGGTAGAGGCAGATAGGGGGAGGGAGGGGGAGGTTGAGAGGGAAACCGAGAGGGATAGGGACAAAATTAGTATCACTTCATGTTGTTCACAAATTGTTTATGTTGTTCAAATTAAAACTTTTTACACTAACAGATGTTTAAAAAAATGTGACAAACTTTCAAAGTGCTATTCTCTTGTATGTTTTTTCGGTGTGGATGGATTTGCCAGTTTGTGAAAAGCATCAACGATATGATGCTCCTGGCTTACTCTAGGCCAAATACAATCAGTCATGGCCATTCATGGAGTAGAGTGTACTGTGCCTTTCAGCATTGAAAACCCGAGAATGGATTCATCAGCCATCCTTCCACTGAGATGTTCCCTTGCAATTTTAGTCATGATGGATGAAATGTATACACATTTCAAACGGGAAGTAGCCGCATGACAGATCCTGGCCATGGTGGATACCCAAAAACTGCAACCTTCATGGGGTGGTACTGCAAGAAAGGGGGGATGGTGTTCCTTTGTTTGTTTCGCGGGGCTTTCCTCACCTAAGCAGGCCACGTCGGTGCAGTTCTTGGTCATGCCGGTCACGGTGAAGTCGGCATCGGCTCCGCCCGCCCTCGACAGCTCCAGGCACAGCTGGACACTGCCGCTGCTTGGACAGACAAGGCCCCGCAGGTCAAAGGGTATGGACAGGTCATTGAAGGTCACCGTCGAGCCCGAGGTCACGTCGGCGCTGGCCTGTGAGCCCAGGTCAATCTCATGCAGCTCCAGCACGTTCTGTAGGACAAAGGGATGAAGAGGGGGTGAGGGAGAGATGGAGGCTAGGGAGTATTGGCTAGTTCCATTTGGCGAATGTGTTTCGGGACTGAAGTGAATAACACCAATAATAAGCCCAATGTGTGGAGACGAAAATCTTTCTGTTCTCATGACAGAAGCCACAGCAGTATACGACGCATATAGGGACCAATTTTTTTTATAGAGCCGCTTATTAAAGCCCCTATTGGTAAGATCGAAAAACAGAAATGTTCACAGATTTACATGAAACCTATACAGTTTGAAGATGGTTATAGTAGAAACCTTGCACTGAAATATTTCTGCCTAAAATATTGTATTTTGGGAGAAAAGAGTAAAAGAAATACCGGTAGTCTCACCGAGATCTACATTATTTTTCAGAACAGTATTAAGGCATTCAATGATGCATTTTCGCGAAAGAAATGAAGTGGAAGTTCACGATTTTCTCGAGACTTGGTTGGTGGATTGAGCTGAAATTTTCACAGGTGTGCTATTTCATGCATATGTTGGATCAGACAATGTATGGATGCTATTCTTTGACCTCGACCAATATTGTGTAGGGGCTTTAAGCGTGAAAATCTGCTAAGCAGGAAAAAGTCTTCCTCGTGTAAGCAGGATTACAAACGGCACTGCGATGTGATATTAATTGCTTTTGACTTGTATTCCACTCTTCTTTCCTTAGCATGAAACAAAAAGTGAAGTTTGGGTTGGCAAGGGGATCCTGTGGCTCATGAGTTTTTGCGCTTAAGCACATTTTTGAATTTTCTTTTCACGGCTAAATGGCATTTTCACGATTTAGATGTTCATAGTGTAATTTGGCAGCGGGTTTGGCGGAGTTACCTACCCCGTCTGCATCCACAAGTGTGGCGTTCATTTGCCACAGGTTGGTGCCCGAGGCGTCGGCCCCACCGATACCAGCCACAACATCCAGGACCAATGGGTTGACTTGATTCTCAACGACGGCCTCCGGGAGACCCTCAATACTGATACCGGTGATGAGCACGCCTGTAGTGAGGAGTGGAGGTGGTGGATGGTTTGGGTTTTTTTCGGGGGGGGAGGGGAGGAGAAGAAAATAGACCCATTTTTTAATGAAGGAACTGTCTACTAATAAAGTTTGTTTTGAAGTGATTTACAAAAATGTTGCAAACTGCTTACTGACTAAAATTTCCAAAATGCAAATCTTAAAATTCAGTGGGCCTGACGTTTCGATCCTAGCAGGACCTTTCTCAAAGGCAGAGTCAGGCCCGCTAAATTTTAAAGTTTGTTTTGATCAACAATTAGGAGGGCCTGATGTTTTGATCCTAGCAGGACCTTTCGCAAAGGCAGAATGTTTTGGTATTATTAAAGTTTGTTTTGAGTTTGAAGTGCGATGTATAAGGACGGTCTACCAAAGGAATTGGTCTTTGACCTTTGTCCTTTGTCCACTCACCTTGGCATTCGACCGCCTGGCATGCCACCAGGGGGTCGGGGGTGCCCTGGACAGTGAAGCTGGGGTCCGAGTCCGGGTGTCGCTGGAGCTCGGCACACAGGTAGACGGTGCCGGCGGGGCAGAAGAAGTCGGCCAGGTTCAGGCTGGCCACCACGTTGGCCATCTCCACGGTGCCGTCGGCCACCGCCGGGGCCGTCTCCTGGCCCGCGCTGAGCGCGGCCGGCACCTGGCCGTGACGCTGGCCGCTGCCGTCCGGCTGGCCGCTGGCGAAGACGCTCAGCCGCCAGAAGCTGCGTCCCGTCTGGAGGGTGGCCGTCTGCGAGGCCAGGCTGGCCATGAAGGTCAGGACCACCGCCTGGCTGGGCTCGTTCTCAGTCAGGACCACGTCGCCTGGAGCCGTGAGGACGGCCCCTGTAAACACCACGCCTGTGCAACAGCAATAAGCAACCCCCAAAAGAGCCAAAAAAAAACCCATCGTCAGACCAGTAATTTGGGTTCAATCTAAAACTAGAGTACTAGAGAAGAACAAATTAATCATTGGAAACTTGTGTGATATACAAAAAATGATGCAAACTGCTTACTGACTAAAATTACCAAAATGCGAATCTTAAAATTTGACGTTTCGATCATAGCAGGAACTTTCTCTGCCTTTCTCTGCCTTTGAGAAAGGTCCTGCTAGGATCGAAACGTCAGGCCCACTAAATGTTAAGAAAACTTGTGTGTTTGATTCAAATCGCCAAAGTGGCTGGCACTGTGTTGCTTTTATAGATAAACTGTTGTTTCTATACAATTGACAGAAATGGGATTTCATGACAGTTTGGCCAGCTCATTGATCATTATGGTTGAAAAAAAAGGACAAAAACAAATATACACCTGTGCAAATAAGCAACCCAAAAGAGCCCCAAACCATCGTCAGACCGGTAATTTTGGTTCAATCTCAAAACAAAAGTTAGAGGGTCTGACGTTTCGATCCTAGCAGGACCTTTCTCAAAGGCAGTCGTATTGCCACTATACAGTCAGCTAACCGAATGGATCACGGTATACATTTGTCAGTGAGCAGTTTGCAACAGTTTTTGTATTAACTTGAATCTACAAAACAATTTAAAGACAATTCAATGACTGCAGAGCCCAATGATTCAATCCTAGCAGGATCTTTCTCAAAGGCAGTGAACACCACACCTGTCCAACAAAACGGCGACCAAAAAGCTGTCATCAGACTGGTACTAACTTTCTTTTTAAATCACCCCCAAAAATGTAATTTCAATACCAGCAGGATCTCTTTCAAAGGCAGCCTTTGAATTATTCGGCCTTTAAAGCCCCAACACAACATTGGTAAGAACGAAAAACAGAAATATTCACAGATTTACATGAAACTTATACAGTTTGAAGATGGTTATAGTAGAAACCTCTCACTGAAATATTTTTTCCTAAAATGCTGTATTTTGGGAGAAATGAGTAAAAGAAATAGTTTACGTCTCACCGAGATCTAAAGACTTTTGGAACAGTGTACGGCGTTGAATGCTGCATTTTTGCAAAACAAATGAAGCGGTTTTCACGATTTTCTCGAGACTCGGTTGGCCGATTGAGCAGAAATTTTCACAGGTGTGCTATTTCATGCATATGTTGGATCAGACAACGTATGGATGCTATTCTTTGACCCCAACCGATGTTGTGTAGGGGCTTTAAGACAGATCCTGCTAAACATAACAGCCTGAAATGCCGGGCCCTCAACATTTCTACTTCAGAAACCCATTTTTGGGTCATTTACTCATTACTCATAATTTAGTGAAAATGATATCCCTGGAGATTATGAGTAGTGACGTCGGGTTTTCAACTTCAGGGGTCGACCTTAGCACTAGCCAGATGGTCATTGTCTCGTAAAAACAGCTGCGGGCTAGTAAAATGACCCACTTTGCTAGCCCGGCGGACTAGTAAAAAGTAGACAGTGGTGTGGCGGCAAAAACCAATGCAGGTGGGGATGAAGAAGTAGAAACTAACAATTTGTTTTACTTGACCTAATAATCTTGTGTTAAATTAAATATTTATTATACAGGGCTAGTAAAGCTTGCTGCGGGCTAGCAAAAAACCTCAATTTACTAGCCCGGTGGGCTAGTTAAAAAGAACCTTAAGCGCGAGGCTTGAACTTGAACGTACCGATGCAGTTGACCTCATCGCAGACTGGCAGTTGAGGGAAGGTGATGTCGTAGTTGAGGTCCACGTCCCGCTCAGCTATCTCCAGGCAGACATAGAGGGCTTCCCCGCACATGACCTCCACGTTGAAGGTGAATTCCAGCGGAGTGGCAAAGGTCAGGGGGACAGTGGAGCTGACCCCTTGCTGCTCCTGGGCGGAGGTCAGCGGGGCAACGGCCGTGCCGAAGGTCTGGCCCGAGCCGTCGTTCTCCGAGTTCAGGAAGAGGGACACCTCCCAGATCCGGGCCGCGCCATCTGCAACAGATGAGAGTGGGAGTGCAGGGGTGGATTTCGCCAAGCCTTAGGAGGCATTGTATTTAGACGTCCGATGGATAACCCATCTTCAGTTGTAATAGGTTGTGCAGTTTTACTTGCCATTGATCGTACGTTTCAGCGAGTTGTAGGAGGTTTGCGGCAACACCATGTACTTCACGGAGAAGGAGTATGCCTCTGAAACGAGCCGGTAACTCGTTTCAGAGCCAGACTCCTTCTCTTAAGGGGTGATGTACATGGTGTCACCGCAAACCTCCTACTTGGTATTTCCACCGTGCAAACCTTCAAATCTGATCATACTCCTTCTCTTAAGAGATGATGTACATGGTGTCACCGCAAACCTCCTACTTGGTATTTCCACCGTGCAAACCTTCAAATCTTATCCTACTCCTTCTCTTAAGAGATGATGTACATGGTGTTACCGCAAACCTCCTACTTGGTATTTCCACCGTGCAAACAGTCAAATCTTAATCTTATCCGAGTTTTGTGAAATTGACCACAGAGCTGAAAAGTGCCGGACAGTATCCGCCCATGGGCGACTGACGCAAAGGCAGACTGTGTCAATCTGCTGAATCATTAGGCAACGCCATCAATTGAGCAACATCATCCTTTTTTCCCCCTATGGACGACAGAAAAAGTGTCTTTTTGGCAGGATTAATTTCCAGCCGTTTTCAAGTACAGTACGATATGTAGGCTGTGCATGTGCGAGGTTCAACGGCTGGAAACAGCAATAATCAATCAAAATGTTGTCTTTTTATCATTTTATTAAAAATAATTATACTAATTACTTGCACTTTTTTTTGGGGGGGGGAGATCTGGGAGGGTCTTGATTTTCACTTTACAACCATTTCTCAACGATGTGTTCTTAACATTTTGGGAAACAAAATCAAAAGGGGCATCCTTGGAAGTTGTCAGATAGACTGGATGTTGTGATGTAAGGATCACATGGCGCGGTGTTATTTTGATGGCTAAGCGATGAGCTCGCCAATTTAGCTGGTGGGTGTACCGACCTGTGATGGAGGCACCATTGTTGGCAGCCTCGGCGTGGATTACATCCGTGCTCAGCTTCTGTGGAGTGGACGCTTCGTAGATGTCCGAAGCCGTGAACGTGAAATCCTCCGATATGATTACAATTCCTGCCAGAAACCAAAACAAAACCACATACTTATATTAGGGAGGGGAAGAAAGAGAAAGAACGAGAGACAAAGACAGAGAGAGAAGACAGAGGAAATAGGAGAAAGAGGGAGGGAGAGAGAGAGAGAGAGAGAGAGAGAGAGAGAGAGAGAGAGAGAGAGAGAGAGAGAGAGTTGGGGGAGAGAGAGAAAGAGAGAGAGGGAGAGAGAGAGAGAGAGGGGGGGGGTGGGAGAGAGAGAGAGAGGGGGGGGGTGGGGGGAGAGAGAGAGAGAGAGAGAGAGAGAGAGTTGGGGGAGAGAGAGAAAGAGAGAGAGGGAGAGAGAGAGAGAGAGGGGGGTGGGGGAGAGAGAGAGAGAAAGAGAGGAAAGAGAGAGAGAGAGAGGGGGGAGGGAGGGAGGGGAAGAAAGAGAAAGATCGAGAGACAAAGACAGAGAGAGAAGAAGACAGAGGAAAAAGGAGAAAGAGGGAGAGAGAGAGAGAAAGAAAGACAGACAGAGAGAGAAAACGTGAGAGAGTGAGAGGGAGGGAGGGAGAGGGGGAAAAGGGAGAGAGGGAGAGGATGAGGGAGGGAGACAGAGATATAGAAAGAGAGAGGGGGAAGGAGAGAAATAGAGAAAGAAAGGAAAGGAGAAGGTAAGGAGAGAAAGATGAAGAGACATAGAGGCAGAGAGAATTAGAGAGGCAGAAAGAGGAAGAGAGACGGAGAGAAGGAGAACAAAGGAGAGAGGAAGAGAATGAGAGAAAGAGAAAAAGAAAAAAGAGGGAGAGAGTGGGAGAGGGAGACAGAGAGAGACCGAGAAAGAAAGTAAGAGAGCGAGTGAGAGCTAGTAGACAGAGAGAAGGAGGGAGATAGATAGAGGAGCTGTTATCAAAGGGACCTACCCTCACACACTGCAGGGCCGCACTGCAGGATAACCTGAGGCAGCAGCGTGTGGTCGGCGCTACTCTCCAGACGTATCTCGGCACAGACGTAGGCAAACTCCTCGCACAGCCGGTTACTCATGTCCACGCTCCAGGTCAGGCCGCTCAGGGCCACCGTCTGGCCGGCCAGCGAGTCGCCGCTGATGGTGGAGGTCTGGGAGCCGTGGGCCGGGCTGCCGTCCTCCTCCGGGCTGCCCCAGACCTCCACCGACCAGATGTCGGTGCCGGTCACGCTGGCGCTGGTGTCGGTGAAGGTCAGCGCGATGTCCAGCACTGGGCTGTTGGTCTCCACGCCCTCCACCAGGGTGTGCCCGCTCCGGAAGCCCACCTCGGCGCTCTCCACTTCTATGCCTGTTGTACGTCGTGCGTTTATACGCAGCGAGCAAACAAAAACGAAAAGTCAATCAAAAGTGATCTTCCTTTAAGAGACCTTATACATGGTGTCACCGCAAACCTTCCTGTATTGATTCACCCACCATGCAAAGCCTTAAGTCTTATTATTTTATTCACATAGAATTTGGCACCACTCTTGACTGACCGACGATAATGACCCCTGAGATAGGCCAGCTGTGGGTGGACTAGAGGAGAGGGGCGAAGGCATGCCACTGCATTTATTAATGATAATAATAATAACGGACATTTCTAGAGCGCCGGAATCCGTCTGCAAAGATGCTCAAGGCACTTAACGACATTATACAGAATTAAAGAAAAGGACAACGTATACAATTAATTAGGAAAACTATGATCGAACAAATATGTTTTGAGAGAGGATTTGAAATCCGATATGGAGGACATACTACGGACTTCCTGAGAAAGAACATTCCAGAGGGTAGGACCAGCATGGGAGAAAACTGGGGGTTGGAGGGACAGCGACAAGCAGTGTTTTGTTTACCATTGCACTGTGGGACTGGCTTGCAAGTCTGCAGGGAGTCGGACGTCTGGACGAGCAGAAAGTTTTGGCCAGTGGCCTTGGTCAGCTGGACACAGAGGAACCTCATGTTGGCACAGGTTGCATCCAGGTCAAGCACTGCCTGGATGCTACTAAAAGTCGCATCCTCGCCAGCGAGCACATCTGATAAAATAAACACCCCAAATGACATTTGTGAATGTCCTTAACTTATACCAAAAAAAAGCAATAAACAAAGCATCACATAGTATGCATAACAAATGTGACCCGGCACAGCATAATGAGGAATAACCCCCACTTTTGAGATTTTGTGATGTGAAAGAGTATACCATTAGCTTTCAAATTATATCAAAATTATTTCCTGTGAAATTTGTTGTAAATAGTACAAGAGGACTTCGCTCGTTCATTTGGCACCAGACACAAAATAGCAGCACCATTCTAACTCCTCGAAAGCGGCCATTCAAAAAGGCAGGAACTTTACATTTTCATGAAAACAGTACACAAACACTCCCCCGAAATCCTTGTTTTTTAAACATTTAGAGACGGATTTCGGAAAAATCCTTTGGACATAATATCCTCCAATACATTAACTTAAAAAACAATTTTTGTTATTTTTTTTTCGAATCGAGAAGATACTTTGACTTCGGGCGTTGTTTACTCGAAAAGTGTTTTGGTGGGATAATCCTCATGTCGTTGTGCCGGGTCACAAATGGTAAATTTGGGTTGTGGAAATTTGGGGCTTAGGGTTAGGGTTGAGAAAAGATAAAGATACTGTCCACAATTGTCAACTCACTGGCCCTTCCCCTCCTCTAACCTCCTCAGAGAGACTTCGACTTTGAGTCTCAGTCCTGAGTCATTCAGGTCAAGTCCGTCTCAGATTCATAAGTCATCTTAAAATGGAAAATTATTCTCCAAGTTTCAACCGTTTTTTTGGGGGGGGGGAACAACATTCGCTAGTACTGTACTAGACACGCTTGCTTTGAATATCAATTAAAATTGTCAAGTAAAAACCTGAAAGAAGATCATTGGGTCAAATCAAGTCATGTACCCTGATATCCCGATGCAACTCTGTATAAGCAACTAGCTGCAGGCAACTGCAATCTATTGTAATGAGCATGTGATGCTTTTACTGCGTCTAAGACCAAGTCAATAGGCCCTAGTCTGAATGAGAGTCATTCACTTGGTCTTTAATAGGCATTGCCCTCTTGGTCTTGGGCACTTGGGGTATCAGTCTTGGGTATGGCAGTCTCAGTCTCTGTCTTGTCTCTATTTCGGGAATCAAGGTGTGGATTTTTGTTTGCTTTTACTGTGTCCAAGACCAAGTCACTAAGCCCGAGTCTGAATCTGAGTCATTCACTTAGTCTTTAACAGGCATTGCCCTCTTGGTCTTGGATGCTGAGGTCTCAGTCAATGGACACTGTGGTATCAGTCTTGGGCACTGTGGTCTCAGTCTTGGGCACTGTGGTATCAGTCTTGGGCACTGTGGTATCAGTCTTGGGCACTGTGGTCACAGTCTTGGCACTGTGGTATCAGTCTTGGGCACTGTGGTATCAGTCTTGGGCACTGTGGTCTCAGTCTTGGGCACTGTGGTATCAGTCTTGGGCACTGTGGTCTCAGTCTTGGGCACTGTGGTCCCAGTCTTGGGCACTGTGGTCTCAGTCTTGGGCACTGTGGTATCAGTCTTGGGCACTGTGGTCTCAGTCTTGGGCACTGTGGTCTCAGTCAATGGACACTGTGGTCTCAGTCTTGGGCACTGTGGTATCAGTCTTGGGCACTGTGGTATCAGTCTTGGGCACTGTGGTATCAGTCTTGGGCACTGTGGCAGTCCCAGTCTCTGTCTTGGGGTTTGAGGTCTTGTCTCTGTTTCGGGAATCAAGGTGTTGATTGTTGGCAACTATAAAGGTCTTGGTCTCATCAGTCTCTGGCGTTCATTCAAATCTCAACAGGTTCTTGGGCATCAAGGCGCGTGCATGGCGGGGGAAACGGTCTTCACCTAGATCCATCCAGGCACCGGTCTGAGCGAGGGCCTCCACGTCGTTCCGGTTGGTGCTGTCGCTGGACAGGAAGACCATCATCTGCCACAGCCCGCTGCCGCGGACGCTGCCCTTGTCGGCGTTGGTGGTCACGTCCACGGAGAAGGTCAGCGTGTGATCCTGCGTGCCCTCCTTCAGCTCAAAGTTTGTCACCCCGTCCTGGATGGAGAGAGAGGTGATTTCCACACCTGGGCGGGAAAAAAAGAAAAAGAAAGAAAAAGACCACATTAAATTCAGGAAACAAAAGGAAATGGAAATGAGGTGGAATGAAGTGCACAATGCAAGGAAACAAAACAAAATGTAACAAAATGAACCAAAATTTAAAAAATGTAAAAAAAAAAAAATTAAAAAGAAAAAAAAAATAGATTCATAGCAAATGCAACTTAATTAACATGAAACAAATTTACCAAGACTTGATGAAATGAAACAAAATTAAGTTAATTTTTCCATGATGGACATCCAATTGTAACATTGTGGGGGGAAAGGTCACGATCATTGGGTGGCGTTTATCGGGTATCTTAGTCCCGGTGTTGGGCATGGGAGGGAGGAGTTGTGGGTGGGGAGCGGACATACCTTCACAGGTAGGGGTGAAGCATCCCATATTCTGGGCTGTGTTGGATGCAAGCATAAAGTTGAGCGAGTCATCTGCACTCCTCCTGATCTCGGCACAAACATCCCCAAGGTCGGCACAATGCGTGTTGGTCAGATCCAAAGTGGCCTACAAAGAGGAAGGGGGTGGGGTGGTAGTGAGGGAGGAGGGAGAGAGAAATCTTTGATGCAGCCATAAGATCACGTGTACAACGATAGACCACAGTTCATAGAGCATATTATACAGCTCCATAAACCGGTATATGGGATGCTATGGCAAATGATTGTAGATAATGGTAATATCATGTGTTATAGAATTTTTACATATCATGGTACAATGAAGCTACGTTCACACTGTATTATTTTGGGTAAGGGAAGGAATGGGAAGGGAAGGGAATTAAAATTAAGGGAAGGGAAGGGAAGGGAAGGGGAGGGAAGGGGAGGGGAGGGGAGGGGAGGGGAGGGGAGGGGAGGGGAGGGGAGGGGAGGGACGGAAGGGAAGGGAAGGGAAGGGAAGGGAAGGGAAGGGAAGGGAAGGGAAGGGAAGGGAAGGGAAGGGAAGGGAAGGGAAGGGAAGGGAAGGGAAGGGAAGGGAAGGGAAGGGAAGGGAAGGGAAGGGAAGGGAAGGGAAGGGAAGGGAAGGGAAGGGAAGGGAAGGGAAGGGAAGGGAAGGGAAGGGAAGGGAAGGGAAGGGAAGGGAAGGGAAGGGAAGGGAAGGGAAGGGAAGGGAAGGGAAGGGAAGGGAAGGGAAGGGAAGGGAAGGGAAGGGAAGGGAAGGGAAGGGAAGGGAAGGGAAGGGAAGGGAAGGGAAGGGAAGGGAAGGGAAGGGAAGGGAAGGGAAGGGAAGGGAAGGGAAGGGAAGGGAAGGGAAGGGAAGGGAAGGGAAGGGAAGGGAAGGGAAGGAAGGGAGGGGAGGGGAGGGGAGGGGAGGGGAGGGACGGAAGGGAAGGGAAGGGAAGGGAAGGGAAGGGAAGGGAAGGGACGGGACTGGAAGGGAAGGGAAGGGAAGGGAAGGGAAGGGAAGGGAAGGGAAGGGAAGGGAAGGGAAGGGAAGGGAGGGGAAGGAAAGGGAAGGGAAGGGAAGGGAAGGGAAGGGAAGGGAAGGGAAGGGAAGGGAAGGGAAGGGAAGGGAAGGGAAGGGAAGGGAAGGGAAGGGACGGGACGGGACTGGAAGGGAAGGGAAGGGAAGGGAAGGGAAGGGAAGGGAAGGGAAGGGAAGGGAAGGGAAGGGAAGGGAAGGGAAGGGAAGGGAAGGGAAGGGAAGGGAAGGGAAGGGAAGGGAAGGGAAGGGAAGGGAAGGGAAGGGAAGGCAAGGGAAGGCAAGGGGAGGGAAGGGAAGGGAAGGCAAGGGGAGGGGAGGGAAGGGAAGGGAAGGGAAGAAAATTGAAGGGGAGGGGAGGGAAGGGAAGGGAAAGGAAAGTTAAGATGAGGGAAGAGAAGGGAAGGGAAGGGAAGGGAAGGGAAGGGAAGGGAAGGGAAGGGAAGGGAAGGGAAGAGAATTGAAGGGGAGGGGAGGGGAGGGAGGGAAGGAAAAGGAAGGGATGAGGAGGGAAGAGAAGTGCCACACCTACCTGGACCCTGGAGAAGGTTAGCTCCTCGCCAGCTGTCAGCATCTTGTCCTTCTGTGCCTGGGTCAGGTCAGCTGACACCAAGCCCGGGTTCACCACAAATGCCCAGTGGTCAGTCCCACTAGGTACACTGCCAGCTGTGGCATCTGACTGGATGACAACGTCAAAGTAGACGTCTTGGTCGGCTACACCTTCGTAAAGGGGCAGGCCATTTGGGGACTGACCACCAGAGGCACTGACTTCGGTGCTGATCAGTATGACGTCTGATATAAAAACACACACACAATTCCCAGTAAGTTTTTTTTTTATCCTTTGCCTGATTGAAATCCCCAAATTGCTGTAGCCAGGTTTAGGGCTAATTGCCATCAACGAGGGGGGGGGTGTGAAACCTGGAGACTTATGGCAGCAAGATGGTTGAATGCTTCAGACTGGTGGCCCACAGCCCAAGCAAAGATAATCAGCAACTTTGGGAAGGTCACTGTGTGTGATATCCGCGAAGCACCTATGAGACTAGCGTGCGAAACTGTTGGCAATACAGGAGCATTTGGCATTCTGTCCAGAGGACTGGTTGTCATTTCCACCAAACTCATCCCAACTGACAATCAATCACAAACGATGACGGCACACTCCAGTTCTATTATGAACAATCGCAACACTGGTGATGAATTATCCCTTGCATGTGACAGAGTCGTTGTGGCTACAAAAGCTTTTGTAACTCTTTCCAACTGGTTAGTCTTGGAGCTATCCTTAAGTTGACCTAGTCGTGTAACTAAGACTTAAGGCTTTGCATGGTGAGTGAAACAATAAAGGAGGGTTTGCGGTGACACTGTGTATAAGGTCTCTTAAAGAAGAGGTGTGGTTCTGAAAAGAACCTGAGTGGTAACTCGACCAGTATGCTCTGGCCGTCATCAGGAGAATGCCTTGGACTCGGTGGTGGATCAGCTTATACATGATGTCACCGCAAACCCTCCTATATAAGTCAGGTAGCGTTGGATTTTAAGGCTTCATGAAATTGGAGGAGGGGCGAGGAGGGGGGGGGTGTAGTTCCCTTTAGCTTACTTCGACAGTCCAGCAAGGATGAGCAGACAACAGGGGCAGGCTGTATGACAAAGTCAGGGCTGGCCATGCTGTTCTTTCTGAGCCGGGCGCAGAGGTAGCGGTAAGTATTGCAGGCGTTGTTGACTAGTGACAGGGTGGCTGTCAGGCCGCTTAGACTCAGCGTGCCTCCTGCTCCGGGGAATCCGGTGCTTAACTGGGCTGCAGACGCACACAAAAAGAAGGGAAAAGACAGGTGTTTTCAGTTGAATCGCCTATTTCGAGATAGAGAGAGTGATGTTTTGATCCAAGCTTCACCGTTCTTTGAAGTTTGCGGCTACATTTCTTTCTTTTTTCAAGGACACACAACTGCTTACCACAATCGGCTCGTGATTATTTGCGACGCAATTTTTGTGCCCTGTGTGGACACGACAAAAAAAACACCCGCTTTTTGATTCGCGATTCAAAGTATTCAATTATTTTTGTAGTGGAAAAGGACCTAGAGAGAGAGAGAGAGAGAGAGAGAGTAAACTCCCCCCACTTTTTTGTTGCTCATGACCCAAATCCTGCAAGATCCTACAATCCTCCAGTTGGCTGTGCGCCACTGCCCGAATCCTGCAAAATCCTGCACTGAATTTTTTAATGGAATTTTTTTGGGAAAAAGGACAAAAAAAATTCATTTGTTTTTCTGTGACTAATAAACTTTACAATTACAATGTATAATTGTATAACCACATGACCTGAATCCTTCAAAATCCTATTTTGGTGTTTGTCCCATGGAGCCCCAATCCTACAAGATCATCCTCCATCACATTGGGCCTAGTAACCCGTATCTTGCATTTTCCTACAGTGACAAAACCGCCTTATGCCCCTAAATCCTGCAAATTCCTACGACGCATCAACTCTCAAGTCCCCCAAAATCCTACAAATTCCTGCAGCAGGAAACTAGGATTCTGTAGGATTTGGGAGGGGTTTTTAGGGGTTCAACTATCCAGCGTATCTAGACTGTGGGAGAGTGCGGGTTGATGGATGGACTTACAGATATCCAGGGTGACAGTGGTCTCGGAGCCTGTCTGCCCAGAGCCGTCACCGTTGAAGGCCGGGAAGGCGACCAGCTCCCACAGCTGCGAGCCTCCCACGCCGGCGCTCCCGGCGGTCGAGTCGAAGGAGATGTCAAACTGGATCTCATGGTCCTCCTTAAAGGCAGCCAGCTGTGTGGCAGGATTCACGGTCAGAGTTCCACTGTCCACCGTCAATCCTATATCAATTTTTGAAACAAATCGGAGAAACAAAACAGGGTTATATCGTCTCATGCTTTCATTCAAACAAAGGGCAGGAAGACTGACTGGGAGTTGTTATTTTTTAAACCAATTCATCAAGGGGGGGGGGGAAGGAATAAGCATAGAAAATTTGACCAGACTATGACTTGTTCCAAAGATGCTCTTACCACCTGAGCTATCTAGGACTGAGGTGGGGACCTTCCCCATTGGTCATCTTTCTTTTGTTGGATAAGCACAGAAAATGAATCTTTCGGGATCTTTCAGGAAGGATTGCCTAGGATATAAATGTGACCTGGCACAGCGACATGAGGAATATCCCACCAAAACACTTTTCGAGTAAACAATGCCTAAAGTCAAAGTATCTTCTCAATTCAATTAAATTAAAAATCAATTTCCTTTTTTTTTTGTATTTTCGGAAAGTTAATGTATTGGAGGAAACTATGATATCATTTGAAAGCTATTGGTACACTCTTTCACATCATTATCATCTCAAAATCTCAAAAGTGGGGGTTATTCCTCATTATGATATGCCAGGTCACAAATGTCTGGCCCTTTGAGAAATATTTCTGTTGGGAGTGATTTTCGGACAGGAATGAACATGTGCCCACTAGCTCGCACCTGTGCAGGAGACTTGGATGATGCCGTACTTGGCGGACTCGGGACTGTAGGATAAGGTGAAGTCCGGGGTGGGGTTGTTTCCCTTCAGCACCCCCAGGCAGATGTACCGGGCGTCATTGCAGCTATGCTGGGCCAAATTGAGGCTGACCTCGATCTACGATGGACACGCATTGGACCAAAGTTATTACAGTGAAACAAAGTCAAACAGACAAAGGAAAAGTTGCCTGGGAACTAAAATTTGACTGGAAGGACACCATTAATTTTTTGGGAAGGCCACCATCTAAGGGCGGGATAGCTCAGATGGAAGAGCGCTGGTATGTTAATCCAGAGGCCTCAGGTTCAAGTCCAGTCAAAGTTTTCTTTGACATTTTTCAAATTTGAAACAAAGTGGCAGAAAACTGACTTGGGAATCTAACCAAAATGTACCAGCCCTCTTATCACCCTTAGACGATGGCCTTCCCTTATAGTCAACAATCCTTGCCAGGGTAGGGGCACCAGTTAGAAGCATTGAACCACTAATAACTGCTGTATATTCCCCGACTGTATAATGGACGGGCGGAAGCAGGGCTCATGGGGGCGCCCTTAGTGTGGTATTTAATTTACTCTAGCGTTAAGGGTATAGTATACAGAAATATGCATTTGTAGGTTTAATAGGTAAGGGAGTCCCTCAAGTGGACTCCCCGTTTTCATTCCAATACAAACAACCGATTGGTGTGAGCTAGATGGCTACAGCTGTGTGTGGATCACATGCAGTGTAAACTGAGGTTTGGATATGATTGCATACACGCACATAATAAACTTTGTTTGTTTTCAGCAGCAGCACATACAGTAATTAGTGCCGATTCTTTTCTCTAGGCCCGGGCCGAGTTTGCTGTGTAGGCCTATCAGTATTACAATTTACCAAGTAACCTTCAGCCCACTAGATTAAATCATCCTGGACCTATTCCAAACTCTGGCCACTTTCCTAGAAACCTTCTGACCAGACCTCCTGCATTGAGACAACAACTTGTTGACCAAGCCCTCACGCTGCCCTCCATCTTTTAAGTATTGATATTTATAGATCACCCCCAACTCCTTTTTCTTGTGATATAAATATGAAGACCCCTCTTGCTAGGAAAGGATCAGAGAGATAAGAATAACAGAGAGTACGAATGCTAGATGCTGCTTCAAATAAAGAAACAAATGCTGTACATTGTATGCTACTCTATGAGAGTGAACTTAGTCCATGTGAAAAGTGTGAAAGCCTGGATATCAAAGCGATTCTGATCCCGCGACACAAGAGTAAGGAGACCGGTTGTTCAGCAGGGAGTGTTTGCTTGTTTGACACTCACCAGTGGCCAAATAGAATTGGAGTTGACATCCAGTCCGTAGTCGGTGGCGTCCACCAGCTGGACTGTGCCAGGCACCTGGGTCGGATTTGAGCAGTCAGAGTCGGCATTGCCGAAGACGTTCGCTGACCACAGGTTGGAGCCTTCAGAATGCGAGCCAAAAAGTCGGTGGAGAAGATTTCATGAGCACCATTCACACACAAAAAAACGACACATTCATAGTTGTTGACTTACAGATATCAGTTTTTGGACTTTCAAACCAAGAGGTGGATCTCTGGTTCTGTGAGGGGTAAAAGAAAGTTGCCATGACTTGCAAGCTAATTGGAATATCCTTTTTTGTTTCAAAGCCGCATTTGTATTTTCCGCGGCTGGACGGAAGAGCCAGAGCCAGAGCCAAAGCCAGAGCCAGAGCCAGAGCCGGAGACAGAGCCACACTTCTGAAAAGACCCTGTATTTACCGCATCCTTCTCTTAAAGGGCTTAATGTCTAGAGCACCATGATTAAGTTTTGATGTAAACAAACATCTTGGTCTATGAATCAAGCTGCCAAGTAGCACAGTCAGCGCATCACAGGCCAAATGAAATCCATGTTGCACTAAAAAAGATGGCTGGCAAAATGGCTCAAAAGAGCAAGATATCTCCTTTTACCAATTAAATGGTAAAAGGCTTTATACTCAGCGAAGAGCTATTTGATTAGTATCTTCTACAGTTGATGAGTTATGGGTGGGTCAGTGGAGACACTGTCCAGAACTCTTGGGGGCATGACCAAGCAGGGGAGGCCCTGGAATGTAGAACAGATGGTCATCATCGTGAATCTTCCAACCATCCTGGGAGGGTGGGGGGGGGGTTTCGGCACATAAAAACTTACTTGAAGCATGGAGGAATAAGGAGAGAATTCCTCCATGCTTGAAGCAAACATGTGGTCACTTGGTCACAGCCATCCATCCGAGAAAGCGAGGATTTTTCCTTAATAAAATGGCCTCCCGTGTCTTTTATTTGAGTATGAGTATAATACCAGCAGAGCACAAATTAATTGGTTACTAAAAATTTTTTTTTTTTAAAGTCGAGCACTCTGCAAACTTGGCCCGAGGGCTTGTATAGGGGCTCTCACCGGAGATGGATGCCTTGGAGCTGTCTGCCATGATGGTCACAGTCAGCTGTATGCCTGTGTTGTCCTCCCCCTGGTTGATGGCAGTGGGACTTGTGAAGGACGGAAGCACGTGGTTGATCACGACTCCTGCCGGGCGACAAATCAGTGTTTGTTCATTTCGTCATCAATTTGTAAGTGGTGTTTATTTGTGCATTGATATTTATTCATTATATTAAATATCATAAATATTATAGAATATAGGATATACTGTGAAGGCACCCACGAAGAAGCAGAGCTTATAAATGTGGGCCCTTTTACAAAATATAGGAATACATAGGTTACACATTAGAACACAATAGGTTACAAAACACTAAACAAATACAAGACTACCACAGAGACAAGACATAATAGAAATTTAAATAAGTCAAAGGAGAAGATAATTGTTTTTTACAGATGAAAGGTTCAGTTAAGTTCCACAAGGTAGGACCTTATATTTGAAGTAATTATAATTATTTTTCAAAATAATTTGAAATAATTGATAGTTATTGTTAATTCATTTATATGCCCCCCCCAAAAAAAACCCACTTAACGGAGACAAGTCTAATTCTAAACCCTGCATGCTCGTTCACAATTTACTGCTGTCATCTCAAGACATTACTCAAGCTCTCACTCTTCCACCCCCCCCATAAAAAAAGGATGCTACTTTCATTTTCCAAGGATGCCAACTTTCGGCAATTTGCCAACTTGGGCAAGTTGCTTGTTGGTGCAATATGACTAGTCTGGGCAAGTTACCAGTTGGGCAAGTTGCCTGTGAGCAGTGAAAAATGACCAGTTTGGGCAAGTTGCCAGTTTCGGCAAGTTGCCTACTTGAGCAAGTTGCCAATTCGGGCAAGCTGCCAATTCAGGCAAGTTGCCATTTTGACAGATTGCCAACTTGGACTAGGTGCCAATTTTCTCATTTCATTTTCCCTGGCCTAGCCCATATGCTTGGTAAGTGTAATACCCATCATGGGTCCTTTTTGGTACATGTATTTGCTGTGACTGTGAGGCATTATTTACTTCTTTAAAAAATACCGGTGATAATAAAGTGACAAGAGAGAGAGAGAGAGAGAGAGAGGAGATGGGAGGGGGACAGGCCCTTACCGGTGCATACGGCCGGGGCACAGGAGACAATGCTGGTCCCGTCTATGGTGAAACTGGGATTGGAGACAGCGTTCCGAGTCAATGAGGTGCAGATCAGGTCCAGGTCATTGCAGCTGCCCTTGTTGCGCAGATCCAAGGTGGCCAAGATGCCGTTGAGGGTCAGTGTGCCTCCGGCGACCCAGGATGAGCTGCCGGTGCCCGAGGACAGCGTGGCAGCCACCTCAGTGCTCGGGACGGCGACGGGGCTGTTCACGGTGCCCGTGGCTGCGTAGACTGTGACGGCCCAGCAGTTGCCGCCGCACGTCACGCTGCGCCCCTGCGTCTTGCTGTTGGCGATGATCTGAAGGCTGACCGCCTGGTTGTCGGTGTTCTCTACCAGTCCGCCGCTGGTCACCAGCGTCAGTGAGGAGCCCACAATGCCTGCAAAGGTTGTTTTTATTTATGTGTGTGTGTGTGTGTGTGCGGAAAAGATTACAAAACTGGTCAGATGAAGCATGGAGGTAGAGGGAGGCTTGCACTGTACGTGGCTTCACACAGTAGAGTCGCTTCTTGCAGGGACACCGTGTACATGATCGCTTGACCGAGAAGAGTGAGCGGGGCTCTGAAGAGAGACAGTCACCTCAAATGCTTCTGGCAGTGTGTGGTCTCAGTATGGGTGCAATTAGGGGACCCTGAGGGATGATTAAAGGCCACTAGCAGTGCAACCAGAGTCAACATTGCTCTCTCTGATGTGGGGAACAAAGAGATTAAGAGAAATATTTCATTCCTCTCTCGTTACACAGTTTCAGCTGATAGAATTTACTAAGAATTACAGCAAAGCAATAAACCTTTCGACATTCGCAAAGAGCATATGATAAACTCGCCATATTTTTATCGCACAACTCTATGGCAAAGCACTCAAGTTCGTGATTTGTTTATTCTTTTTCTCCAAAATGTAGATGGAGTTCAGAAATTAAACTCACACAGAATGTTCGTCTAGATACCAGCAACAATACATATTTTTTGTTGAAACGTTCAGTGGTTAGTTTCAGAGAAATCAGTGAAAATTCCCTTGGTGACTGGATGGCAAATGTGGTGCGCGCATGCATACACAGCGTGCCGCTAGCTGTATGTGGTCACTGCATTTCCATCCAGTCACCAATGGAATCCCCACTAAATTTTTATTATATTTTAAACGCTGAGTAGGTCATTTCGGAGAAATTAGTGGGGATTCCGTTGGTGACTGGATGGAAATGCAGTGACCACATACAGCTAGCGGCGCGCTGTGTATGCCTGCGCGCAGCTGGATGCACGCACCTCGTTTGCCATCCTGTCACCAAGGGAATTTTCACTGATTTCCCCGAAACTAACAAATGAACGTCTCAACAAAAAATATGTTTTGTTGCTGGTATCTGGACGAACATTCTGTGTAAGTTTCATTTCTGAACTCCATCTACTTTTTGGAGAAAAAAAAAGAAGTTATGCGATTAAAATTAGAGTTGTGTCATGAAAATACGGCGAGTTTGTCATCTATACCCATGATGCTTTGAGAATGTCAAAAAGGGTTATAAAAGAGAGAGCGAGAGAGAGAGTAGACTAGAAACAAGTTTGCTGACGCTGTGGTGTGATGAGTGATCAGTTCTCTCGTTTTGCTGGGGTCACCATTTGCTAGTATTACCTAGCTGAGGGGAGGGAGAGAGTGGTGGTGCCAGTAGTCGAGTAACTTGGACCCGACAAGTCACCCTTTTTTTATCAAAATTTGAAATTGGGAGGGTCGGGTGACTGTAGGGTCGGGTAGTCCATGGGTAGTCGAAATATTTTGGTGGTTAGTACTAAACAGTAGGATTGGGTTTCCTTCGACCCTTCAGTCACCCGACCCTCCAAATTTTAAAATTCGAGACAAAAAAGGGTGACTTGTCGGGTCCAAGTTACTCGGACTAGCTGAGGGGAGGGAGAGAGTGGGGGTGCCGGATGGGGTCTCTCCTAATTAAGCGGCTTGAACTAGTGGTCAGGGAATCCTACCGTGGCAGATAAGAGGGGCTGTGATAGACTTGTCTCCTTCCAACGTATACGACGTCGAGCTCAATGCGACGAGCAGTCCTAGGGTCCCAGTCGCCGAGCACAGACACCCGCTCAGGTCGGCAGTCAGTGTCACGCCTTTCATCACCCCCTGACCGCTGGCTGGTATGGCCACACCTGCCTGTGCAGGTGTCAGGGTCACGGCCGGGGTTGCGCACGTGGTGACCCCCGAAGTCATCATCAGGCTTACGGACCAGCGGGCTAGGTTGCCGTCCTCGTTGGCATCGTCGCCAGGCCCAAGGTTGATGGTCACGTCGAAGTCAAAGCGGTGGTCAGTCGAAGACTCCACAATCTGGTCGCTGTTGTCGTTGAAGGAGACGCTCAGGCTGTCCACTGTTGGGAGAAGAATGACATGGCCGTACACCATCGTTCAGCTCGCGAGTCTGTGTATTCAAACTGCACGCAGTATATAGTAGGCGGTACATCCGTCCGTCCGGGTCCATACGGGAGTTTTCCGTTGTGATGTCACACCCCCCGCAATGATTGGCGGCCCCTTCGAAAAGATGGCGGGTTGCGGGAACGCAAATTCGACCACTGAATTCCACGATTTTTCCCTCTTTATGAAACTCGTAGGTGGGTAGCACATAGGTAATTGTAGGTTGTTTTTATCACCCAATCAGATAAGCCAACATTTTTTTGTGGGTTAATTGCATTCTCCATTAAGCTCAAGAACGGGGCAACGTCAACATTGAAAAAAAAACCCATAATATGCCAAAGAGGGAATACACTAGTGTCAACATTAGAAGCCAGTACAAAAGACAGCGAGAATCTAAACGACTATGAAAATATAAGACTTCTTTTGTCTTAGTTTTAGGCGTGCTTTTCTTTTTAATTTGGGCGTTGTTTCTTTAATTTGAGGGGCAGCATCAAACTTTTTCGAAAACAAGAATTCTGATCTCACCCCGATACCGATATTCAGTCTTCCGGGCAAAAAAAGAATTAACGATATGTTTTTACTATAACTATAAAATACACTGTGAGTTATAGGTAAAATCTGTGAAGATTCCTGTTTTGGTACGTTACCAATCGTGTACAAGACCTCTGATTAGGAAGTTGTCTTTTTTTTTATCTCTAGGCCACTCATACATATCAGTGCTATGTACAGTGCAGAGGATCCCTGTTTAGGTATGATTAATATAACTTTACTCAGGAGCTCATTAATTACAGGTGACATTGACCACAATCGGGAATGTCTAAGGTTTTCACCACATTCACGCAACTCACCATTAACTACAGCCAGGACAGGCACCTGAAAGGAAACAAAATACAAAAGCGACATTAAAAGGGAGTTCGGTGTTTTCAGTTTTAGTTTGTGGTCGACAAGAATAACAAAATGGCGTCGGAGCATCGTAAGTGGACAGACTCGTACGGGCTTAATTGTGACATTAAGTAATAGAAACACAATTTTGCTTACTGACTGTAGGGGCTTAATTAAGCCCTACACAACATTGGTAAAATCGATGCAGAAATGTTCACATATTTACATGAATTGTACGTTTGAAGATGGTTATATATATAATGCTGTATTTGGGGGGGAAAGAGTAAAGAGATAATTTACCTCTCACCGAAATCTAAATTATTTTTTTTCGGAACAGTACGGCGTTGAATGCTGCATTTTCGCGAAACAAATGAAGCGGTTTTCACCATTTTCTCGAGACTCGGTTGGCGGATTGAGATGAAATGTTCACAGGTGTGCTATTTCATGCATAATGTTGGATCAGACAACGTATGGATGCTATTCTTAGACCAATTTTGTATGTAAAACTGCGTGCCATGGTCGTGTTACGACCGTGCAGTTTTTGTTCTTTTCAAAGAAAGTAGAGGACCTCACGTTTCCATCCAAGCAGGCCCTTTCCCAAAGGCAGATTTTTTTGCATTTTGGTCGGGACAATGGGCTCAACTGACAAACCAAGAACCAGTTTGAATGGTTCAATGCATTTCAATGTTAATTACAATGCATCAAGTCGAATGCCTGACTGTTCAGTTCAGTAACATATTGGGCGAATTTTGTACGAATTCGAACGCACAATAACTGTGGTAGGCCTGGCCTATTCTATTAATTGTTTTGACCCCTTTTGTACGTTTTCTCATAGCACGCGAACGATTCCGAAATGATGTGAATGTGGATCTTTTTTCTTTTTTTAAAGCAATGTCATGCATAGTTTGAGGAAGATTTACTCCAAATACGTCATGACAATTGAGCCTCGAAGTCGTATGTGAAAGGCGAGGCTATTGGAAAGTATGCGGTGACCGGCCATTGTAAAAAATTTTCGTTTAGGAGTCAGTGGCTCTGAAATGAGCCAGTAACTCAACGGTTCGGCCAGTGTGTAGTCTGTACTGTCTCCTGACAACGGGCAGAGTGCACACTGCACACTGTCCGAAACGTTGAGTTACCGGCTCTTTCTAGAGCCACCGTGAGCGTGTCACACCACTTAAAAAAAATGTGTTACATGGTGTCCTCCGCAAGCCTTCCGGAGGATTTTACGAACATCACCAGTAAATCATCGATGGGTCGTGCGGCATTATGACCGCGCGAAGCCTTCTTTTCCCCCTCCAAGACGTTTCCGAGAACACCCCACGAGCAGACCACTACCCAGGGTTGCTGGAAACTTTCAGAGTTCTTACAAAATTTCCGCCGGGCTATACAAACTCGAGCAACTGATGACAACACTTCCAAAACCGGGACGCGCTGGTGCGGCGAATTACTTGCAAGTTGCAACCTAAAAAGGCAAATGTTTGCCTAGGCCACTTTTGCGTCATTCACATCGTTTGCGTGCACCGTGAAAACAGACCTTTATGAGCAGGTCCTCCAAATCCTTTTTGAAAAAAATAAATACAATACAGCTCTCCCCAAATAGAAAATGGCTCACTGGGTCGGAAGCTACACTGCCACGCCATGTATGGGATCATTTGTGACCCGGCACAGCGACATGAGGAATATCCCACCAAAACACTTTTCCAGTACACAACGCCAGAAGTCAAAGTATCTTCTCAATTCGATTAAAAATCTGTTTTATTTCTTTTATTTTCGGAAAGTTACCGGTAATGTATTGGATGATGTTATGTCCAACAGATTTTTCCGAAATCCGTCTCTAAATGTTGAAAAAACGAGGATTTAAGGGGAGTGTTTGTGTACTGTTTTCATGAAAATGTAAAGTTCCTGCCTTTTTGAACGGCCGCTTTGATATCATTCGAAAGCTAATGGTATACTCTTTCACATCATTAGAAAATCTCAAAATCTCAAAAGTGGGAGTTATTCCTCATTATGCTGTGCCGGGTCACATTTTGCCTACGACTCATGAGTCGACACAAAATAAAATGCTAAAATGAAAAAAAACCGCGACGACAACAACAACAACAATGGCGCGGGAAAAAAATCAGATTCATCTAAGCAACGCCTGAATGCATTTTACGCGGGGGGGGGGGGTAAGTGTCGATGAAGAAAGAGACAGAGAGGCGGGGAGAGACAGAGAAAGAAAGGGATACACACAGAGAGCTAGGGAGATAATTGTGAGACAGGGAGAGAGGGAGGGAGAGAGGTGGGGACTGAGGGAGAGAGAGAGGGGGAGGGAAGGAGAGAAGGAAGGGGAGAGAGAGAAGAGAGGAGAGAAGGGGGGGGTGCAGGAAGCGAGGGGGCGTTTTAGAGTTGGCGGGACTGGCTACGGTGAAGTTACTTTGTAAAGGTCACCGACGCAGTGCGCATGCGTGCCATCCATAAAAAAAAAAAAACCAAAACGGGCTGCCCCTTTTTCGCGGTTCACCTAACCGGCGACAAAGGTACCCTTTCGTTTGTTCGGTTGCTATTAAGCCCCACCATTGTCCCTTATGTGGCTCTGGCATTGGAATTGCGAATTCCGCTCCTAATGCACTGGCATACCAGCCATTCTGTTTTCGAAAGCAAACGGCAGTGTGTGCCGCACAGAGATTGTGAATGTGAACTTGCAAACGACAAAGCTAAAGCTGCAACTATACAGTGCCTTTCCTTGCGAAGTGCACCTTTTTTTCGACTCACTAGCAGTGGCACAATTAAGGCGCTCTCACGAAGGTTATGCTCAGGATAGTAAAATAATTGTGATTCATCCTTTGGAAATAGTTCGTCGACTTCTTCAAGATTATAGGCTACTCAAGATCAAGATATAATATCATAGGCGTTACCACTCTCATATCCCTGTAATATCCCCACCATTATACCACCACTTATACCAAAACGTGTGCAATAATATACAATGTATCGCTGTGTTTTGCGAAAGGAATAGAATATAAAAGAAAGCGCTTCCCTCGCGTTGAAAAAGTCCGAATGAAATTGGTGGTGTTTTGGCGAATTGTTTACAACCTATATACACGTTGCACCGTAGACCTACTCAACCAATATAGCCGCGCATCACCTACGCTTTCGACTAACCCTCACTCTGAATTGTCAAACAACTGTCCATATCCTAACTATACCGTCAGACTATTTGGATTTAATGTCTCCGACAGTAACTGTTGACGAAGAAGTATTTTGGGACAGTTATCAGGACAAACAGTTGATATAGGCGAACTGTTGACGTTAACGGGTAACAACTCAATAATGTTCACCGACAACTGTGAGAAATATATGCAGACCGACGTATGAAGCTCAATCCCCGAATAGAATCCCACACGTTTAAAGGGCGACCAGAAAACAACGACTTGTGCGTGAGGCTACATTTTGCAGGGAACCAGTTTTTAGGCAGTTAGCTCTGTGGGCAACAAAAATCGCCCATTGAAACGTGTGGGATTCTATTCGGGGATTGAGCTTCATACGTCGGTACGGTCTGCATATATAACTCACAACTGTATACAATACACGGTGTAGACTCGTATTCGAGTCACAAAATATCGAGTCCGAGTCACATCTCTCGAAATCTTCCGGGTCTTCCGAGGACAAGTCATGAGCCACAAAGGACTAGACTCCAGTTCCGGTCACGAGTCACCTTTTAGCCCAATACAACATTGGGAAGATCGTAACAAAATCGATGTCCACAGATTTCATTCTAAATTTACACAAATAAGACTAAAGTTTCTCCTGATGACGGCCAGAGCATACTAGTCGAAACGTCGAGTTACCACTCAGGTTCTTTTCAGAACCACACCTCTTCCTTTAAGAGACCTGATACATGGTGTCACCGCAAACCTTCCTATATACATTTACACAGTTTTTCGATGGTCATGATGGAATCCTCATGTTGAAATCTTACAGCTTTTCTCGAACGTCGAAACATTCCCTCTCGAACATTATATCCAATACAAATAGTGCAGTATATCGTTGGGAAAATCGTTTGATAAATCCATGGACTACCCAGATAGGCTTAACCCGATACGGCGACAGAGTCTGTAAAAGCTACCAGCCGAGTGCCGACGATTCCTGTCTTGCCTTAAAGGTATCATCGAGTTGCATGTCATGTAAATGGATTCCGAGTTCGATTCAGTGTAGGTTCGGGTACGAGTCATTTTGTTATCGTGACTTGAGTCCGGTGTCACGACAAATGTGACCCGGCACATCATAATGAGGAATAAGCCCCACTTTTGAGATTTTGAGATTTTCTAATGATGTGAAAGAGTGTACTATTAGCTTTCAAATGATATCAAAATGTCCCCCAAGACATTAACTTTCCGAAAAAATGATTTTTAATCGAATTGAGAAGATACTTTGACTTTAGGCGTTGTTTACTCGAATAGTGTTTTGGTGGGATATTCTTCATGTCGCTGTGCCGGGTCACAAATATGGCTTTATCCACCCATTCAAAACCCGGCTTAGGCTTCGGCTCCGGCTTCGTCTCTGTTTACCCCAAAGCTGAAAACACAGATTGGAGTTTCAAACATTGAAACATGAAGCCAAAGGCTTCCTAGTTTTCATGCCTTGTACTTTAAAATGAATGAAAGAACTATAGAGAGCCGGAGCCTGAGCCGGGGTTTGGGAAAAGGGCCGATATGACTCGAATTGGAGTTCGACTCTACATATCAATCCGCATGGAAATCATTTGCGTCATACCAGCCAACACATTATAGGGCTCGTTCATTTATTTATTTATTTATTTTTTTTTTGGGGGGGGGGGGTGATTGCTTACACTTACTTAATTTTATTATCAAGGATGATTAAGGATTGATTAAAGTAGGCCTATTAAGTATTTCAAAATCAAGGACAGTCTTTGAATAACGAACATTCGCCGCGTGAAAGGACTTTTCAGAAAGAAAGTCGCAAACCATTAATTAAGTAAACTTCACCAAAGTAATTATCGGCAATGTCATTTCTGAATTCTTGCTATTCTAGGGAACTTGGTGTGGACGATTCTTTTTCGATGGCGGTGGGGGGAGGGGGTGTGGGTTAAGGATTTAAGGGACATGTTTAGTTGTTTACACGTCCCATCAAACTGTATCTAGATTACTGGTCGCGAAATCGTGAACAAAACGCATCAGCGAATGGAATCTGTTGACCCGGCGAATTAGCGAAGCAAAACTCAACCACGCTCACCCCAAGTAAGCGGACATCGTCATTTTCGTAGGTTCGTTTCTCTCTCCTTTTTCGGGTTCGACAATATCGCTTTAAGGTCATCGCACACCGTACGGTCCGGCTAAGATCCGGGGCAGGTAAACCTGCTAACCATGACACCCCCCCCCCCCGGTTAAAACGAGACTGACGGCCGTAATTCATGGGGATGCTTATCGCGTTTAGACTCCCATTTGAGAATCGTAGGTTCAGCATAAAATAAAACCCACCACAGGTCAAATCCATACATTATTATTATTATTATTATTTATTCGGCCAAGGAAAACAAACAAGTACATTCAGGGTGAGAAAGGTCATACAGTCTATATCATGGAAATTCAAGACGGGAGAAAATGGTTGAATAAATACCAAACAAGGAGAATATTATGCACATGTATCAGAGATGTGATAGGTCAGGATGAGAAGGGGAAGAGATGGGGCAAGGACTGGGGATGAAGGGGAACAGATTAGGCAGGAGGGTAAGAGGGAAGGAGTAAACAAGCAGAGTCAGGACAATCCAATCTAAGATGGCCAGGAGGAACACAAGTGACAAACACTGTGACTCAAAAGCCTGTATAATGCAGTATAAAGTCTGCGTGAAGCCCACTCTTAGCATAGCGATTCCCCCATAGCTTACCATGATAACCGCGACAATCGTGCGCTCGTTTTTCCAAAGACAAAAATTGGAAAATGAAGAGCTCTTTTCCTGGCATCCTGATCTCAGATTCAGCAGAGATTATTTTGTGTTTGCCTGTGTCCAGTGAAGTGTGTATCGTGGCTCTATAGTCCAATAGGATAGGTTGTGAATAGGTCTCTACTGCAGGGGAGTTGTGAAGGTGTATAAGTCTCCACAAGTTTCTCACGAAACTGGTATTTGGAAATAACTAAAAACTGGGAAATTTGTGATGGGTAAGAATCCGTCGCAAATTGAAGTGTTAGGCCTTATATAGCCTATAAGGTACAGATTTCTACACAGGAAAGTGAATGTGGTTAAAATGGGAGCAAACATCGTTTCTCACTCGGTTGTATAGTGCACAATTAAAAGAACAAAGCAATTGTCTCCACAAGGTAACAAACTGATCGGTATGTATACCTGTCCAAGGCCGCCGCACACGAGAGCTATCTGCTGAGCAAATATTCTCTCGAGGTCGTTAGCTCAGCACGTAGCTCACCGTGTGCGCTGAACTTTTGGTAAGATTTCTGCCTCAAGAGGCCGTGAGACCAATATCTATCCTGTTTGATTTTTTCGCCTCGCGTGGATGAAAACTCATCATGTAAAAGGCGACTTGAGCTACGTGCTGAGCCCCCAAAAAATATTTTGGGAAACCATCACGTGAACAGAGCGTGTGCTTTCATTGGCCAGTTGTGATTTCTTTTTTTTTGGGGGGGGGGGCTGAGCACGTAGCTCAAGACGCCGCACACGATGAGTTTTCATCCAAGAGAGGCTAACAAAATCAAATAGATATTGGTCTCACGGTCTCTTGAGGCAGAAATCTCACCAAAAGTTCAGCGCACACGGTGAGCTACGTGCTGAGCTAATTACCTCGAAATAATTTTTGCTCAGCAGATAGCTCTCGTGTACGGCGGCCTTTAAAAGCTTCATAATTATGGATCTTTTCCCTCTTTTGTGGGGATTTTTTTTTTTGCAAGAGCTGATTCTGGAAATACACTGCACACAGTGTCATCGTGTCGAGAAGGAAAGGCAAAGCTGTAATGAGTGAGCAGGACCACGATGATTGAATTGAATAGAGCAGAGTTTCCCTCGGATTTTCAGAGGGCCATGGGATGGAAACTAAACAAGTCCTACACGTCTCCACTATCCATGGCGCCATAGACGGAATATCTTGGATCCGCGTACAGACTACGGGCCGACTGAGTGTTGGGAAAAACTGATCGCTTGACTGAATCCGCTTAGAAATTAGTACAACAGGCAGAGAGTATTTTAGTTCTGAAACTTCCTGCCAGTGCCATGCATGCTACGGTGTCGAGAACAAACATGCAGCCACTCCAAGCGTTCACTCTAGTTTCCAATTTCGGTATCACTTTCACCGATTCTCTTGGCAATTATAGCCTACAGGTCGCTTCGAGTGTGTTTAAATCGACTGTAGGTTGGTGATTTCCAATTGTTGATGTTTTTGTTTGGGTGTTACGTAGACTGGAACCAACACTTGCCGTATTTGCCGAAAGAAATACTTACAGCCCCCCCCCCCCTATTCATGATTTTGTGACGCGTTTGTGTCAGCCAGACGATGGTCAGTACGTTGTTGTGCATGTACAAAACACTTCACTATTTCTATACGCCTCACAAAATCATGATTTTGTAAAAAAAAAAAACTGTATGTGTATTTCTTTCGGCTTATGGTTGTACCGGACTATGGATATTGTCTACATTACAATTGGTGGTCCAAATATTGTGTATTTGAGATTTTTTTTCCCCCACACTTTTAGTTTTGCTTTTCCAATTCCCGGTCCATTCAAAGTTTTCTTTGCCGCAATTTTTTCAATTGTTTCAAAAGATCCCAGTCAGTTTTTCATTGATTTTTTGAGTAAAATCTTTCCAAATAAACATAAATTAAGAAGTTACCTTCAATCTTGACTTCGTGGGTCTTTTGGGTCTGTCTGTCGACATCCAAACAATCGCGTCGACATGTCGGGATATCAATGTCGACACTGTGTTATGTCGACATAATACATGTCGACATAACACATGTCGATAAACGCACTACATGACTGTGTACTACATAAAACTAGGTGGTCTATTGTGGGTTTTTTCACCCTTTCCCCCACCCTTTTAGGTGTAGGTATTCCCTAACTTTTCTTTGGATATGCACTTGAAACTGAACTAGATTCAATATACAATCTAGTGGTAAATTCTGAGGTCTGTTCCTCTATTTTGATGAGACCATACATGTCATCGGACTAAACGCCTTCTTCGGAAAGAAGACCATAAACGGCCAACACGACATTTTGGATATATAGGCCTACAAGCCAAAATGACACTTACCTGAAGATGTTTAAGCTATTTCTAAGTCAAGTGAATACTTCCCACTTTTCACCCACTTGTTTATATCAGCGCAGCAAATAATAATTACCAAAGCGGGCCCGGTCAGACATTTTTCGGCATTATTTGGCTGTGTTTGTTATGAACAGTATTTTGTCCTTTCCCCGTTTAATATATGCAAACATGTTGCTAACTTCTTACTGATTAAAGTGAACCAAAAGTAGTCACACTTACTGGGCCGTTAGGAGCTCCTCTGAAACGATTTGTGTGTTTATCACTTTCGCAATAGTGGGACAGATCAACACACAAATCGTTTAGCTCCTAGCGATCCAGTAAGTGGGACTAACCCCAAAGCGAATACACTGTAGTGTAGGCCTACCACAAAATGCGAGGGCCTGACGTTTCGATCCTAGCAGGACCTTTCTCAAAGGCTTCTGTTTCCTTGCTCTAAGCATGGGAGCTATGAAAATAGCTAATTTTTGCCCCTCTCCCCCTTGAGAGAAAAACCAACCCCCCAAAACCACAAACAAACAGATAAAAAGGGTCCTACTAGGATCGAAACGTCAGGCCCACTAAATGGCTTTTCACACGACGAACAATCTCCGTGTTGGACCATGGAGGAATAAGAAGAGTATTCCTCCATGGTTGGACACGGGTCGGACCCGTGTCGAGCAAATTCCAGTGTTGCGGTAAGTGTGAAAACGAAGCGAAAGTGACCCGTGTTGAAAGTGACCCGGCGTGCTCGACCCGGACCCGTGTAGATTTCGACACGGATCGGACGTTCAGAGGTGTGAAAAGGCCTTAAATTTTACAACAGAGAAACCGACAGACAGCTATATGTCTTACCGAGCAGAGAGGCAAACAGACGAGCAGAAAAGTGAGCCAACTCGGAGCGATACGTCCGGCAGCCATGTTGACTGGTCTCGGATCCGATCCCTCGCGGATCGGTCCCCTTCCTTATAGAATATACGACGGCGAGGAGTCGACGGCCTCACAAGAAGAAAAGGGTGGAGATATTCCGAGTGCCGCGAACAAGGGGAGGAAACTATTCACGCCTACTCCAGAACTTCGCCCCACCGAGTCTGTCGGGTGACTGAGAATGGCTACGATCCTCTCCAACAAACGGAGCGATGGTGCGATGGGCTTCGCTAACAATTTACTGGTTCCTGATTCGGGGCGTCCGTCTGAAGTTTTAGTCCACGGGTGTTGTCACCCGAGGCACCCGTCTAAGACGCTGAATAGTCTCTCCACGTGAAAGTCGTCCGAGCTGGGACTGAGCAGACGAGTGGGGACCGTGAGAAATTGCCGAGTGTTCGGGATTGAAAAGTTTGAAAAGCATACAATCACAACTTGCCTGCGACTACCTCACCACACCCATGCACCTAATTCCCGGTGGCTCGGTCGTGACGTGTGTCGCACATATAGGCGTAGTCGAAGTTCATCTCATGCGAAAAAAGTGCATACAGGAGAACAACAATGCGGGCGTAATATTAATATGACGTTATACAGGTACGTGAACACACACACGGTGCATTCGTATTTTGCAGTTGGCTACGTGAACACCCCGAAAATATTTGACCGTGTGCAGCCAGGCGTGGCCGGGAGAACAAGGGCCCATAGGGCGAACACACGTTAGTCATCCACCGAGTTACCTGCCGGATAAACCGCCTTGAATAGCAAGGAGGGGTAGAAAGGGTGTATCAATTTACATGACAATTACCAATGGCCCGCTATACTAGCCAACAGTGGGATCGGGAGGCAACAGTGTACCTCAGAACCAAGGTACTTTTTGTCCTGTGGGGGGGGGGGCTGTTCGGCTGAGTTGCATTGACTTGCACAGTCGCTTCTGCGTTTTTTTTTTTACCCCGGCCATACCTCTTCTATTCAAGGGAACACGGAAATACTGTACATTGTTGGAGACAAAAATCAACACTGGGTCGAGTTTAAGTCATGTGACACTGCTATCGATGTGTGCGAATGGGTCCCATTTAATATTAGAAGATTCCGTGTTTCCAACACAGTACTAGTGACATACCTTTCCCCAAACGCAGTAAGTTTCTGCTAGGATAAAAACTTCAGGCCCTCTAAATACTTGAGCTTTGTATTTTAGCCGTTTAAAGCACCTGCACAACATTGGTCGAGGTCAAAGAATAGCATCCATACGTTGTCCGGTCCAACATATGCATGAAATAGCACACCTGTGAAAACTTCAGCTCAATCCGCCAACCGAGTCTCGAGAAATCGTGAAAACCGCTTCATTTGTTTCGCGAAAATGCAGCATTCAACGCAAAATAGTTTAGATCTCGGTGAGACTTAAACGATTTCTTTTACTCCTTTCTCCAAAAAATACAACATTTTAGGCAGAAATATTTCAGTGCGAGGTTTCTACTATAACCATCTTCAGACTGTATAAGTAAATCTGTGAACATTTCTGTTTTTCGATCTTACCAATGTTGTGTAGGGGCTTTAAGTCGGTAAGCAGATAGCAGCTTTTTTTGTATTGCTAAAGAGGTATTGTTACGCATACATACAGTAATTTGTATGCATAGTTTTAATCGGTATACATCACACTTAATCAACGTTTCCGAACGCACTAACCATGCTCAACGAAACATATTTCAACTTCATTAACCAAGGCAATCAGTTTCCGATATTTACTATCGAATTAAAGACAAACAAATTAGTGATCGCTGCCTATACGACAGACCACCAAACCAGTCTTAACTGACTTGAAAGTTTACAAAATTTATCCCGATTAAAAAAAAAAGATTTCAGTTCATTCCGCAATTCCACTTTTAGTTCATTCGGAGATAATGAAGTCGACGAGCTGAATGTAATAAAGTACTGACGTCATCATTGCGTCTCCTTTTATAGCATGTGGCCACAATAGACTCGCGTGTAAACGCCTTGACTCCCAATGCGCATGCGCCTATCAGGCCCACGCGCTGAACTTGTCTGGACCATCCGTAAGCGCCACTTCTCTGCAATTTGAAGCGCGTTGATTCCAAATCGTTAATCGCCAAGGATGGATAAGACCGATTCCAGTAATTTCAGCATTAGGGATCCTTGGTTGTTTAAACTCTGAGGAAGCTGTCGTGTTCAGTTTCAGGTACGATAACAGAATCAATCCACAAACTCAGAGATGAAACTCAGAGATGAAAATACTGCTGCTCAGGCCTACCAACGCTTTACATATCGAGCATAAAAAAAGTGAATTTCCTTAGTTATGTACAACCACTGCATGGAAGTACGGCTTACTGTACGTCCTTCAAAATACCGCAATAATATCCCTTCCCTGGCCCCTTTTCCTATTATGCCATCAGCAAAACACGAGTACTGCCTATTGTAGGAAAACAAAAAACCCTGGACCGATTCCGGGTGTGTTTTTGGGGTACGTCTATCGTCGAAATAAAAAGTTTTTTTTTTTTTTTGTATTGCAAAATGGTGGCCCCGATGGAGGCTGGGCACGATGAGTCAATATTATGGCATTTCGTTTTCCGCTTTGGTGGCCACCATTGGCGCGCATGCGCCTGGCGGCGATGGGGGAGACGCCTCGCCTATGGAGCCGGTCGGCTGCATGGGAACAAAGCTAGTCTTGCTGCCAACCCACTCACTAAATGATAGTAATAACAATAACAACAAAAACAAACAAAGAAGGCAGGACAAAATTGGGTTTTTTTCCTAAGCCTATATTGGACTAGACGAAAAATTCCTCCAAGGACGACCATGGAAGCGGGTGTTTTTGAACCATTGACCATGCGTAAGGGAACAAAGAAAATGTTGTTTGGGCGTTTTCAATGTGAAATGCAAACAGCTAGCAGAGGGACATGCTGTGTCTTCGGTGCACCAAACCAATGGTGTAGGAGTGATATACATGTAGGCCTACACCAAAGGTTTTGCAAAGTGCTCGCTGACTGAAAAGACCAACATTGCAAATCTCAAAAATGACCAGAGGGCCTGAACCAGAAGCAGGTCCTTTCTCAAAGGCAGAGGTCCTCTGGGAAAGGTCCTGCTGGGATCGAAACGTCGGGCCCTCTATCATTACCAACAATGTAAATGTCAAGAATGTAGAGGGCCTGAACTTAGCAGGTCCTTTCTCCAAAGTCAAAGGTCCTCCGAGAAAGGTCCTGCTGGGATCGAAACATCGGGCCCTCTATCATTACCAAAAATCTAAATGTCAAGAATGTAGAGGGCCTGAACTTAGCAGGTCCTTTCTCCAAAGTCAAAGGTCCTCTGAGAAAGGTCCCGCTGGGATCGAAACGTCGGGCCCTCTATCATTACCAAAAATGTAAATGTCAAGAATGTAGAGGGCCTGAACTTAGCAGGTCCTTTCTCAAAGGCAGCGGTCCTCTGAGAAAGGTCCCGCTGGGATCGAAACGTCGGGCCCTCTATCATTACCAAAAATCTAAATGTCAAGAATGTAGAGGGCCTGAACTTAGCAGGTCCTTTCTCCAAAGTCAAAGGTCCTACGAGAAAGGTCCTGCTGGGATCGAAACATCGGGCCCTCTATCATTACCAAAAATCTAAATGTCAAGAATGTATAGGGCCTGAACTTAGCAGGTCCTTTCTCAAAAGTCAAAGGTCCTACGAGAAAGGTCTTGCTGGGATCGAAACATCTAAGCGTCTAAACGTCATAAACCGTCTCGCTATCTTGTGTGACTCGCGAGAAAGAATGACTCGGATTCGGTCTCGGACCATATTTCGAACTCGACTTCAAATAGAGCCACGATATGCTGTGCCCCACCCCCATCCACCCAATCAATCAATCAATCAATCAAAGAAATTTATAAAGCGCCTAAATCAATACAAGTTTGTTCTAAGGCGCTACATACTCCCATCATAGTTTGTATACACCTTTGTGATATGATACACTGTAGCAACCACGACGGCATTACGATGCCATCTGCATCATCAGAAACCAATCCACAGTCTGTAGTCCTTTACGAAGCCATGCCGATCGGGCTCGGGTTTCGTCTCCGTCTGACGAAACCTGAAAATTCGGGTTGTGGTTTATCGCCGAATTTGTAGGTCTGTTGGCTTGATAAGTATTCGCCAAGAAACTGTGGGGCCAAAGCGTTTGTTTCTAGATGTCTGTGATATCAAAACAGATGTGAGAAATGTGGACGAAGCATAAACTCGAGCCTATAAGCCTTCGTTTCGTAAGCGGACTTAGTTGGACGTTTTCGATGTTGACTACCGGTACCCTCTCCGGCTCAACCACTGTACGTCTGAAGCAATAGACTAGCCCGTACTTTACTTGGGCATGCCCCGTGGCCCACTCGGATCGAAGTTGGGTTCGTCTCGGTGGGCCGAGTTGACCGTCGGCTTTCAGGACTATCGGGAGCTTGCTCGTCCAGTCCTTATGATTCGAGTTTTGTTTTGTTCATAAGATAATCGTGACACAGACATCCAACTGTCTGGATTATGCATACATAAGGGTGCAATGGGGATTTATATGCTTCGGACGAGGTGAAGTTTTTTTTATTACTCGTACCTTCTCCCAGTACTACCATAAGTACAATACATGGTATATACTATATATACACCCAAAATATATTATCATTGTTACCTGCGTTCTAAGAACCTTCTTGCCTTTACCAAGGCATTATTTTTTTTAGAATACATGAGACAAACGAATAAATTAACCATTTCTTTTGGCATACCAGACTCATGAATGCAGCCATTTTCTTGAGCCAAACCATTCTACCCAAAGTAAAAGAGTAATATACCCCAAAAAAGTAAAACGTTAGGGAAAAAAAGGAAAACAACTAAAGAAACCCTGCTTTTTAGTCTGTATCCTATAGCACTTGAAGGACCTTCCACTAACTGAGGATCATTTCTCCCAAGGTTCCGCCAGGACCTACACGTCAGAGCCTTGACAGTGTTTTTTTTTAAAGGGGAATGCGACCCAAGAAATAAAGTTTGTAGGTTGTTCTTTAACACCCAATCAGATAAGCTAACTTTATTTCTTGGGTTGCATTCCCCTTTAAGAGTTGTAAATTTGTGGTACTGCATTTATATTCAGTACCGGTATCTAAAAAAAATACTTATATGGGGAGAATCAGTTCCCATCACTTTGGGCTATTTTCGTACGGGAATAGCCTACACGGTAAGGGCAATGACGTGCATTGAAGATTTGGTGTAGATACTCGACGTCATTTAGATGGATGGTTGAAAGCAGGGGCCAATTTCAAAGAGCCGCTTAAGCGTGACAATCTGCTAAGCAGAAAAGTCTCCCTCGTGAAAGCAGGATTACAAACTGCCCTGCGATGTGATGTCCATTGCTTTTGACTTGTTTTCCACTCTTCTTTACTTAGCATGAAACAAAAGTGAAGTTTGGGTTGGCAAGGGGATCCTGTGGCTCATGAGTTTTTGCGCTTAAACACATTTTGACGCTTAAGCGGCTCTATGAAATTGGCCCCTGGCTCCACGACACTTCCTGCTGATAATGTGGGTCTGGTTCCTCCCTCCATACACCGGAGGAGTGGACCAGCGACTCCATAGGCCGTCATAGGCCGTCATAGGCCGTCATAGGCCGTCATAGGCCGTCATAGGCTGGCCACGGCAACTTTCGTTCACGGGGTGCTGAAATCCCCGGTGAGAACTTTTGGGGTTGTTCCAAAACCAAATCGCCGACTTAAAAAACCAACAACCAAAAATCTGAGGGTGTAATAAAATTCTACGCAATAATCATAGGCTCGGTCAATAAGCATCTGGACTATACAGTATACACCTCCATTTGCAATCCTTCGATTTCTTGGAGGATTGAAAGAAAAAAGACTTTTTTTTAGGATACAAAAATAAATACATGTATAACCCAATACACTGTAGTGAAGACCATTACTTGGGGACTTAACTTGTCCTGAGTTATAAATATCAGCATGAGCTTACCATGAAGAAGTGTGGGCCTTTCATACATATTAGGTAGATTTACCTTTGTAATGCTATTTCAGGAAAAACTAAAAGCTTATTTCTGGTGCTATCCCGTGATGCATCATTGATTATACCTCTTTCAAAGGATTTTTTAAGCATTATTTTCTGCATTCCCTTACTGGACATCATCGCCGTTAAGGCATCACACTTTCCGCCATGATTGCCAGCACAACACTGCAGTACCTACGGAGTTAGGTTGCCTCCAAAAAAATGAGAGCGGCTACGGCTACGGCTACGGCAGTTGCTATAAAAAGGCAACAGCATATGCGACTCCACTGAATAGAAGCACAGGGCCTAAGCAACAGACGCAGCCCAAAACTATTACCGTAATTTGCGGGATATAAGCCGCGGCTTATACGTTGAGCCTTGAAAAAGGCTCATGGAACAACTCTTTCTGACCAGAAAAGAGAAAACTAAATTCTTACCCGAGGCAGTTTATTAATTAAATTTATCAATAAGAATCTAGCCATCTTCCATCTTCTGCACAAATAAGATAGATCTCTGTGGTTGACCATTCTTCAGTCTTTGTACTGCTAGACTGCTGTTCCTGATGTTTGTGAGATACGACGAGTGGTGGTGAGATTCATGCTCAAGCATGAACTGCAAACATACTGACAAGGAACCATTTCCCATGATTACTAGATTATTCAATCAAAGAAGCTCCATCTAACCCACGACCATCACTACGTATGTATATGAAGCGTACCGACACCCTAGATTGCAATGGTGACACCTTTTCTGCGACATTCAAATGAGAAAGACAACACAGGGGCTCACTTTGAGCCTAAAGACAATGAACCGTTTCCTTCCAGCAATGGGACTCATTTTCCCAGAGCGTGTTACATGGCAAATACAAAAGTTCTAAACCACAAATGAAAACAGAATAGCTACACCAGACCTATATGGAAAAGGCACATCTATGTGTGTGTGTGAAAGAGAGTAGGTCCTATGTGTTCTGTGGTGGACTACTTTCGAGCGGTGTCGTAGTTCTTGACAAACCAGTCAACTGTTTCCTTGACAGCTGGAAGGACGGAAGCAGAAAAAGGAAGAAAGGAAGGAAGAAAGGACGGAAGGAAGGAAGGGACGTAAGGAAGGAAGGGACGTAAGGAAGGAAGGGACGTAAGGAAGGAAGGAATGAAGGAAGGAAGGACGTAAGGAAGGAAGGAAGGAAGGAATGAAGGAAGGAAGGACGGAAGGATGGAAGTGGAGAGTGAAGGAAGGAAGGAAGGACGGATGAAAGGACGGATGAAAGGAAGGAAGGAAGGAAGGAAGGAAGGAAGGAAGGAAGGAAGGATGGATGAAAGGACGGATGAAAGGAAGGAAGGAAGGAAGGAAGGAAGGAAGGAAGGAAGGAAGGAAGGAAGGAAGGAAGGAAGGAAGGAAGGAAGGAAGGAAGGAAGGAAGGAAGGAAGGAAGGAAGGAAGGAAGGAAGGAAGGAAGGAAGGAAGGCAGGAAGGAAGGAAGGAAGGAAGGAAGGAAGGAAGGAAGGAAGGAAGGCAGGAAGGAAGGAAGGAAGGAAGGAAGGAAGGAAGGAAGGAAGGAAGGAAGGAAGGAAGGAAGGAAGGAAGGAAGGAAGGAAGGAAGGAAGGAAGGAAGGAAGGAAGGAAGGAAGGAAGGAAGGAAGGAAGGAAGGAAGGAAGGAAGGAAGGAAGGAAAAATATATTAATATATGTTACTAGGAGAAAAGATTAAATCAAATACAAACTAAGCAAGTAAAGGTAGGCATGGAATATGACTAGTCCAATCACTTCAAAATAGACATGAGACATGAAACAAATAACAAGAATCATCTTCAGTGGGGAAATTGGATTTTCAAGGTGGTTGTAAAAAAAACGAGTTACATGCCATACAAAATCCCAAATGTTTCTTCTGGCCATGAAATCAAAACTGCCCCTCAAAAGAATTTCATCCAACCAAGTCTGCACCCACTTTGTGCACCCATTGTAGGTTATGGAAAGCATTCCCAACGCATAAATAGTTAAATACCTTCTTTCATTGGAGTAAACTTGAAGTCGGGAAGGTACTTCCTCAACTTGGCGTTGCTTGCTGTTTTCTTGAACTGGCCATCGTTTTTGCTTTTTTGCTGGTGTCATTCTTGGGAGGTGATTGCGTTCAGGAAAATACAACCTTGAACAACTTCTAGTTCCGGAGTCACGCGGCAAAGCGACCTACAGATTTTGTCACTTTGCTGGCAAGGCCACCCTGCCCCTGAATAAAGCTACGTCACGGAGGGCAAGAGGGCCTGTTAGCACTTGGCAGAGTACCAGAACAAAAGTGAATGGGGCTACATGCAGACCAATGGCAATGGTATTAGGCAATAGCAGCTTTGAAGAAGGGGGACATGTCATGTTCCAAGATGTACCTCAACGGCGGATAAGACTTGAAGGTTTGCAGGGTGGAAAGTTTGCGGCGACACCACGAAAAAAAAAAGGTGATCTCTTTCGAGAAGGAGTATGGTTCAAAGAAAAGCCAGCAACCTGAAATTTCGGACAGTGTGTACATTGTGGTTGTCAGGAGACAGCCATGGTGCCACCGCAAACTTTTCACAGCGGAACTAGAATCATTGGCATTTATGCCATCCTATCATTTCGAGTCGTGATATTTTTGATAAGCAATGGCAGGCTTCCCAAGAGTAAGCCTGCTTAGCCTGAAGCATTCCTGACCAGCTCATTTTGTCTCTTTTTTTCTTACGGGACAGCTTACTGGTGAACGTGAAGGGACCTTAGTGTTAACACTATCCCAATTCTTTAGCTTACTTATACATGCACAGTGATGACTCCGGGTTCAATAAACAAACAACAAATCCAAAGATCAACACAGTTGTTATTTGAGATTTGAAGGTTTGCATGGTGAGAATATCAGGATAAATAGGTTTGCGGAGACACCATGTAAATTCTCTTTTGTGAGTAAGTGTGGCTCTGAGATTGCACTCTCCTGAAGACGAGCAGACAGTTATACAGTTCGAAACGTCGAGTTCCTCCGGTTCTTTTCAGAACCACACTTACTCACAAAAGAGAATTTACATGGTGTCTCCGCAAACCTATTTATACTACAGTCATTATTATTTCAAATTATGGTCATTTACGAGTACCTTAGTAAGGGTTTTGTGGTTGCAACTGAGTATTCTTTTCCTTGCACTAGGCATTATCCACTCACAATGAAATTATTGGTAAATCTACAAAATATTATATTCCGATTGATTTATACCCTCAGTTGTAACAGGGATGAGATTCCTCCAAAATGAAAACGTCTAAAATTTTCCGCCCTGGAAGCGAGTGCAAAGCGCGAAGCCCTTACAGCGTGGGGTTCGGGGCCCGCTTAAAGGGCTCGAAATTTGTTCGATTATGGACGCTCTGTGGTGCAATCTGAGCCCATTTCTGACCACTTGAACCATCTTTTTATAAAGCAAAACATCATCATTTGAATATCATTTTTGAGTTTTCAGTCGTTTAATCAGTGTCAAAGGTATTGGAAATTGCACGGTATTGGAAATTGGCTGACATTTATCATATGATGTGTTACTACTGTCGGTAGCATATTTTTTATTTTAAGACTATAATGGGAAACTTTGAATCCTTTCTCGTTTTTTTTTTTTGGGGGGGGGACTACGGATCAGAAAAAGTCGGAACTGAAATTATAAGTCGGAATGTCGAAGTTCCAATGTCGGAATTCCGCCAAAAGTCGGAAGAATCTCATCCCTGTTGTAAACTTGGTGCCGCTGTCCCGCCTGCGAATCTCCAAAATTAGGTTGAGTGGTAGGATGAGCCAAGGGGTGTTTTACCTTGAGATTGAAAAAAAAGGGACTGTCCTGCCACTGACCAGCCGGCCGACTGTAACAAAAGGATACGATGATTGGCCCCTGGAAGTCAAAAGCCTCTACGACCATCTCAGCAGCTTCCTGGATGGAGATCTCATCCTCCTCCCCCACTGACAGGATGATGGGCTCCACCTCCTCGTACTCCCGCATCACCCAGAGGAAGAGGCGGGCCAGGTCGTGGGAGAAGATGAACTGTCGCCGTGGCGACCCCGTCCCCCAAATTTGCAGGGCAGTGCCATTACCTAGTCGGATATGGGGAGTGTGTTTGCATATCATTAGCAGTCTCTAATTTCCATTGGTTCATTGACCAATCTGATATGTAATGAAATTGACCAAAGCTCCAAAGCACATGATAATATTATAATAATAATAATATTGAATTCAAATAGCACTTTTTTCATGACATGTTCAAGAGTGCATTACAATATCAAAAATAACAGACATCTACAAGAGTAGTTAGACCTAAAATCCTCCCCCCCAAAAAAAGAATAATAATTTCTTAATTTATGAAATATAATTATACAGTTGTTAAATTGATATAGTATTTGTTACTGTTTTCGTTTGTTTATATATTTTTGTAAAATACAACAATGCTGCAAACTGCTTACTGACTAAATTTACCAAAATACAAATCCCAAAATTAAGTGGGCCTGACGCAGAGAAACGTCCTGCTAGGATCGAAACATCAGGCCCACTAAATTTTGAGATACATCTTTTTGTGAATTATTCAAAGCAAGCTTCAGGGTAGTTCTTAACACCATGTCAAGTCGTCCTACGGGTGGATATTATTGAATTTTATATAGTGCTTTCTTTAATAAATAATTCATACAGTTTCACAGGGAGTCCAATTATCATGCTAATGTCGTTCTAATCTGTGACAGCCAGGTGCAATGGAAACTACAAGACCACGCTAAAACACCACACAGGCGCGACAGTGGATGAGCTAGGATAGCACCGGAGTGCTACACTAAATAACTTGGACAGTTTTGCCACTCATTTCAGTTGTTCAGTACTTCATGCACCTAGGATGGACAATGAAAATGTAAAACAGCCCCCAACCCCTAGGACGACTTGACATGGTGTTACCAACTACCCTGACGCATTGTTTTGAATAATTCACCAAAATATATATCTCAAAATTTAGTGGGCCTGACGTTTCAATCCTAGCAGGACCCTAGGATCAAATGTCAGGCACACTAAATTTTGAGATTTGTGTTTTGGTAAATTTTGTCAGTAAGCAGTTTGCAGCATTTTTGTATTTTACAAAAATATATAAACGAATGAAAACAATAACAAATACTAAATTAATTACATAACTGTATAATTACACAATTAGATAGTACAGTGGAACGTCCCTATAACGAACACCGCCATACTGAACATTCGGCTATAACGAACATGCCCTTTGGCTCCCAATTTTATGCTTGTGGATGTATAGCCGCAACTGCTATAACGAATGACCGCTATACCGAATAATTTTCACGGATCCCGGGATGTTTGTTGCGGCGACGTTCCACTGTAGCCCAGCAAGACTTTCCAGAGGCAAGTCTGACCATCTCAAAACACTCATAACTACAGTAGCAACTGCTGGCTAGACCCTAGCACTCAGGGAACACTGCACTTTGGAGGAGAGGCTGAAGGTTAAGAAGACTCACGCTTGGCATCGTAGACTTTGTTGATCAGCCCTGGTATGACGTGGCCATCGTCCAAATTGAAGTTGTCCCAGGGACCAAAGACGTTGGTCGGGATGACCGACGTGAACTTGCGCTTGTGCTGCACGTGATAGCCCCTGTCAATGGCCAAAGGAAAGAGGGAGAGGAGTTTTGGACGTCAGGTACAGCAGTGAGGGTGGGCTGGGTAGGGATGGTTAGGGATGGTTAGGGATGGTTAGGGATGGTTAGGGATGGTTAGGGATGGGTAGGGACAGGATGATAGGGATGGGACAGGGCAGTAGAAGACAGCACAGGACAGCACAGGACGTGACAGGTCAGAGTAAGTGCAGTGTTGTGACAATTATTGAACTTGGTCTTAAATAAGACTCAAGGCTTTGCATGGTGGGTGAATCAATATAGGAGGGTTTGTGGTCACACTATGTATAAGGTCTCTTAAAGAAGAGGTGTGGTTCTGAAACGCCGAGTCACCACTCAGGTTCTTCTCAGAATCACACCTCTTCTTTAAGAGACCTTATACATGGTGTCACCGCAAACCTTCCTATATTGAACTCTGTCTTGTTCCCCCCTCACACCTGTTCATGACGTCAATCATACGCTTGGCATAGGAGTAACCAAAGTTGGAGGAGTGGGGCGGACCGTTGTGGACCATGGTCTCGTCGATGGGGTAGGTGGTCTTGTCAGGAAAGATGCAGGTGGACAGGCAGGAGACCACCTTCTCCACGTCGTACTTGAAGGCGTTGTTCAGCACGTTGTCGTTGATACGCAGGTTGTTCCTCTGAGCAGGAAGAAGGTCAGTGGTCAGGGGTCAGGGGTCAGTGGTCAGGGGTCAAAGCAGACCCCAGGGGAGAGGAAGGGGGGGGGTTTGAATTTAGCCGAGTCAATCAAGCACTGAAGTCTATTGTTCTCTGCTTTTTCAGCATAAACCTGTATTCCAAAATTCCATGCCGCGTAGGTCACGGCACTGGGTCGACCTTCGGCACGAACAATTCTACTTGAGCCGGCTGAGGCTATTAATATAACCGTCAGTGCCAATTCTTTTAAAGACATGGGGTGGATTTCACAAAGCCTTACAATGCATCACTTCTGATAGGTCGTATGAGTTTGATAAAATCGACTACAGGTCATATTCCTTGACACACGTGATTTGCAAACATTCCCACCTTCCTATGAATTCAGTGTAAACTTCATACCATTATTTTTGTCAAACTCATGAGAGGAGGCATCACAATATAATATGTATCAAAGTAGGCCCTACAGTTTATCCTGAAAACCACAATGAACAATAAAAGTGAACCGAATGAATCCTTACACTTATTTCTTTTTCAAACTTACAATTGCAATCAAATCTGACCTCCAATTTGGAAAAGGACAGCTACATACCATATACAGTTTAATGAGTTTATCGCATAACTTCTCGTCAAAACATTTTATATTTAGTGACGGTTCAAGATTTTGTATTGGGCCATTTTTTAATCACGATTATTGTTGCAGTGATATGCAAACAGTTTGCAAACTCTGCCTTTGAGAAAGGTCCTGCTAGGATCAAAACGTCAGGCCCACTAAATTTTAAGATTTACATTTTGGTAATTTTAGTCAGTAAGCAGTTTGCAACATTTTTGTATATCACCTTAAGTTTGCAAACTGATTAAAGAGACATTCCTCAAAGGCAGATTTTTTTTATGCAAAGCACAGCCAGTGAATGCTTGCTATTACCATTGTGCACAACAGTCTGTCCACTCTAAGCCAAGCTCGACTTTGACCTCATTAAAGGCTACAGCATCCCCCCCTCCTCCAGTCCACCCACAGCAGGCCCATCGGGGGTCGCTGTCGCCCGTCAACCAAGAGTGCCGCCAAATTCCACGCGGCCGCGCAAACAACAGCACCCAGTTCCGACCGGTGCAATGAACGGGGGCTTGAACACTTCTTAGAAGCGGACAGACTACACTCACCAAGAAGTCCAAGTTGTAGGCGAGGTTCTTGAAGAGGCCGCCGACCATCGCTGCCAAGTGGATGACATGAGTCGGCCGATGCTTCTCAAAGAGCAGCCGTGTCTCCTCCTCAGAGCTGGAGAGAAAGGAGAGAGGAAGAAAATCAAGAACTTCTTTCAAACTATTGTAGTTCTAACTGAATATCTCAATTACTTGTAAAGTTGTAGGCGATACTGTGTAGTTATATACTATGATGTACAGTACAGTGTGACTACTATCTAGTACAAGTGCAAGTACATATGCCTGCAAGTTCATGGAAACAAATTGGAAGAAAAATATCATTGCGATCAAATGCAAATACAGCGATTCGCTAGAACTTGTTTACCCCATAGATCATCTCATTCAACTGGAAGACACATGACTACTTACTGGTCTTGTTTAGTTAGAAAGATCACTAGTTTGGGGCTCAAATCCCTGGCCTCACGTCAACTGTAAACAAATGCACCCATATGAGGTTATGGCACCTAAGGCCAATACTCAGCGGTGCTCCTCTAGCTTCTTCCCGCACACTGCCGCAGGATGGAATTCTCTACCTGCAACCTGTTTCCCCCTTCCTTATAACTCTTCTTTTGTTTATAATTTATATTAAGAATCATTATTTATTTTTTCTGAGCAGCAGCGAACCATTTGATTGGACTAATTTGGAACTCTCCCAGGGATTCCTGAATTAGCTATTGTTCGCTTTTGCACAATATATAAAAAAAAACCAGGTATCATAAATGCTCATCTTTCTTGCTCCAGGCTCTATTTCATAAAACGTACTAAGAAATATTCCTAAATAATTGTTCCTAAATAACTTAGGAACAATTTGCCAAAGAAAATTCCTAACTTAGGAAGAAAGAATCTTCCTAAGTTAGGAACAATTTTAGTTCCAAGATAGGAATGGATTCTTCCTAAATTGTTTTATGAAATAGGAAGTTAGGAATGTTCCTATAGTTAGGATTTTTCCTGGACTGAGAAATGATTACTCTTCCTAAGTCCCAGATAAGAATTTTCCTAACTTTTATGAAATGGAGCCCTGCTAATCAAAAGTTTGTTCCTAGTTCTTCCCCTTGATCCTTTCTTTCGAGTGCCATTTTGGGGCCTTGTAATGGGCGTCTCTCATTAAAAAACAAATCAATAAAACTTTTTAACGCAGAGATTATTGTTGCCGACCGCTGGCCGAATCCAGCCAATCAGCTCGCTTACTTGAGGTCGGCGTCCTTAGAGGACACGAAGATGAACTCCTCATCCGGCTGCTTGGTTTCCATGGCGACCTTCTTGATCGCCTGGCCGACCAGGCCTGAGCCGCCCGTGACCAGGATAACCTTGCCCATCCTAGGGGTCTTCCCGTTGTTCTCTGCCATTTGGTGACTGGTGAGTTGTAGTGAGGGGTGTGGGACTGGGAGGGGAGGGGGGTTTACTAGGGAGTGGTGGTGGAACGCTCTTCCTTCCAAACTGAGGTGCAGGATGAGAAAACAACAAGGTAGTTATGGAACAAAGTGAATCACAATGTCACTAAGTATTGAAAATTTGCTCAATAAATGAGTTTGGTATTTTGTGACTGTGCTTACGAGTAACTTGGACCCTTACAATTACCCTCTTTTTTAATTTTAAGGGGGTCGGGCGATAGTAGGGTCCAAGCAATCCCGCAGGGTAACACCGGCCATTCCCGTTTTTCGACTCCTCCCGACTGAAATCCCCAGATTTTACCCCCAAAACAGCCGGTGTTACCTTGCGGGATTACTTGGACCCTAGAACTAATAATACTGTCGCCCGACTCCCTCAAATTTCTTAAAAAGGGCGATTGTAACAATAAGGGTCCAAGTTACTCGGACTACATCATGCCCATCATGTACACGTAAACACCATGTAGTGTACTGTCAGTGTCACAAGTGTCAGTGACTGTACCACTACCAGTGTACGTCTCTCGAATGGACCAGGCATACCGTAGAGTAACTTGGACCCGACAAGTCACCCTTTTTTAATCAAAATTTGGAATAGAGTCGGGTGGCTTTACAGTCACCCGACCCTCCTGATTCCAAATTTCGATAATAAAGGGTGACTTGTCGGGTCCAAGTTACTCGGACCACTTCCATGCTCGGACTAGCCGGTACAGCTAGTACTTTTTAGTAGTACTAGTACTAGTACTATATCCTCCAATAACCGGTTTTCGACGATATAAGGACTTTTCTTCAAACTGAACAATGTGGACGAAAGTTTCACACTAAAAAAGGTCCCAGTCACTTTCTCCACACCACAGACTATTAGAATAATCATAGAGAAGGTTGATCAAACCTGTCACTTCCGTAAGATTACCCGGTTTTGTTGACGTCTGCGGCGCACCGCGCAGTAAACATCGTCACCTATTTTCGTCAGTGGTGTTTAGTAAGGTGTCCCAGTGCAGCCAAACGCAAAATAAATTCTTAAAATAACTCAAAATGCTGTGTGGCACTGTAAAATTCTTCCCTGTATGTTTGTTTGTGTTCATCTTTGTTTTCGTTTTTCCACACTGCTTCTAACACTTTCCTCAAATCATTCATAATTTATGCTTAAAACGTATTGGGGTGGTTGATGTCTTCTTTTGTGACGTTTAAAAAAAACTCCACAATCCTCTTTCTTGCTGCTTCTTCAGTTATGACCTTTCCCAATGTCACTCCAGATACACATTTCCTCCTTCTTGGTACTTTCTCTAGCTGCCCTTTTATTTTTTTCATTTGTTAAAAAAGCCTATTGGGCCATGTTACTTTTTGTCTTTAAATAATAATAAAAAATAAATTTAAAAAAATATATAAGCGAGACCCCCTATAGGAGGCTCCATAGTTTTTACCCTGAACGGACTGCCTCAAGTTGCGTGATATATTTTTTTTCTACGGATGTTGGGGTTTGTTATGGTACACTCAGATTTTTTTTAGGACCAACAAAGAAAACTGGAGCTTCGAAGCAACTGCCAATTTTGTACCTAGGAAAATAGACCCCAAAAGAGCAACTTTTTGAATAACTCGAGTTTGGCCTACTGGAAAAGCCTTAAATTTCGGTGACGGACAAGAGCAGGAAACCAACTGTAAGATACGAAGTCTGAGATCGTTATACGGAGTTGTTTTCATAGTGCGATGTGAGTTAGAAGGCTAAGCGTCGAAAACGTGTAGCGTCGAAAACGGGGGTTCCCACGATACTACAGTACAGTCCGAGTAACTTGGACCCGACAAGTCAAAATTCAAAATTCTCAAAATTCAAAATTCGATAAAAAAAAAGTGACTTGTCGGGTCCAAGTTACTCGGACTAACCATGGAGTGGACCATGCATGGAGCCGACCCACCGCGCCGCGACCGATTCAGAACAAAAACCTCTATGCAGGCATGCTCCAGTACATGCTGAAACCATGGAGGAATAAACCATGTCCATGGAGGAATCTTCTTATTCCTCCATGCTCCATGAATAAACTGAATCGCATACTCACCGTCTTTCCAACTTGTACTTGTACTTGTAGAGAGTGTCTTGACGAACTCTGGAGGGGAGTTGGTTTAGTGGCTCGAGCTAAACAGTTAAAAGTACCAGCATCCAGTTTGATTAATTATAAAATTTATCCTTTTTTATTGTACCATGTGTAGAGCACATTATAATTATTAGTTACGTATTACTACTAAGTACTAGTAGCACGGGTCACCTGCTGACATGGCAATGAATAATTCATGTGACCTCTGGCCGTTCGCCTGTACGACTATGTCCCCAAGGGGTGGCAGTTCCGCGGAGCATAGTGCCGTGAAATAATATTGGTCCGCAGAGGGCGCTAAAACACCGAGAAACAAAATCAAAGTCTCCCCAAAAAGGAAAGAGTTTGTTTGCTTGTTCTAAAATGTGTGGGGTAAAAAAAGATCCAATGTATCAGGCATCCACTAGTATAAGATCTCACAACAGGCACCCTCTTCTCATGTTGCACCATACCTTGGCTTTCATTATTATACCTACACCGAATTAAAAGTTTTGATGGCCGCTGGTGCCCGCCACTGATCTAGAGGTTGGTGCTGGTGCCCGTGATATTGACCTTTGTGCTTCCCCGTGGTTGTCAAAAAGACGTGTTTCGGCATATCGGTTCCCGTCACAAAATAACTCCGAAGTTTATTTGCCGTAAAACCACGTCCTCGCTACAATACCGTCTTCTTCGAGATAACCGTTTGTAAGTAAATTCTGGATTGATATCGTATTGTCGTTGGCAGCTGGCATGAATTGTTCTCCCTGGAATGACTGTCATCTGCGCGGACTAATTTATAGAGCACGTGAGTCTCCCATGTTGTCGTCTGCCCGCGCGTTGGAAACCAAAACACAGCACGTGCGACATTTGCGTTATTTTCTTCTCTCCACTCTCCCCCATTTTTCGGGGACGACGGTGCCCGAAACGTATTTCGAACGACCCGTTAATGGTTCCAGGATTGGATGAGTGTAATTCTTTTTCGAGAATACGACGCCGGGCTGCGTGTAATTTCCTCATTATGTCAAGTTCAACTTTGAAACAGTAACGTGATAAAATTGCCTTGTAAAGTTGCACTGTTCAGTGACGTTAGTTTTCTGTACAATGCAGTGCAGAGTTAACGCAACCTCGTTCAAGTGCATAATGGGCCTACATGTATCCGCTCCGTGACAACTTCAGGTATGCCATTATAGCCTGGGTTTTCATGTATTTTGTACAAATGTAAGGAGATCATATTGAATATGCACGCTGTACATTGGGTCCAAATATCAATTTGAAGTGTTCATTTGCATTTTTTTTGCTACTATGGACTAGTGTTCACAACATTATGTTTTCAGATTTCGAACAAGACCTGCTTGAATACATTTTAGCATACAGCGGATATAATGTCGCGTCACCCTGTGGGCTCTATTCACAAGCTGCGACTCGTACAGGTCACACTGGTCCATATACGTGGGACAAAGTCAGTCGTAAATAGTATTCGAAGAATGACTGAATAAGAAGATGACTTTGGTTTGCCCCGAGTATTTAAAAAAAAGAAGTCTCGATTCTGCATAGGTAATTAGGCCCTACGGAGCTCCCATGCTCCAGTGTCGACCTCAAGTTGGGCTGTGCCGTCTGAAAATTCCATTAATTTGATGACGGATGTTCGTAGAGTTGGGGAGGGGCAGTCAGTATACCCATTAATAAGCGCTTCCCCCAATTTTTAGACAAAACAACCTTCAATTCTTATGAAGGCGTGATAGCTAAAAATAATCCACTCTGCGAATGCAGGTACAAAAATAATTAACGCAGTCTAAGGGATTGAGGTCCGAGCTGATTTTTTGTGTGCCGTATAAGAGTTAGTTAGTGAACTATAGAAGTCACGTTTGTTTTTGTTTTTTTGTTTTTTCGCAGTGGCTGTTGTTACGGCAGTCGTCCGTGTGGTTCCCTGACTTCACAGTATTTGTCAGGATGTTTAGCTCTTGGAACCAGACTATCAGCTAATAGACTGGTTCAACCAGTCTGCAATGCTGACGAAATACAATCAAGTCAGGGAACCACACGGACGACTGCCGTAACAACAGCCACTGCGTTGTTTTTTTGGTTTACGGGAATTGATTTACCGGTAGTGTATTGCACCACCTGCCGTCATACGATGTCATGTCCATGGTATGAAAACCAAGGTGAGGGACATAAGTCCTTTACGAATCCATGGACCAGGCTCAGGCTTCGTCTCCGTCAACCCCCCCCCCCCCTGAAAATACAGGTTGTGGTTTATTGCCGAATTTGTAGATTTGCTGATTTGTCAAGCACACAGTATTCGTCAAGAAATTGGGGCCAAACGCTTGTTTCGAGATGCCACATCATGTGGCATTAAAAACGGGTAAGAGAAAAATGTGATCCAAACCTAAGCCCGAGCCTAAGCCCTTATTTCGTAAACGGCCGTAGAGCTTTATCACGACGGAATATAGCGCCACCACCGTCCATGTTGAAAACTAAACTAATCAAAAGTTGAAGCTGCGCACGCGCAGTGCCCGCGTCTGCAAGGCAACCGTTCCCCGTGTCTTGTTTCTCCTCGTCCGTTAAATTACAGGATATATTGGCGAAATGGCTAAACTATCACGGCGTGACAATGGCCTATGCAGTGTGATTGGAGATCAGAGGGATGATTATAAATAATTATGATCAAACCAATACTTAGAAAGGAACATTCACACCTGATTTTCTATTCAAGAATATCATCGTTTTAATCAGTGACGGTCATTTCAATGCCAAAACTTACAGTGGGATAATAACGCATGGTCACAATTATTTTCCATGGGGGAGAAAGTATTTCACAGTAATGAGTTTCTCCACCTTGTCAAAGATTCCGAGTCGAGTAAAAACGAAGGTCAATAAATAAAAGAGCAAATTTACCAGGCCTCTGCTGATCTTAGTAGTCTATTTTTATGCCATCTTTACCAGAAATCAGGACTTCCCATTGCAACAGTTTGACTCGACCAAGTGAGCAGACAAAACCCCGAACAAATAAACAGACAGACCGACCAAAACAAAATAGTTACCTTAACTAAGTTAACAGATTAAAAGCACACTGACAGACAAACGGAACCTTCAACAAATAAGCCAGTAAAAAACGGAGAAGTAATATGCAACGAAAATAATCTCATTTTATACATCCAATGTTTTTTTAAAACTGTTATGAGTACAATTATTAAGTCATTTTATTAGTATAACGACCTCAAAATGGCCCCTAAGTATCGTAACAACACAATAGAATACGCATTGAAGTCTAGGGACAATGGTCGCTTTCAGACGCTGAGGGCAGCAGACATAGTGGTCCACTTTTGAAGCGGCTTGTTTAGAATGCGGAGAAGGATGGTATAATTATGTTTGCCGGTCTCGACGTCTTCATTTCTATAAATTGAAGTGTTGTAAAATACCTAAGAGTGACCTAATGCTTGAATTGAATGTAATTTTATTGTGTTCAGTCAGAAATGCGGACGGTAGCACTCGTTGATAGGCACAATATCTTGCAATCGATTTCAAAATCATTTCTCAATCTTGTAGACACTCTGGGAAGTGAAAGTGAAGTAATAGGTGGCATCCTGGATCAATTGTGAGTCTGAGGGCAAGCCATTTGATATTTTTACACTTTTTTAAAAGTCAGCGATCTTGACGTTTCTATCACGACAGAGCCTTTCTCAAAGGCGTGATCTCCTAATTTTACCCAAAGAGTGACTCAAGAGAGCACCACCCTCTTTACCCAAGAGAGTAGCGTTCTCGCAATGAATGCGAAAGGTGTACTTTGTGGGGAAACGGCTGAGCTGAATTAGGGCATCCCGCACGCCTTACATCAACGTAAGAATTTAAACATTTGAAAGAGGGCGCTCTTTTCTGAAGGTGCAAGAATAAACTTTTGCCGCTCTCATCTCTGGCGTACGACACAACTAGGAAACATTACTAATATTACGAACTGCATCGAGGATATATTTTGCATATTGGTTGGTATGGTTACTAAAATATACCGTTATTGTGTTTTTACAGTCCTCCGGTTGTTTTGCTTACAAATGGTTAAAACAAGGGCCCTTTCATTAAAGAACGAAAAGATAAATATTTTTTTATAAGCTCCCTCCTTAGGAAGCACCCGCTTATATTGTGAACTGTATCACTAGTAACGTCTAAGTGGTAGAACCTCACGGGATACTCATTGCAGTCTTTGGCACTGCATCTTGTAGGTTGTCAAAATAGCGAGAGTTCCAATTGATTTTTTAAGGAGGCCTTTGGATTCCCCTTTCTATAAAATTACAGCATTTCACTTGCAAAGAGTTCCCAGAAATATTGCCAGTGGCATCACCCTTATCATCTTGAAGCTTCAAATAGTCCCTAGACATGTTTCCCAAAGTTGACTCTTTGCATGAATCGTTGCAGTTACTCAAAGAGCAAAACAAATAACTCATTCGCTTCTCATTAAAAAAAATCAAATCTAAAATGCAAAGGTTTTTACAGCGAGGTCGAACCTCTGTCAAAATCCGTTGAGAATAATTTATTTTCTTGTCAAAGAGTGGTATAATTATACGTCGTAATCTGCTTAAAACGCAATAACCATCATTCGTCAATGTGAACAGAAGCATTCAAAGTCGAAAGCATTGCGATGATTAATTTTTGAGTTATTAAAATCCCCCTCTCTAAAAGTGCTGCTGTAACAAAACGTAGGCGCGAGCCCTGTGTATATAGGCACAATACCCTGTTGTTATACTTAGCATAAATAAATTATTATTTTTCATAAATACCATAAAAGTATACCAAATATTTCGCTTGTATTGGATAGAGACACAACTTCCGCATTGAGACGGCCACACAGTGCCCTTCATTATTTTTTTGTGAAAGGTTAAACAGCCTTCATCAGATACCGCGCATAAACACTGCAGAATGTCTCCGAGGCCCGTAGAAAGAAGCCTCTGGGGACTGATCCTGTTCGTGTCTGACAAACACTGAGACTGAGTCGGCCGCCTTCGCATCTCATAATATTTTACGGACTGGATCTTTTTGCTTCTGGTCGTTACAAGCCGGTAGTAGCGCGCCACCTCGAGGCAGGATTTGTCCAGTTAGTCCTCCTTTTGGTGCTGCACCTGACCGCCGTGTTTTGAAACACACTGCGTCGTTCACGGGTCACGTGGCGCAAGCGGTCGGATGATTCTCGTTGCCGACCAAGCGGTGCATGGTTGCATTCCGAGGGAACCACTCGGAGGCGTTACATTTGGCTAGCGACGAACATAACGAGTATTTAATGTTTGATTTTTGAACGCAGACTCGAGTGTCTTGGCCTTCGACCTGCCTACGTCATCAACGGTTCTTGTCGTCTGCCGGCTTGTAGCCAATGACGTCCCGGAGCACTGCCGTAATTGTTGTGAAGAAGCCATCCTTCTTGGTTTCCGACGCTGACGCGGTGTCGGTGACGTTTACCAGCGAAAGTTCCCCGGATGTACTGTTGTAACCAGCATTCTGTGTGCGGACAGGGAAAGCAGTGAAGGAAAGGTAAGTGTGAATGCCGATTGCCGTCTTACCAAAAATTCCAAACATGTCAGCTATACGAGAGACACTTTTCCTTATCCATTTTCGCTTTCGATCGCGACGATACCAATGAACGCCGTCGGAACGAGAGTCACGTTGCCATGGCAGTGTGACGTGCACTGTGACATCGAACCAACATGACGGCAACCTGATCTTAATGACTTGTTCAAGACTTGTCCCAGTCTCCGCTGAGTTTCGATATCGAGGTCGGCCAACGGCTAAACACACACCGAGTCTTTGTTTATGTGGGGATCAGCGCGATCAAACGTGTTTCAGATGTCCGAGCATCTTCTCTTCCAAGTGGAAGACAGATAACTCGGACATCGATAACGTCTTGAATCAAGGCTATTGAGGCATGGACCACCGGTTTGAGTTGGGCGGGCTTCGTATAACAGCCTGGTGAAAACAACCCACATCTTACCCCACCTGCAACCATAAATCATGACCGTAACAGGGGACCATTATTTTTCATACCCCCCCCACTCCCACAAAATGCATAGTACATATTGTATCTTGGTCGTTGGTAAAACAAAACGGCTTATGACGATTGTAGTTATGAGAAGAAGATAAAAAGAAGTCTGGTGTTTGTTGCAACTTGTTGTTCTGGTGATGATTTGAGACTGGCGACCATTGATGCACACTGACCTTTAGAGGGTTCTGTGCCGTCTGGACGGCAGAGGGGGTGGTGGCAGTCTTGTCTCCGGCCGCCACTCGTCTGTCGGGCCTTGAGCGCCTCCGGCCGTTGGACTGCCGCTTGGGGTTCTTCTGCTGATCCTTCCGCCGCTGCTTGGACGCCCGCTTGGAGCTCGGAGTCCTCCGGTCCCCGTTCCGGCGCCGGTCGCTGCTGTTCCGCCGCCGACTGTGGCTGTCGTTGACCCGGCCGCCCTTGTTCCTGCCCCCCTCCCTGCTCCGGTTGGGCCTGTTGGTGGCCCTCTCCCGGGAGCTGGCGCCGGGAGTGCCCCCCGCGTCCGTCAGCCTCTCGGGCCGAGCCGACGGGCTCCTGTTGTCTTTCCTCTCCCCGCCATTGCCGCCGCGACTCTCCTCGCCCGCCTCCTCCTCCTCCTCCTCCTCCGCCTCCTCCTCCTCCCTTGCCGGCTTCGCCTTCCCGCCGATCTCGGTCGGTCTCGGTTTGGTCTTGTTCTTGGCGGCCGGCGAGGACTCCGGCGTGCCCCTGTCGCCTCCGCCCCCTGCCGCCCCTGCCCTGGCCGCCTGCGACCCGCCGCCCGTCCTCCCCGACTCGGCTCCGCTGCCTCCGCCGGCCGTGGGCGCCGTCACCTTGTCGGTCCGCCGCCCGTCCCCTCGCGACGCGGTGGTCCGTATGGGAGCGAGCGGGGGCTCGGGAGTGGCTGGGGCGCAGTATTGCTCCAAGACGGACATGTCGCATCTCTTATCACAGCAGCGAGTGACGATGCCGTCACCGGGTTCTTGCGTAAGACCTGCAGCACACCACGAGGAAAAAAAAACACCGGACAACATTAAACATCGGATCAATCTGATCCATCTCCCTATCAATGCAGTTATCAATTTCATTCTAATTGAATGAGGTTTCGCCCTGTAATTATACTCGAGATCCCCATTGCTCTAGCCCCATCACTGCCTTCTTGAAATGCTAAAAAACCCTCGGCCGGGATTTGAATCCACGACCCTTGCTTTCTAGGTCGTGTGGTGAAGTAGAGTCTGTATTACGTCAGAAGAGGCACTTGATCATAGAACCATTATGACATATATTACAAATATATCCAGTTGTTCTCAGTGAAGTGCATGGTAGGTTAACACAAGGAGATGTTTTTGCAGTCATGCCTTGATACGGAATCTATCTCAAAGGAAAGTGTCCACCAAGGATCGACTGACCACCCGCATCCCTGACCAAAACAGAAATGAATAAAATAATTAATTTTATCTTCATCCGATCTTCTATTCAAGACGATTCTCGCAGAAACACTGATACTGGCTTTGATCTTCAGTATAGTCCACAGCTACAATGCAAAGTCCGCGCTGTAATTCTTAATGGCAACCCATCATTCACCCCACGCCCTCCCAAACGAGATTATCAAGTCTTCCGAGGTTGGCATCAAATTTCTGACAGAAACATTTGTCTCTGGCATGTTTACGGCAACTTCCAGGATGTCGCGGCCAACTTTGGGGGGTGGTCTCCACGCCAAGCACGCCGCCAGTGAACCTGGGCTGTAGGACCCACGGACTGCTAGTAGCCGACACGCTCCGCGTCCACGTGCACTTGTCCTCCCTCTCCTTCGGTCCCAAGTGAGACATTACCCCCTCGAAATAAGAAAAATTCCTCTGGCAGTGTTGACAGAAACGAAACAATTGTTTCTTTGGTGGTCGATGCCATTGCTTCCCTGCGACACGTAGGCCGCGTGACAAGAACATACGAGTCGGCACACGTCTTGCGATATCTCAAGCAAAGGGTCTGGTTCCGAGTTAAATTAGTGGCATTGCCGTGGCATTTCGTTTGAAAGATTCTTGCAGCACCCAGAATGAGCTGACAATTCGGCAAGCCGCCGAGGGCGATTCGTACTGGACCGACCGTTAAAAACTCGGCACAGAAATGGGACAAACTCGGGCTCAAGACAATTAAGAGAAGTTCACCCTTGGACCGTTGACTCGATTGCTGGAAAGAAGGAAATCAAGTCTGTGAGACATTGCGGCCGTACAAGTAAACAGGGGCTCTGGCTTAAGACTTGATATCAAGAAAAGAACGGGGGGTCTTGGTATAAGGCAGCGATTGGTACAAAACAAGTAGGTCTGGGTAAAACCAAAATGTGAAGTATTTCCTATTGGAAAAAAAAATGCAAACCACGCAGACGATTAAATTTGAGCTGAATGCGTGCTCTCCACCGGTCAATAAAGGTATACTGCGCACCCTTGGGGTATATGCGTCAATGTTCACAAGAGGCTCATCCTTTGGAGTCCAATGACCTGCCTCTGCGACCTTTGCGTGACCCGCCTCTCATTCAGGCTAATGCTTACGAAAATCAGGCCGTCGTGTTTTTGAAAAAACCCAAAAACAATTACGGTGCTCCTAATGTGCCATCACGTCGAGGTCCTGGGTGAGGGCGTCAATGTCAGAGAGGTCGTCTTTCCTGCGATGCTTATCTCGGCATGTTGACGAGATGTCTGGAATATATCGGCATCCCAAGATGTTGGGTTTTTTCTCGGGATATCTCAGCAAATTGGATGGCACCCCTAGTCTGTAGAGCTATCAGAAAGCCGCGCGTTAATGTCGCATCTTTGTGACGCATCGTGACGTCAGTATTTCTTTCTTTGCGAAGAGATTGCGGCTGTGCGTATCTAGTGTATAGCCACGGCCTTTAGTGACGTTCTAACCATGACCCTCATTGACGTTGTAAACTTGTAATACTTGACGTACTTACTTATCATCGTTATACATTGTACTGCAAAGCATCATGTTGATATTTGTCTAAGTGACTATGGAACCTGCAGACTTAGTGGTAATATACATGAAACGTCCGGGTGCGGAATGTATGATGACGTCACATACTATAAAGGCCACCGTGGTAATGCTTTGCGAGATCGTGGGAAAACGTCCCCTGACGTCAGTCATAACGTTGACTGTACACAGGAATCTGGAAACCTATTCCTGGTGCTCCGCAAGTGCAAGAAATACACAGCCTTACAGGGCCCTTTTACCAAAAACCCGGCTTAGGCTCAGGCTCCGGCTTTGCCTCCATTTCTTTCGTCCGTTTTTACAAGGCATAGAAATGGGAGGCCTTTGGCTTCGTTTTTGAATGTTATACTACGTTTTGTAAAAAAATTAAAATCCAAAGCTTCAACTACAACAAAGAGCTCTAACCTGTGTTTTCAGTTTTTGGATAACAGTGACGAAGCCGGAGCAGAAGCCTAAGTCGGGTTTTGGAAAAGGGCCCACGTCTACGACGGGGGTCTTACTCGCGTAGCACTTCATTTGAACAGCGCCCTCTTTCTTTCTTTTCTACATGGAAAAAGGGGGGTTTCAATGGATGTAATTACCGTCCGGGGGTGAATAGAAGCCCCGTAAACCGCACACGGACTTGACGGCGTCCAGTAGATCCGTGCCGCACACCTTGATGGAGCCGGCATTGCTGTACAGCGTGGTGTAGGCTAACACCTCCAGTAGTACTATCAGTCGAAAGGGGTTCATCTTGGTAGAAGGGTATCTGCACTGGAATAGACAATAAGAAAGATACAGGGTGTTTTAATGTAAGGGCTACAGTGCCTATGCTTACCGCATAAACCGTGAGGTCAGGTCATGATTGTCGCCAAAACCAGCAGATCGTCAGTCGCGTATGGATTCATTAGATTCAAATCATTGCGTCTCTTTAGTCAGATCTCACCCGGATTGAAAGCATTCGGTGGTCCATCATAATAAGTAACTGTTGACCAATAAGGCTGACTTGCTCAGTTGGTAGAGCACTTTCAACGTATAATTAGGTCAACGCATAATTAGGTCTCTGTTGTCATGAAAAAGATACTGATTTATGTGGTCCTGAAGTATGAGCGTCTATTAATATTATACTCCGCCAAACCCACCACGTGGTAATTAGGCGAGCATGTGTCTCCATTTCCCCCAAAAAATCAAATACTGTACGAGGAAACATCGGGAGGAAGCGGCCGGGTGAGGGCGACTATCTAGCTATGGGAAACAAACTTATCATTTCAGGGTTTGAGAGTTACTGTATACCCACACGCTGTAGTGATCTTGTCCTCCCGCGTATATTTAGTACCCACGCCCCAAAGCAAGTGGCCGGCAACGCCATGCAGCCAGGATGGCACACCTGTTACTAATACATTGGCCCAGGTGCATGTATAGCGTTGGGAGTTCAAACCCATCAGGAGAGGGAGAAAAAAAACCAAGGCAATACAACGCCCGTTGGCGGATGTGTTTTACATCAATCGGTTAGGCTGCGGTGGGGCGACAGCGGTGCACCTGAGACGGGTTCGAGCTGACGGATGTCAAGTTGCACCTGCCTAGCGCGGCCTGGTCTGGCCTGCCCGTAGCACTTGGCCGTACCATGGGTGGTCACACCGAGGAGTACGTGACCGTACACGGGACCCCCGGGGTTTGGCCCGATACCGGAATGAAAATGGATTCATTCGTTTATTGACATTGTTTTGTTGTTGACAAAAACAAAGCCGCGGCTGAGGTTTTGCCCATCGTGGCACTGGGCATGCGCATATCATATGTCGCATTTTTGCGTTCAGGTCGTGCACTGCGTGTATCTCCTTTGCGTGGCCGGCTGCGGATGTGAAGCAACACTCGTCAGCCGTCTCTAACTGGAAAGCCGCTAACCATAGCGACTGAGTCACGTCACTTCCCGTGGATGTTCGTGTCACTCCCGGCCCTGCAGCCGAGTGACATTAATCGGTAGAAACGAGAATCATTCCTCGATCTCAGCGCATGCTATGGGTGCCCGGCGTGTAGCAGACATTCAATAAGTCACCAATACGACTTCCGCATAAGGCAGACGTACGGTAGAGGAAGCGTGGAAATACCTGCCAAACACGCACACATCTTGCGATATTACGAACATGCACATCTGTTAAAACAAATCCGCTCTGATTACTGTCTGTATTGGTGAAGAAAGACAAGGTTCCCCTATAAACGCAGTAAGGGATAAGTTCACACTGAGGGTCACTCACTGTACATCGAATGTAGGTTGTTTCTCTCCTATCATCTCGTAAAGACGGCCAACCCTGCGCATGCGTATTCATTCCCCCTTCGGTTCACCATGGGATGCCCCTCGACTATCGCAGAAATTTAGTAAACAAAATGTATAGGCCTAGGACATAGTTACAAGTTAGCATCGAAGTGCATGTGATACGATTGCATGAACTTGTCTTCATCAGTCGCCATAAAGATACCGATATTCTATCACCCTTGATGTGACATAAATGCGGTAGACCAATCTCAAGTCACAGCTAGTCATGTCGTTTAGTTCACCACCCAGCCAAACACCGTTTATCAGTCTTTCGTTGTCGCGTGACGGTGATATCTCCGACGGGCGCTGTGCCGACCCGTGCACGCGCGGTGCTCATATCTGCACGAAACAATAGGCAATAACTGCAATCGCATTTTTGAGCGGTCGTTGTCAGCGAGAGGGTTGGACGGGTGGTCCTAGATCCTGCGATCACGAGGTGTTCGCATGACGTGCGGGTGCTCGTACGATACGGCGTGCACGCAGGGTCGCTCGATTCGGCACAATTCTTTCCCGACACAATTTCACCGTCCCGGTTCAACCAAACCGTGCACTGATAAATCGAACCCAAACATCCGTTGGGCCCTCTGTAACAGAAAGCAAGGTTTCGCCCTAAGGTTTCGAAAAGTGCGTGCTGTTCGTCTTTCAGTAGTGGGTGAAAAAGAGATTGATTTACATTTTTTCGAGATGAATTTTTAGCGAGTTTCATACGAATATCAGTTATACTGACCGCAGTGGGTCGGCCATTTTTTTTGCACGCGTTGATTACGTTATTACGGGTGGCGTGGATCTTCTACGCGTGGGAAAAGACATGGACTAATCAGACTGACATAGCCACGACTCGTGAGATGACGAACCGCCATAGAGTGGCCGAGTTGCTGTTGCGGTTGATGTTCAGTGTCTTCCTAAAACCAACCACTTTAAAAAATACCACCCCCGGATTTCCTTTCGAAGTGACGAGGCGCATTCCTTGCCTGGCGCGCTCAGGCTTTGTTTGCACCTTGAGAAAGTGCAGAGCGCCCCCAGCGATGACAGACCGAGTGTGGTGCCAAGTTTCGGACGGACGGGCAAGGTAAGGGGAGACACCGTGCACTGGTCACGGCCCATGCCCAAAGAGTAATAACTTCAGCACGTATACACGAGTCTCGGTCGCTGGTCTAAGCCCAGCAAGTCCATCAGCAATTCGATACGCTAATTCTGCTCTTAGACCGCCTGAACGCAACGCCTAAACAACGTGGATAGAGTGATCAGCTCGGTTGACGAGATCCCGCCCACGTCATGATGGGGGATCAAGAAAAACTGGTGCAAAAACCTGCAAGATTTCCAATATCCTGTTTTATGTTGAGCTGAAAAAAAAAAAAACTATGCTTTCCTTCTCATACCCCGAGCGTCGTGTAACTTAGCAGCACGGATCGGTTTCGTTTCAATGTACGTTTGTTGTTCTTTTGTCTCTGTTTACTGCGCAGTCCTGTTTTTCCCCGGGAAGGTCGTGCGAGCGATCGGATACAGCGACGCGCATAGAAACAAAATAAGGTTTCGGTTCTACTTCTGGACGCGGTTCCGACTCGTGTACACTGTGTACAAAACAAGTTATAACACGTATTGACGGCAAGCCGTGGCAATCGGTATAGGGTATAGCTTTGGTTTTAGGTTAGCGACTTTGGCATATTGTCCTCCGGATATCATACAAAGCAATGACTTTCGTGTGAGATAAGAAAATGATACTAAAGACACGAGATAACTAATCAAGCAAACATCCACCCCAAAACCCAAGCAAGCATTGCAAGCAAACCAACCAAGCAATCAGTTAATTAGTAGTTAATCAACGTATATACGAGTACATTCACTGCGATGTCTGAAAGCGAAAAGAAATGGTAGAATGGTAAACAATATTCTACAGCGCTGTAAGAAGAGGGCGAAATTATTATTGAAGGAAATGCATAAAATGGGCTGAGATGAATAAAGTACTGAAAAAAGGAACGAAGTGAAAACCAAAAGGACGAAATTGAGGCGGGTTGTTAGAATTACAACAAGCAACGTGTCGTCTTTTTGAACCCAATCTGGCATAGGCGTGACTCGTCGAAGTCAGGACCCGACGAAATCAGGATTTCCTCGCGTCGACACGCCCGACCTCCCAGAAAATAAACACCTTGTATAAACAAACAGAAGTCAGAAAGTTAGTCCGAGACAATGACTTGTACCCATACCTTTTCGGGAGAACGGAAGTCCGGGCTGTCCGCAGCTTAAATGTTGAATAAAGATACAACAATCTAAATCTTGCTTATTTTTTTTTTTTGTGATTTTTTTTTTTTTTTTTTGGGTGGGAGGGGGTTAACTTCGGGTGTACGGACTGGGCTGCGCTTGGGGATGAGACGGTACAGGGCTGAAGTCCGGGCCGGTACAAGCTTGGTGAGGGAGACGTACCTGAATTTATAGCCGGCGGAGAGCGTGGAGTGGGTGGGGAGGAGAACGAGCCGGGGTCGTGGGCCAAGAAATCCCGACCGGCGATAACCTGGATTCGTAGACAAAGTGGGTAGTTGGCACGATACGGGGCGACGCAGATAGCGCACGGCGCCTTGCAATTCAGACGGTGTTGGGTGTCCCGACGTGGCGCTCACCAGACAGATAAGGGGAGTCCGGGGCGTGCTGTGCTGGGCCAGTCCGTCAACCGTGATCGGGGAGTGGTAGCACGGGGGTCTATTAGGAGGCCGGAGTCGGTCGCCTATCGATCCCACCGCCTTGCCTCATCAGGCCGCACTTTGGCCGGCCGATCGCAGTGGTCCTCTGCCCAAAGAAACCGTTTAATAGAGTCGCCGAGTTCGCACTTAGGCCGTGGAGTCAGCGGCTGAGTGACAGAGCGTGCTTCCCTTCTCGTATCTCTAGAGTGCGGCGGAGCAGAGACGCTTCGCTCGCAGGGATTCGGACGGGTTGAATGAATGTTCCAATATCGTCATGTCAAATATAAATAATAGCGATATATAATATAATACAGTTCTGCACCCCCGTCGCGTCTCACTCACTCTCACTCTCCTTTCTCCCTATACATTTGTCGTACAAAGTAATATCCACCCCTGCTACAAGTTTGGCGGTGATGCCATCAGCATAGCCACGCCCACCAGAGTCCTTAAAACTTTGGACGCTTTAAGTGTAATAGGTCCATACAGCCGCAGCCTACCCCCCCCCCTCCAAAAAAAAACCACCCTGGTATGCGTCGGCGATATTGGACGGCGTGGCACGTGGGTCGTCCGTGGGACAACCGGTAGAGGCCACCCACCTAATGCGCTGATCCATGCTGTGGATCGATACGGCAACGACACCGACCCCTCCCCCTCTCTCTCTCCCTCTACTCCCCCCCCCTCCCTCTCTCCCTCTCTCTACCCTCCCCCTCTCTCTCTCTCTCTTTCTCTACCCCCCCCTCTCTCTCTCTTTCTCTGTCCACCTCTCTCTCTCTCTCCATATCTCTCTCCCACTGTCACTCTCTCACTGTCTCTATCTCCCTCTCCTCTCTCTCCCCCTCTCTCTCCTCTCTCTCTCCCCCTCTCTCCCCTCTCTATTTCTCTCTCTCCCTCTCTCTCCCTCCCCCATCTCCTCTTGCTCCCTCCCTCCCTCTCTCTCTCTCCATCTCTCTCTCCCCTCTCTCTCTCTCCCTCTATCTCACTCTCTCTCCCTCTCCCTCCTCTCTCTCTCCCTCCCCCTCTCTCTTCCTCTCTCTACCCCTCTCTTTCTCTCTTTCTCCCCCTCTCTCGCCACCTCTCTCTCCCCGTCTCTCCCCCACTCCCTCTATACCTCTTCCCCTATCTCTCCCTCTCCCTCTCTCTCCCTCTCTATACCTCTTCCCCTATCTCTCCCTCTCCCTCTCCCTCCCTCTCTATACCTCTTCCCCTATCTCTCCCTCTCCCTCTCTCTCCCTCTCTATACCTCTTCCCCTATCTCTCCCTCTCCCTCTCTCTCCCTCTCTATACCTCTTCCCCTATCTCTCCCTCTCCCTCCCTCTCTATACCTCTTCCCCCATATCTCCCTCTCTCTCCCTCTCCCTCTCTATACCTCTTCCCCTATCTCTCCCTCTCCCTCTCTCTCCCTCTCTATACCTCTTCCCCTATCTCTCCCTCTCCCTCTCTCTCCCTCTCTATACCTCTTCCCCTATCTCTCCCTCTCCCTCTCTCTCCCTCTCTATACCTCTTCCCCTATCTCTCCCTCTCCCTCTCTCTCCCTCTCTATACCTCTTCCCCTATCTCTCCCTCTCCCTCTCTCTCCCTCTCTATACCTCTTCCCCTATCTCTCCCTCTCACTCTCCCTCCCTATCTATACCTCTTCCCCTATCTCTCCCTCTCCCTCCCTCTCCCTCTCTATACTTCTTCCCCTATCTCTCCCTCTCCCTATCCCTCCCTCTCTATACCTCTTCCCCTATCTCTCCCTCTCCCTCTCTCCCCCTCTCTATACCTCTTCCCCTATCTCTCCCTCTCCCTCTCTCTCCCTCTCTATACCTCTTCCCCTATTTCTCCCTCTCTCTCCCTCTCCCTCTCTATACCTCTTCCCCTATCTCTCCCTCTCACTCTCCCTCCCTCTCTATACCTCTTCCCCTATCTCTCCCTCTCCCTCTCCCTCCCTCTCTATACCTCTTCCCCTATCTCTCCCTCTCCCTCCCTCTCTATACCTCTTCCCCCATATCTCCCTCTCTCTCCCTCTCCCTCTCTATACCTCTTCCCCTATCTCTCCCTCTCACTCTCCCTCCCTCTCTATACCTTTTCCCCTATCTCTCCCTCTCCCTCTCTCTCCCTCTCTATACCTCTTCCCCTATCTCTCCCTCTCCCTTTCTCTCCCTCTCTATACCTCTTCCCCTATCTCTCCCTCTCACTCTCCCTCCCTCTCTATACCTCTTCCCCTATCTCTCCCTCTCCCTTTCTCTCCCTCTCTATACCTCTTCCCCTATCTCTCCCTCTCACTCTCCCTCCTTCTCTATACCTCTTCCCCTATCTCTCCCTCTCACTCTCCCTCCCTCTCTCTCTCAGAGCGTCACTCCCCCTCCACCTTTCCAACCCTGTCATGACTCGGCCGCCTGATACGGTGCGCCCCTGGCGGGTCGTGAAGCTCCGACCCTGGCCCGCTTTTAGCCCAGACTTGCCCCCTAATTTGTTGGGCCTAGAGAGATGCAGAAACAAGATCGTGCCTGCATGAAGTGAATGAACAACAAACCGCCTGCCAAAGTGCCAGAGAAGTAACTTTAAAACCAAATAGGGGGGCCTAATAAAAAAAAAAATATCCTCTCGCGGACTGATTCGTATCGGAAAGTAAGTCCCACGCTTTTTCAAGTTCGTGACGGTATACTTCCAAACAGGGCGTGTTCGTTGGTATCCTTGGCGATTTCTAGCAAACAAAACACGTGTTGAGGTCAGTTTTCAAAGTGGCGGGTTATTGTATTGCGCACCTTGGCAATGAAATAACCCGATGAACATGCCCGGAAAAAGGGTTGGCGACCTTCAGGATCCCCCTTCTAGGTGATGGTGTTTTGGCCAGAAATCTATCTCTCCTGGAGTGGCTGCCCGAGTGGCCAGCATCTCCTTCATCATGCACTACTTATTTATTTATTTATTTTTGTGGGGGGGGGGCACAAAACAAAGGAAAATCTCACACACAATCGCGCGACCGGGTCATTACTTTAATAACGTCTACAAGATATGCAAATTTCGATCTATTGTTCCAGAGTAATGGAAAAGGAATTCAGACTTGCAGATCTGATATATGCAGCAGATACAGACATCTCTTTTTAGTATCAAATTGCATCTAAGACAACGCACTGTAGACGTGTATACGAGTTGACGCCTAACTTTGTCCCTGGGATAAGAATGTAGTTACAGTATCGGAGAATGGTATGGCCGGTAATTCAGCCAGGTTCAGAGCATTTTTTAATATTTGTTTGGTCTATAAAATTAATGCACAATAGATTATTTGTTTACATTCACTCTGGTCTCCTACTCGTCAGTCTATCGGCTTTCCTCTCACATTGTTCTCGTCATCCGTATCATATGACTTCTTTTCCTTCATCTTTCTTTGTCAATCTGCCTTTTAGAAAACTTTTCCAAGGATCGAAGCGTCGGGCTATCCCAGACCTCGATAAGACCTTTCGAACATGGCGGCATTATGCTGAATATTGGAGCGTTCCTGCGTTTTTGTAATCTGGGGCCAATTTTCAAAGAGCTGCTTAATCACTAAAATTTGCTCAAGCATAGCAGGTCGTGATTCATAGGATCGGTTTGCCAACTCAAACTTCACTTTTTGTAAAGAAGAGTGGAATACAAGTCGGAAGCAATAGACATCATATCGTAATGTGCTCCGTAATCCTGTTTGCACGGGGAAGACTTGTCAAGCTAAGCAGGTTTTCACGCCTAAGAGGCTCTGTGAAATTTGGGACCAGGGTATTTTTACGCACCCCAATGGCAGCTTTCAGATCCTGGCACTCGTGTCTTGATAATACCGTTATAGTGCAGCAGGAATGACAGAACTGGGAAACACAATCGTCTACCGGAACACCGAGTACAAACATTCAACCAAGACCCAAACCATTTTATTTTGTCTAAGTCAAGTGCAGTGAAAATTAAAAAGCAGTATTTGTCCCCTATCGTTATGGACTGTCGCTAGACTCTCCTTGAACGGTACATTTTACACAGCAGCATACGGGTTTTCAGCTCTATCGATTGTTGCACGACGTCTTGTAAGCCGCGTCCCTTTTCAGTTGCGATTCAATTGCCGAACTCACGAACTCATGGCTGAGCTTCAGTCTCAATCGTCACGGGACTTGGAATCTAATCTCCGGAATTTCTGGACCTAATTACTACGGACCACACAGCACTGGCAATCACGCTCGACTGTTGGCTGTCCTGTGAAAGTATAGCTTCATTGTTTACCAGAGGAAGACAATCAGGTGTCATAGACATAATTAAGGCGATAAATCAATTGGGAAGGGAGATTGGTGGTTAAACACGCACTTCTGGCAATATCGTTTGCCTTTCCCTCGGTCTGGTTCTAGAAATGGTGATTTTGACCGAGACGATCAATCAGCAGGCTTTTGACCGATGGTGCTCCTATAATAATTGATAGTTTGACCAGAGCTGGTCAACATGTTGACCCATAAGAGGCATGCCTCACGCAGAGGCGCGACCTTGGGGTAACTTCGCTGGTAGCCCGCCTACTCGGCCCACAGAGTCCCGCCCCTGCCCAGTGTATAGCCAATAGAGAACCACTGTCCGAATGGTTGAGTTACTTATGCTCGGATACCTTTCATCAGAGCCGCGCAGGCAGAATAGGGATACATGTGTACAGGTGTCACCGCAAACCTCTTATACATTAACCTGCGGTGCACACCTTCAACTGTACAGGCACCGCGTTTATCTGAAAAAAAAACATGATCCATTATAGAGAAACTGTCCACATAATTTTCAAAAGGTAACAAGTCACGGTCGAACAGAACACACAATTAACCACCTTTACCAATGAAGACCGCACGCTCAATGAAAAGGAACAACGGTGATTGATTGGCTATTAGATTACTGGCGTGTACACGTGACTGTGACGTCTCGCCTTGCACAAACGACTTCTTCTTTTTTGGGGGAAGGAGTGGTACAATAACTCCAGGCGTTTTGCTTCTCGGTGCTTAGGAGTGGTGTTACTAGCTTTAGTGACCCGCGTCCGACGCCATTTGGCGAATACGACCACTCGTGACGTCACTGCTCGGAATACCGCGTGTCTTTTTGAGGCCCTTCGGGCGGCCCTTCATCAGAGAAGCGCGCGCGGTGCTGAATCCGCAGCTGATGATGCTTCAAGGATTCGTCCGTATCTGGCTTCCTTTGAGGTGCCCATGGCAACCACCACGTCACGGTGTTGCATCCCCCCCCCCTCCGTCCCGCCATTGCCCCGTTTATGTCCGCACATTTGCCATCAACGCTATAGACCGTTTATCATCAGCCCGCGTTTCATTACTCCGTGCCTAGCGTGCATTTGTGCACAGGCCCTGATCAGTATTTGGTGTGCCTTTGATTTGTGTCGCACGAGTCGAATTTATAAGTCTCTCATCTGTTTGTATAATTTGTAAGCGGGGGTTTTTCGTTTGTGGGGGGGGGGGGGGGGGGGGGTTGGTGGGAATGCCCGACGGCTGTTGTGATTGGTCAAGAGACATAGGTCACGGCCCGGCGCTTGACCACGAGAGGGACCGGTGTGGAGTGGGAGCTGGGGGTCAGGACAGCGGCAAGGCTGCACTCATCCACGTCTCAATGTTTTCGAGTTTACGGAGGGGAGACAGACGGATGCAAGTTGCGGATGGTTCAGACCGAAATAGCATCGCCGCGCCATACAAGAGTGTTGTGGGGGGACTACTTAATAGCAGAACCAATTTCCATGTTAGATTGAGTCACTATATACCGTAGACTTATTGCCAAGCCTTGTGAGAGAACCATGCATGATGCAGTGCACGTAATCGTTAATAGTAAACGTATGCCTTTGATGGCATCTGGTAATAGTTTGGCAGGTGCTCCCATGCATGTATTCTCACTGGTTGTTCCATCACCCAACCGTACTATATACCTTTGGTTCCACCACACCTTTATCTGTGCATTCACATCCGTACACTGTGGTTGTCCCAAGGCAAAATACTTGGGGACACTTATCCAGTTTTTCTTCCCACGTGCCGTCTTGCTGGGGACATCGATTGGTCCTCCGCATCTTCCTTCCCTCCGAATTACAACCTACCCCAGATGTCTTTTTTTTTCACGTCATCTCCTCCTTCTTTATTCCCTATCCCCCGACCTTTCTTAGCCATCACCTCGAGGGGCCTTTTGGGCCTTGTGGCTGGCGATTGTCCATAAAGAAGACACCTGTAGGGCCTAGCACTGGGCGCCACGAAGGACTGCGACAGAACGGCTGGCAGAATCAGGAATCACCGACGCACGGTGTCCAAGACTAGCTGCTTATAGTGGCACAGAGCTACGATACTTCTGCTCAGAAAAGTATTTTATGGTGGAATAGACCAAGAAGGAAATATTTCCCCGTGTTATTCATTTCTGTTGACCTGCCTTCTTTGACAGGGTAACAGACGATTTTTTTTTGGATTAAACTTTGACTTACACTCAACTACATTGCATAATCTGGTGATGACATAAAAACAAGGGGAGCGTTGACAAGCTGTATACCACGGTCTTTAATGAGCTGCACCTTGTAATTTGGATGCAAATATTGCTTCTGAACTCTATGGAAATTACCTCAACTCACCAGGAGGATTGTTTCTCAACCTCTATTAATGTTTATGTAGACATTTATGATTGTCACACACCGTTCCGTGTTGACTCTGGCGACACGTTCTCGTACATGCGTGATTGAATGTTAAGCCTCAGATACCACGACATAGAGTTACAAGCTTTCAATAGAGGTATAATGATGTGTCTGCGATACCTTATCGTGCGAAGGGACACCCCAAGGCGGGCAGCTCCGCCCCTCTGCTCCGTGGTGCTGTGAAGGATCGGTCTCAGCGCATGGCCTTAAACTTGGTCATCAGAGGGGGCATGGCCTCGCGCAGTCACTACTCACTCACGCACGTCCGCTGTGACCCCACGGTTGGCACTTGGTATACGTGGGTCGAAGAGTTTTCTTTCAATTTCTTCAAAATCTCGGCCCTGGCTCTGGCTCTGGCTCTGGCTCTGGCTCTGGCTCTGGCTCTGGCTCTGGCTCTGGCTCTGGCTCTGGCTCTGGCTCTGGCTCATAGCTCAATTTCTTGCTGAATTCCTACATTTGAAATTTAGTCCTTTCATTGATTTATAACCAGACGGGTTTGGTCACGACATCAAATTACAAGCAGTTGCTTCTTGTACGATAAAGCGATACTTCAGCATCATTACAACAAGTGGCTTCAATAACATGTATTATGGGACGACATTACACAAAGCAAAAGCCGTACAGTTCAGGTGGATGGTTAAAAGAGGTTCCCAAAATGGGAAAACACGGAGAAAAAGGGATGACTTATGTCTCACATTTTGGTCGAAACGTCTTATGATCGACATCGACAACGACTACTGTGACTAGTATCAGTCATTGATATCCTACCTTTTCAGATCGGCTTGTCATAAAGATTGTCGAGACAAGAAACTGAAATAAAACCCGCAATGTGTGAACAGAACGAAATGCTGCTTACCTTTGCATGTGTCGATTTCAAAGAAAATGGTAGCACTGTGTGGTGGTGTGGTATCGCTTTGGCGCGACGCGGCTCAATCGGTATGAGGAAAGGGATTTGGCATTTCTAGACTTTATACGCACACAAAGTAAATAAACCCCCGCAGAAAGAACGACTGACAGCAAAAAGAGGATGGAGTAAAAGTGATCACCGTAGACGTGCGTGCGATGGTGCGCGTTTGTCCCTCTCCTAATTAGCCGTGGAGTTTGGCATAGTCAAATGCCGCCATAAAACATTTCCAAAATGTCAGTGATAGGTCGGATTTATTACACGCGTTCTCCAAGCATCCACGACCAATAATTATCTGTGTTTTTTCCCTCCTCTCTCTTCCGTTGTTTGACTTTCCTCCCCTTCCCCCCCTCCAACATTTTCTGCTATTTCTACCCCTCCACCCTTTTCTTAACTCAGGTGAAGTGAATCCGTCCGCCGGCTTGTCGCTGTTTGTCAACAGAGTGGGTGTATCACGCCCACATGTCGCAACCGACCGGCCCCGGATAGCTGTGTTCGCATGGACTGGGGGCTCCACCAGGGCACTAGGTAATTATTACTAGACGAGGAGAAAACTTGATTGTCCTCATCGCATTTTTTTTTTTTTTTTTTTTTTTGAGGGGGGGGGGTTGTTTTCATAAAAAAGGAGACTTTGCTTTTCGTCAGCAAACAAGCCAAAGAGTTGACGGGGGATGTGTTCCATTAAGGAAGCGTGCAATTAAGTACTGTGTATCGGCATTGATCCGTCTCGCTGAGTCTGCCCGTGAGTGAGGTGATGCCGCACACAGGGCCCGGCACCACCCCGCCACCTAATCCGTCCGTCCCGCCGCCAGAGCTCAGAAGCGATCGGAAGCGAAGAGGAAGCAACAACAGTCCGGCTACGTCAGCGGAGTCAGTCATGTTCGCGCGGGTGACGGAGCCCTGTTTGAACTGATTTCCTGCGCGATGTGGACGCAGAAATAAAGAAGAACAAACCCACCAGTGGGTAGCAGAGTGCTTTAATGCCGATCAGAATGACCTTCACCGTGTACCTTGTCGGGACGGGACACGAGTTGCTTTTGAAGTGTGACGCGAGTGGCTTAACTTTGCATCTGAGGTTGAAACGCTCTGAAAAGGGGCCACCTAGATATATTGCGACCGAGAGGTTGACACATGAGTCCAATTCACTCTTCACTGCAAAGCCCTAAAATCCTACTTGTGGTCATAGAGGGCAAAAATAGTGCGTACGTGCGTTTCACACAAAAAAGGGCAAGTATATATCAGAGGTGCCCTGATGCTAGAGTTCGAAGGGAGCAAGAGGGCATGCACAATAGTGGACGATTATCTTGCCCCCACCCCACTTTTGTCTCACCCCTGTGCTGCCAAACCCCCCGCACCTGTCCCGGCAAGATTTGTAATGTTTTTGGGGGTGTCCATGGTCCCATTCAGGCAATGAACAGTGCATCGAGAGAGGGGGGGGGGGTGAAGGGTGTAGGGCTCATTCATAATCCGTGCATTGGCCTATAATACTTGCGAGACCACACGATGTAAGTCACGCGTCCCGTCGGCCCGGATGGGCGCATGGATATCGCGCGTGCATGTTCCTCCGATATACGAACACCAGCGGAGAGATCGTGCCGGCATTTTGCCAAGTCTTTTCCCTGACAAAGCAGAGCGGTGAGTTGAAGTGATCGGTTCATTTTGAAAATGATGATCGTATTGAAGATTGGCGTTGCTGCCAAAACAAGGCTTAGCCGAAGTGCCGCGAGCGGCTGGTACACCCTCGCATTCATACCGTACTCATAGCGTTGCACCAGTATTGGAATATGGCACATCGCGATATAGGGTGAACTGACACGATGCAGCTCTTGTCGGTGACATCGTGGCGGTAGAGTGCCGATAAAATACGGCGTTATTTTGACACAGGTCTGCTATACTGTTCACGTCACTCAACACGGGCGGGTTGAGGCAACCCCTGCCCTGCCTAGCCGTGTCATAAAGCTCTACCACCAAGCCATCCTGTTCCAGCACCCCCAAAATAAGGGCCAAGTCATACGTACGTACGTAAGCAAAGAAAATCAGCTCGCTGAGCAGAATCTCATGCACGCTAAGCCGACAAAGGGTTTGATTCGAACATCAGGGGCCAATTTCATAGAGCCGCTTAAGCGTCAAAATGTGCTGAAGCGCAAAAACTCATGAGCCACAGGATCCCCTAGCCAACCCAAACTTCACTTTTTGTTACACGCTAAGGAAAGAAGAGTGGAATACAAGTCAAAAGCAATTGGCATCGCATCGCAGAGCGGTTTGTAATCCTGCTTACACGAGGAAGACTTTTCCTGCTTAGAAGATTTTCACGCTTAAGCGGCTCTATGAAATTGGCCCCTGAGCACCACCTCACAAAGCAATGCATCATTGTGAAGCGTAGTACTCCCGTTTTGATGACGTCAGACTCGCTTTCTACGAAGCCAAGGCGTTTGAGCTCTAATAGGTAGTTCTTAGCAACGAGCGCTGAGATGGGACGCGCTCACCTCTCTTCTTTCTCCAATTGGCGGCTACGTGTAATTAAGACCAGTGGGACTTTGCACCGTGCGAGCCGTCGAGATCGGGCGGTCTTCGGCGGCAATTGTGGAGCTAGGTATATATACAGCCGGCAATATCTGCGTTACCAAGGATCATTGGCCCACATATTGCGTCTCTATACTCCCCCCCTCTCTCTCCCTCTCTCCCCCACTCTCTCACACTTCCACACTCTGCCCCATCCCTCAACCCGGTCGCAATAATATCATGCCTGGACTTGGAGTTGTCATCGCACACCCACACACGACACTTCTCGTCAGAGACCAATACATCACGGGACTCTATGCGCGACAGCCAGCGGGCCCGGGTCTCTGCAAGTATACCGACGGCGTATGGGCGACAATCGAGCCGCTGCTTAATTGGCCCGGTGTGTACTAAAACAAAACAAAAAAAGACGCGGATTGGCGAGCGTCTGCATGCGATCCCAGGCCGTCTGAATGGTGTCTACCTAGAAGGCAATGTTGAAGGGCTATCATTATACGCGCCGCCTTGTTTACCGCCTTGTCGCCGGCGCGTTGAGTGATGACGCCTTGCGTAGGCGGGAACGAGAAGGAGTAGCGTGGAACCTTAGTCTCCTCCACCAGCCGTGGATATCGCGACACGAGGGAGGCCGCCGGAAGCAAACATTTTTTGTGTGTGCTCTACTTGCTAAAGACGATGGATGGAACCGTAAACACGAAACTGTCTACAACTGCGATAGAGGCGACGCCTATAATACCGTAAATAAGGTTGCCAACTGTATATAGCTCTTGCACGCTGACGTCAGGAAGGTTGGAGCAACTCGTTTCAAACCAGACAAAATGTTACGAGCGAAGCAGGCAATATCCGGATGAAACAGTTGCCAATTCGAAAAGGGCGGGCCTACACCTGATTGACGTCCCCAATAACCGCTCATAATGGAAGTCATTCTGAGCTTGGCATAGTGGCGATGCCGGTAGGCATTTTATTCGCCGGTACCCGTCGGCGGGCGAGGTTTTTTTTTTCTTCTCTCTTTCAAATCGATGCGACTTTAACGCGTCAGCCCGCCTCCGTTTTACACTCATCGGTGATGATTTTTTTTCCCAGTAATCCATTCCCCCTCAGGATGTGGGCTCCTGGCTCTCAGGCATTGCGTCCCAACTATGTCGGAAATGAGATCAGCTCTTAGCCATACCCCCAGACTGTCCTTCCCTATGCTTTACCAAGAAGCTGCAGAGTAAAGCCTGCCCGTAATTGGTTTTGTCATGTACTTTTTGCTAAACCAGACCCAGCTGAGGTTGGGAAGGGGGGGGGGGGGTGGAGGTGAACGGCGTGGAGGATCAGGAGAAGAAGAAAAAATCTTGAGGTGTCGTGTGGGATCGCGACCCACATTTTTGGACGGCAGCTCTCCCGGGTGAAGTTGGCCGAGTCGGTGGCTTGGGTAGTTGGGTGGGCTGCCCGTGGCGCGCCCAGCCGACCGCTCAGCCGTGACCACCGCACAGGGCCTGGTGACAAAGACAAGAGACCAACCTCGCCAACCAAAATCTCAACAGCAAGGGCAGACTTGACCACCGCCGCTCGGTCGTCGGGGCTTGGCACCTTTACCCACTTAGAGTTCAACCCGAGGAGCTACTACTCAGCAAAAAAAAAAGAGCAAGAAGATGCATGAGTGCAGAATGAAAGACTTATTGGATGGGGCTAAGTGCCAATCTACAACCACTTGCTGAATATTTGTTGCTGTTCGCTTTGTGCGGTATAATGTGCGTGTTGATCGAGTCCAAGCAAGTAGGATCGGGACGAGGATATCGTTTCTATCTATATACGGACCTTAACGTCCCCCAAGTCCACTCAATCCTCTCATCTCAGTGCTATGTATAATATAGAGCCTGAGGGGTCAGGAGCAAATCGATCTGACAAACAAGAAATCCCATCGAGGACATTCCGTTAGATTTACGAAGCTGAAAATGGGTGTTTGGTCGAGCGCCTCTTGATTGATGGAAGGGTGCTCGGGAGAGCTGTCGACACGATGGCGATATGTACCCAGCAGTCGACTTCACCAAACGCATCGTAACTTACGATCAATCTCAAGCCATGCACAGAAACCATACGGTGTGTCACAACTTA
>OX465107.1:23934148-23939148 GCA_949987565.1 Luidia sarsii | reverse complement strand
GTGACCTGCTTTTGATGTGTTGGGTCGGGTGTGCATTTTTTTGTCTTTCAAGTGAAAGCTTTATGCGCATTCGCATTCGTGTTCTACCGAATTGGTCGGCGAAAGGGATGATGATATTAATTTGGTTTTTGAGAACGGATATTCCTCTATGATAATCATCGTGGCAACGTTCGTCACTGCTTCTCGCATCTTAGGAGATGGGGCCTTTCGTTACGCCATTAAACTCGTCTTTGCAATGTTGCATTGGAGAAATTATCCGATTATTCTGATAGCGATTTGACCTTGATGTCTTACGATGTCTTCTGAAATCTTCTAATCTGACAAAGTTTCCAAGATGTAGTCCTTGCACGTGCCAACGACAGCGTGCAGCTGTTTCGTACACGATTACATGTATTACTAGCTCTGCAAATTGTGACTTCCCGACATCCGGGGTTTTTCTTCTTCTGGCAACGTGGGGGGTGGACCTCTTCAAGCATTGCGACTAGTCGTTGCACGCCTTCCGATGTCTGACCGATCGGAGTAACATTTGTCCATTTTTTTCGCCATGCATCGCTGTGAGCTATACGATTGATCGTTGGTGAAGATGAGACGGTCAAGACGAAGAACTGCAGCTGCACATTGAAGTGCCAGGGTCAATGACTGACCCAAGGCTGTTTTTATATATAATTATATAAGCCCTCTTCACACTATGAACGTTCGATCCGTGTCGAAATCTACACGGGTCCGACCCGTGTCGAACACGGGTCACTTTCAACTCGGGTCACTCTCGCTCCGTGTTCACACTACTCACCGCATGCAACACGGCATACGCTCGACACGTGTATAACGTTTCGACCCGTGTATTGCGCGATCGTTTCGCACGGCATGAACGCGGTATCGCGTCTTCCAACGCGTTAGGCCTATCATACGTGTATACCATTGCCATCCCACGCATTGCCCATCTGCTTCACGGCTCCATGCCGATACCGGTCATCAAAGAGACGACTGCACTGACGACCCACCGAATGACTCACGGGTTTGTGGCACGATTGTGATGCCCACCAGAACTGCTCTATACACAAGTTCAGAGAAGAACGACCGAGTAAAAAAAAAAAAAAATCGCCCGAAAAAGTTGTCAAGTTCAGGCACTGGGTCTGCTCCTTCCCCCCATATATCTGGACCGGCGAGATTCCCCCCCAAATGCCTCCCCCCCAATGCCCCCCCCCCAAATAAGACGAGGACGAGGGCATAATGGGCTGAGTCAGATCATTTAAAGGGACCTCGTGTGTGTCATCGTTAGTTCGCATGCGAAACAACCGGTATATGTACCGGTAACACAGCGTCAATCCCGCACCGCGTGCAGACCTTCCGATCCCGATCCCTGGAGAACTCGTCAAGTTCAACACCAGCCCGCCCACTCCCAGGTCCTCTCAGCACAGAAACCCAGCGGACTCGTCGGGTCGGACCTCGGACGGCGGGTTGGGGGGGGGGAGGCGGACTCCGGTGCCGACTGTTGACCCTACCGGGGCCTGCTTGTCAATCTGGCCCCAAAATGGGCTCAGTATGACACGTCTACACCGAGGGGAAAACAGGATGAAGACATGCCATCTCCACGCTTGCTTTACTTAATTTCTTTTCATTTGCTCTCTGCCACCTCCTGGTTGATTTTTTTTTTTTAGTTTTACCTGGCAATTCGATTTTGTGTTAATAATCAGAAGGATTTTGTTGATCGAGGATGTTGTTGTGCGTGATCGGATCTGTGATCCCCCCACACGCACCCCTCCGCCGCCGTCCGGGCATTTAGAAGCTGCAAGCGTACACCCCTCTCCCCGCCTATACACACTAAGAACGAGAATAGTCTAGATTACAGGGGCTGCACCGTCTTCAAGTTCGGCCGGGACTCTGACACAGAAAACATGTTTGGTTGAAAGGTGTCGATCTTCCCTGTAGGTCGGGGCCTGTCGCTGTGTTGCCGCTCAGGCTTCGGTGTGTTCAGGGCATCTGGAGTATCGTAAATTATCGTTTTATACGACATTTTATAGGCCTATTGATGTTAAAATAGTCCGATCGTTCTTCCAGGTAGATTTCCCAACCTGTGTCAAGGTAAAAGCCCTATTTCTTTTGATCAGTGAAATTCGCCTCCTAAATTTAGAATCGAGAGGTTTGATCTGACGAACGGATCTCGACGGAGGCCGCTTAGGACACATAAACGAAAAGGGTATCATTGGTTGTTTTTTTCGCGAACAACGAGTTGTGTCGGTGCTGTGTTTGCATTTGTAATTATATCGTCCGACCTTTCGATTGTCGACCGATATGTATGCATTGCATAGATCAGCTAGAGCCCCTTCCTCCATTTTTACCTCCTTCCCCTCAATCTTTTACTCATACGGGGGTAAGCTTCCTCTGAAAAAGCACTTGCAAGTTTTTGCTGCACAGTCATTAAAGGAGATCCACAGTGCAACACAATTTGTCCAAAAAACATTACAAGCACCTCCAAGTCCGGGCCTTCCAAGTCCTTCTCCTTACCCAACCCACCACCTCCTCCTCCATCTCCTTCTCCTCTTGATCCTTTCCCACCCCCTCCACCTCCTTTCACTCATCCTCATCCATCTCGTCTTCCTCATCATCGCCTTCCTCATTCTCGCCTTCCTCATCCTCGCCTTCCTCATCCTCGCCTTCCTCATCCCCGTCTTCCTCATCCTCGCTTTCCTCATTCTCGTCTTCCTCATTCTCGCTTTCCTCATCCTCACCTTCCTCATCCTCGCCTTCCTCATTCTCGCTTTCCTCATCCTCGCCTTCCTCATCCTCGTCTTCCTCATCCTCGCCTTCCTCATTCTCGCCTTCCTCATCCTCGTCTTCCTCATCCTCGTCTTCCTCATCCTCGTCTTCCTCAATCTCGCCTTCCTCATCCTCGCCTTCCTCATCCTCACCCTTCCTCATCCTCGCCTTCCTCATCCTCGTCTTCCTCATCCTCACCTTCCTCATCCTCGCCTTCCTCATCCTCACCCTTCCTCATCCTCGCCTTCCTCATCCTCGCCTTCCTCATCCTCGTCTTCCTCATCCTCGTCTTCCTCATCCTCGTCTTCCTCATCCTCGTCTTCCTCATCCTCACCTTCCTCATCCTCGCCTTCCTCATCCTCGTCTTCCTCATCCTCGTCTTCCTCATCCTCGCCTTCCTCATCCTCACCCTTCCTCATCCCCACCTTCCTCATCCTCGCCTTCCTCATCCTCACCTTCCTCATCCTCGTCTTCCTCATCCTCGCCTTCCTCATCCTCACCTTCCTCATCCTCACCCTTCCTCATCCTCGCCTTCCTCATTCTCGTCTTCCTCATCCTCGTCTTCCTCATTCTCGCCTTCCTCATCCTCGCCTTCCTCATCCTCACCCTTCCTCATCCTCACCTTCCTCATCCTCGCCTTCCTCATCCTCGCCCTTCCTCATCATCGTCTTCCTCATCCTCACCTTCCTCATCCTCGTCTTCCTCATCCTCGCCTTCCTCATCCTCGCCTTCCTCATCCTCACCTTCCTCATCCTCGCCTTCCTCATCCTCACCTTCCTCATCCTCGTCTTCCTCATCCTCGCCTTCCTCATCCTCGCCTTCCTCATCCTCGTCTTCCTCATCCTCACCTTCCTCATCCTCGCCTTCCTCATCCTCGTCTTCCTCATCCTCTTCTTCCTCATCCTCGCCTTCCTCATCTTCACCTTCCTCATCCTCGCCTTCCTCATCCTCACCCTTCCTCATCCTCGTCTTCCTCATCCTCACCTTCCTCATCCTCGCCCTTCCTCATCCTCGTCTTCCTTATCCTCGCCTTCCTCATTCTCGTCTTCCTCATTCTCGTCTTCCTCATCCTCGTCTTCCTCATTCTCGTCTTCCTCATCCTCGTCTTCCTCATTCTCGTCTTCCTCATCCTCATCCTCGTCTTCCTCATCCTCACCCTTCCTCATCCTCGCCTTCCTCATCCTCGTCTTCCTCATCCTCACCTTCCTCATCCTCGCCTTCCTCATCCTCGTCTTCCTCATCCTCTTCTTCCTCATCCTCGCCTTCCTCATCTTCACCTTCCTCATCCTCGCCTTCCTCATCCTCACCCTTCCTCATCCTCGTCTTCCTCATCCTCACCTTCCTCATCCTCGTCTTCCTCATCCTCGTCTTCCTCATTCTCGTCTTCCTCATCCTCGTCTTCCTCATTCTCGTCTTCCTCATCCTCACCCTTCCTCATCCTCGCCTTCCTCATCCTCGTCTTCCTCATCCTCACCTTCCTCATCCTCGCCTTCCTCATCATCGCCTTCCTCTTTCTCGTCTTCCCCATCCTCACCCTTCCTTGTCCTCACCTTCCTCATCCTCGCCTTCCTCATCCTCGTCTTCCTCATCCTCGCCTTCCTCATCCTCGTCTTCCTCATCCTCGTCTTCCTTATCCTCACCCTTCCTTGTCCTCGCCTTCCTCATCCTCGTCTTCCTCATCCTCACCTTCCTCATCCTCGCCTTCCTCATCCTCGCCTTCCTCATTCTCGTCTTCCTCATCCTCGCCTTCCTCATCCTCTTCACCCCCTCCTTCAGCACCCTTTGCTGCTCGTTCTGTAGTCTCTTCTACCTCTTTTCAGCATCCCCTACCCCCACCCACCCTCCCCTTTCCAACCCCTCCCTCCTCCATCTCCCATGACCCCCTGCCTACCCTTGGATCTTGGATCTTATTTCCAGCCTTGGCGGGGAAGTCCTAGAATTCAGCGCCAGCACATGCAGGAATGTGGACGAGGGAGAAAAAATAACACTGCACCCAACAATTATTATCTTCAGAAAAATGGTTCTATCGGAGCTTTTTTCTTTCTAGGTTAATGCTTTCCACTTTTCGCTGAGGGGTTGTACCCTGTCTGACCCGAATCCCCGGGAAAAATATAATACTCCCTGCCTGATGTTTGTTTCAGCAAACATATAGTTGTTTGTTTGCCACACAATCCACCTCTCCGTCAGAACAAGTTCAAACTTCCGGAAACGAGGTTCAACGCCATATAGCAGACGACCGATAT
>OX465107.1:23914148-23929148 GCA_949987565.1 Luidia sarsii | reverse complement strand
AGTTACGGTTAACACCGCTGCGGTTTCGTGCCTCCCGCGCGGCGACTTTGACGGCGGTACCGTCTTGACGGAACGGCGGACGGCGGCGGTGCACCGAGTGGACGGCGTGTGGAAGTCGCGTCCCTCACCACGGCTGTTTTGGGGTCGCGCTCCGTCAATAATCAACAGGGGCATATGGCGTTTTTTTGCACCGCAGAGCACCAGAGGAGGACGCTTCGCTCTCGACGAAGCCTTCACGATTGTGGTTGATTATGGCTGTGACCGGAGGTTCGGGATCAGGTCCGCTGTCATTGTCTGAATAATGCGTTCGATGTGGCCCACTTCTTCCGCGAAGTGCGCCCGGTGACCTTGGTGGAGGAGAGAGCGTTCACTGGTAGTGGGGATTCGTGATGGAAGGGATTGCTATAACGTGTGAAACTATTATGCAAACCCTATTGCCACAGACGTTGCATCTGCGTATGTTAATGTTTTTATGTGACTTTCTGGTGTATCCGTGGGTTTAGTTCGATAATTGTATTGGATGTGTATGTGTAATTTGTGTATTATTGATTTCTTACAGTATGAATATGCTTTTATCACATGTTCTATTTTGTAACATGTTTTTTTTTCCCAGCGGAAGGCAAATTTCTACGTTTTTATGTGGATAATAAATTAAATCAATATCAATATATCAATATCGCTATGGATGAGACTGACCTTTCCTAGACGGGTTGTAGGTCTGATATTTGTCACGACCCAGACAATTGACTCGACTGCAATGCTCAGTATATACACATACTTGGGTCGGACGAGGTAGAGAATATTAAGTCAGCTCCCGCATCTAAAGGTTCGTCCTTCCGCCCGCCCCGGCCCCCTGCGTGGGAACGAGGACTCTGGTTCAAAGCCTTGCTGAATGACATTCCGGGAAGGAGAGTTTTGTCGGTACGGTTACCGTAAGAGATCCAGAGACGAAGAGGGGAAGAGTGGGATTCAATGCCTGCACCCTCCGGCACACGACCTCGGTAGACAGACAATAAGGTGGTGACTGTATTGAGGACAACTGAGGGTATAGTGGTTATTGCTCCCACGTGTTAAGGCCTACCTAACCCACTTCCCGATGTCACCGCAAACCGCATCATTGGCTACACGCGATAATTGTTCGATAATTCTTCACTTCTTAGCCAGATAAACACCAAGGGTGACCACAGCACAATGCTCTGCTACTATACTCTTTCCCAAGGAAATCTCGTAAATTAAAGTGAGCCACGATGACCCTTTTTCGATCAAAGGCTGTATTCTTAACCCTGTAACGCTCAACTCCCGTCTTCTGGCAAAGTTACACACTGCCTGAAACTTTGAGTAACCGGATCTTTTCAGAGCCTTACTCCATCTCAAGAGAGATGACTTGGTGTCACCGCAAATTATCCACGCTGTGCTCCGACCATGCAAACCCTCGAATTTTAAATCTTAGCTCAAATGTTCGCGCGGATTTGTAACCGTCGATAGACCCACAGACATTTTGCTCGAGGAAGAAAAGAACAAACTATTGCTTCCTCTTCCCTATCACGTGAGCGCACACAACACCCACCAACCAGACTGAAACGCCAAATAATTGGCGCCAAATCTCGTTCGAACTTCCAGCCACGTGCCAATCCAAGTGGTAATGGCTCGCGGCTTTATGGAAGTCTTGAGTCGTTTGACTATGATAGTCCGTCTTCAAAACCCTCTCAAAATATCGGAACACAACAACCCATCCAATTTAATCATGGTTTAACAGTATGATGGGACAAAAATAACACAATTGCTAAAGTGTCATGTTATAGTGCTTAAATTGTAGTGATTATGTAATAAATCAGTCAAGCATGTCAGCCGGCTGCACGTTACTGTGCGTGGGCCAGCCACGGCAGTCTTGTGAGTAACGTCAACTGGTCTACACGCCTCCTTATTGAGTCCCGTATTCGGCTGTTGACCTCTGAGATTCACCAAGGCTCTGCAGTGCTGCTGCCGCGCTGCGCTCGTGTTACATTCCGGCATCTCTTCCCCGTGCTTCAGGTAACTATTTACGTGTAAGCACTACAAAATTACTGACTAAAGTGACCAAAATGCAAATCTCATCTATAGGGCGTGACGTTTCCATCCTGGCAGGACCTTTATCAAACGCAGAATCGAAACGTCTCTAAACTCACGATATTTGCTATAAATGGTCAACCATTTCACAGTTTTCTAAAATGACCGTCATTTCAATGGCAAACAATCAATAGTGCCGGGGGGGGGGGGTTCCGACGAAAGGAAGGACCTTAATTCCCTCGCTAAGCGACTTTTGTTTTTCTTCAAGAGGAGTCAAGACTACGAGGACGACGTGAAAACGATAATCCGTGCGACGTGCACATCGTCTCCCCTCCTCCTTGCCCTTCAAGGCCCCGTGTCCTATATCTGCCCGCCCTCGTCACTCCCGTTGGACATGCACGCGTGTGAGGTGAGAGCCATTAGTCAACTATTTTGTTTATTTGAAGTTGGGTCGATGGTTTCTCCGACGGCGAAGTTTGGATACACATGTTTGCTTCTGTCCCCTAATTCTCCCTCTCACTTCACCTCTCTTTTCCCCTCTCTCCCCCTCTCACTCCCTCCCTCTCTCTCCCCTATCTCTCACCCCCCCTCTCTCTCTCTCACTCTGTCCCTCTCTCTCCCCTCCTCTCTCACTCTCTCCCTCTCTCTTCTCCTCTCTCTCCCCCTCTCTCTCACTCCCTCCCTCTCTCTCCCCTATCTCTCACTCCCCCCCTCTCTCTCTCTCTCTCACTCTGTCCCTCTCTCTCCTCTCCTCTCTCTCTCTCTCTTCCCCTCTCTCTCCCCCTCTCTCTCACTCTCTCCCCTCTCTCCCCTCTCTCTCACTCTCTCCCTCTCTCTTCCCCTTTCTCTCTATCTCTTCCTCTCTCTCCCCCTCTCTCTTCCCCCTCTCTATCACTCTCTCCCTCTCTCCCCTCTCTCTCTTCCCCTCTCTCTCCCTCTCTCTCCCCTCTCTCTCTCCCTCTCTCTCCCTCTCCCCCCTCTCTTCCCCTCTCTCTCCCTCTCTCTCCCTCTCCCTCTCTCTCTCCTCTCTCTCTCCCCTCTCTCTCTCCCTCTCTCTCCATCTCCCCCTCTCTTCCCCTCTCTCTCCCCCTCTCTCTCTCTCCTGTCTCTCTCCCCTCTCTCTCCCCCTCTCTCTCCCTCTCCCCCCTCTCTTCCCCTCTCTCTCCCTCTCTCTCTCCCTCTCTCTTCCCCCTCTCGCTCTCCATCTGTCTTCCCCTCTCTCTCCCCTCTCACTTTCTCCCCAGACATCGCAGGCCTCTGTCCCTCCCACCGCCAACCCATCGGTCGACTGAGGTGGCTCCCCGTTTGACGCGAGACTGGCGCGGTGACAGAGCGTTTCCGTTCTTGCGCACGTCAAAATATACAGCCCGGGATAAGATTGTGAAATATGAAGAAGAAAAAAAGGGGGTAATATAAACCCAGTCGGAGGGCACAAACTCCCAGTGACCTGCATGAACTTGATCCAGCAGCCCTAAAAATAGAGGAGCCCTTGGGTGCATCTTTACATACCTTATTTCCCGAAGGGAAGCCAGGAGTCTGACAGAGCAGACGGAATCTCCCAAACCGAGCAGGCTTCTCATTGGTTGACTCGAAATGACGTAAAGGCTATTCGATCATTTCACGGTGACGGTTTTTGTTTAATCGCGCCATAATTGCTTTACGCAGATAATTATTGGTATACCCAGAGAGATGTTCATTTGTTGCTCCATAATGTCTGACAAGACGCGTCCTTCAATACGCTCTCGCTGTACTTCGCTGGGAAGCCAAATCTGCCCCAAATCACTCTGTATAGCCGCGAGAGGCAATCGTAGGCTTATGCTATACAAGCCGATGCAATACTGCATTGCACGTACAAGGCAATCGGCCAGGGCATGCATGCACTGTTCAATGGCCGCTCTGAGCTCCAGCCACACTGGTGTGACGTCATCGCCCGGTGCAGGTGGCGTATCGTCAGAAGAAACCGAATTAAGAGGGGGGATCGCGCATTCTTTCGCCGAAACAACTGCCGCTAATTATCCCTTTCCGCTCCACATGAAATCATCGCACTTACGTGGCTATAGGTCCGTACTATCTGAGAGGTATAGGGAGAAGACTCATTGCGACGTTGGTGGCAGCAGACAGATTTATCCCCGGGGGATTCTGCAGCGCAGCAGCGTCCCATTCTGAGCATGTGCGTCTTTGTCGTCGAGCGAATGCCATTGGATTGCGCTTGGGCGCGGGCAAACAAGAATCATCGCGCTTGGTCCTGTCGCTCCAAACTCCTCGTCCATTTTGTTTGTTTTTATATTCTGCCCCTGTGCAACATCTGCCTCGTGATGATTGGATCGAATAGTATATCCTCTGAGATTTATCCTGGTAATTATTTTACGGTACAGAGTGACATTGAGGAATTGAGTGCACACGTTTTCACATCACCAAGCCCGGGTGACACAGCCGAACAAGTTCTTGGTTATGATCGGCAAATCACCGATCTCTCTACAAGCTAGTCGAGGCTGCCGCCCGACATTCTGGCACTCGCAATATAGATTTGCCAGCCTCGTTCTCACTCAGTGTCTCCCGTGTCTCCGTTTTACAATCTTCCAGGACCCGATATTGCGAAATCGGAGTGCCAAGATGGCGGCCATGTCGGCGTCATGCGTGCTCGCACAGTGTCGTATTACGTATACGCGAAGTATCCAGGGTTACGTGGGCGTCTGTGGCGTATCTGCACAGCGCATGGGAGCGATGGGGCAGAGGCTAGACCTGTATAGCAACGGTCAATGGTTGAAACGCATTAGCACACTTATCGGAGTTGAGTGGTAATCATTTCGCTCCTATAAGGAGGTCACTGCTGGTTTTAAAACCACGCAGCTGCACTTTTTTTTTGGGGGGGGGTAGCAAGATGGATTCGTCACTGTATACGGCATGCTTAAATGCAATAGAGGGCTTGTGTCACATCTATGCGTACTTGAAGCATTCCAATACCACTGATATACATGCAAAGTGTTGCACTCACCTGTGCAAGCAACTTGAGGTCATTGCATCTATCGATAATGATTTCGGCTTTCCAGGATTCCCTGCCTACACACTGAACACCATTGCAGGAGTACAAACAAAGATGACGTGGCAGATGTGCTTCCCGATAATCCGCCGTGGAGTGTCTAGCGTGTTTACTTTCTTTTCGTGCATTTCTCGTCATCGTGCCAGGAGTGTAACGGACAATGTTTTATCACTCCGTGACCTCATGTCCGGTACTGTCAGGTGCAAGGTCGTCTGCCAACTAGAATCATCGCGAGCCCCCTTGGTCTCCCGCTCAAGCCACGCCTCCCTATACCCGACTCCGCTGTCCTTTTTCCTCCGCCGAACAAGAGATAGAAAATGCGAGGCAAGAAACTCCCCAAACCAGGTCGTGCCGATGAATTATGCCGGGGTGAATCATTCAATGTCTGGTGAACATTACGGGCACGACAAGTTAGTGATGCGTCACTATGACTGGTGTGTAAACGCACGCACATTTTTTTTTTTCTTGTTCTTTCTCTTGATTATTCGGAGTATCTTTTCCTTCTCCCCGCGAGGACCGTGCTTTTGGCACCGAATTGAAGCGAAGGCCCGAGGAGCCACTGGGGGGCGTGACGCACAGCGCACCGTCTAAGTGGATCGGTGACAGTGGTCTGTGAGACGCCACAGGGAATGCCCAGCGGCATCAGACGTCACTTTCATTTCATGATTACACAATGGGGCGCCCCCTCTTCCCTTCACACGCTGTTGCGTTGGTATATACTTTTTTTCTTTCGAATTCCCACTCACAGATGGAGCCACGCAAAGAGACAAATTTGACGGAGAGAAAATGAATTGCGAGCCCCACTTCAACGGAGACTAATCCGCGTGGTAGATACCGTATCCGAGAATCGGTCTGTCTGTTCCCGCGATCGCTCCGTTAGTCTTGGTTCAAGACGTTGTTGGTTGGTTGAGGGCGCGATGAATACGGTACTCCAAAATGATACGCAAGCACACGTATACGCACCCACAGTTGCAGCTCAGTTCAACTCGTACGTGTGGGCGGACCTCTGTGCGAGTACGTGCGTACGCGTGTGTATACACTGCGGATCACGGTCCGCTGTACAAACCAACCAAGTCTTGCACCAAGACTATTGATCCGCATGTGTCCATACCTCCGTATAGAGACGCCTCAATGGCGTCGGTGCTATACGACATCAACCCGTTACGGCCTCCATTGTGGCACGACGTTCCAACACACCAATGTTACCATATACCTGTATATGTTACGACTGCCCTATGCTACCACATATCTGTTTCCGCGGTCGGTTCACGTTTCGGGCTGAGACATTGGAACACGAGATCACACCTGCACAAAGACGTACCATTTTCACCTGAGCGTTTCTCTCGTTTAATCTCTCTTTTTTCAGCGAGATTTCCGTGCGAGAAACCTGGGAATGCACTCCTCAAACTCAACAGACTGACTCACCAATGCAAGGTAACCAAATTTGCTTATTCTCTTACACGGTTTACCCCCAACACTACCCGAAACGTCGAGTTACCACAGCCGCGCGTTCACTTTCGAACATCGTGGGCATCCAAGGATGCTTGAACGTGGACCATTGGGTCTTATTTTGGTATAGGTTATTGTCTGACACGATTTGTACATGCACAAAGTAACCGACGCTAATGACCACCATAACATTATTAGAACACTCAACTGACCGTGGTGTCCCGCAGTGCTATTAAGAACGACTAGATGGTTAACACTCGGAGCAGGACTAATTAATTGTATAGGCCATACCGTCATGCCCTTCTCTCGATGTTACCATCGAGTGGTTTCGGTCACAACACCCGATTCGCCGTCCATCTTGTATCGAGATCAACCCAATTCCCCAATTGTCTTTTCATATACGGAGAACCTTTGCCAGCCTTTGAGAAAGGTCCTGCTAGGATCGAAACGTCGGGCCCTCTGACTTTTAAGATGTATGTATTGCAGGTCAGTTTAGTCAAAGAGCAGTTTGCAACAGGTTTTTTTTTTGTATTTACATACGAAGAACTGCGTAGATGTTTACATATCTAATATTGATTTCCCGTCGGTATATCACGCGTCGTTTTGGCTACGGCTTTAGTTCTGAGCTCATAACGTGTCACTCATGACACGTCGACCGACCTGTAATCCTTCAATTCACGCGTTCACTAAACCCCGGCGATCCCTGTATAGGGCTGTGCACGGTCATGCTAAACCTCCTGGCTTATGGATGGCTCGCCTCATACCTAGCCCCTTGGTACGAGACATCGTGAAATGAAAAGTGCACCGCGAATTTCTATAGCTTTCCGAATGTGTGTGGGAGAGGGGGGGGCTAGGTTTTGAAGGACATCGTCAATTCCCTGACGCTTGCCTGAGGTCGGCATTGATAGGTTCCTGGTGTTGAACCGAACAGCTTCTCACTCGCTACTCCTACGCCTGTTACCTTGATCCCCTTCCCCATCCCTCACAAGAACAGATGCATTACGATGCATCTTCATTTTTACACAGAACACGGCAGCGGAAAGATCGAACCGCCAAGGCCCCCTCCCCCCATCAAAAAGTGCAACTTGGGGCAGATCTTAATCATCATTTTTTCCCCCATATTAATACGCAAGTTGTTAACGGGATTCCCCCATCGCAGGACAGTAACCCCTCTAGGCCAAGAGAAAGAGAGGGGGTGGGGGATTTAGGTATACCCCTCCTCCCTTGACCTTCGGTATTTTGATCCTGACTCACGTGTTAACCGTAATCGAAAAAAAAACCAAATCAAGGTTGTATCACCGGCGTGCACGCGCGCGAACGAACAATTCGAAGATTCTCGAACTTTCGGGTTAAACAGGGCGCATCGGTGCAAAACTTTTGCAAGCCAATGGCGTCGTTCGTTGTTTGAGCCTCTATCGAAGCCCCGTCTCCATTGGCTGGTTGTTTTTTTAGGGAATTGGGGGGGGGGGTGAGGGGACACACCGAGCGTTCCGATAGCGCTTAACCCGTTATACAAATGCCAGCCCTACCTGTGCAAGCTACAACCGCTAGAAAGATTTGTTTAAAGTAGAGGTAGCAGTTGATTCACGGAAATTAAGAGCTGCAGAAAATCCAGAGAGAAAAGTGAAAAATACCGCTCACCTATTGGGGATTCTCTTGCTGCGGTGACTCGTCAAAAACTAAGACCGTTAACGCCTCGAAGCAGGGCACGAATCCCACCGAGGGCCAACTACAAGCGTCGGTGCTCCAAGGCCCACGGACCGCTAACAGTGTAACAGTGGAACCGGCACCACGCTGCGGCTCGCACTCGAGGAGACCAGGGCAGGAACGAGAGAGACGCCCGCTTGCCCTCACTCGCGGTCCGATCCGCACCGATCAGAATCTCCAAAAGACCGCGCTGTCAAGTGCGAGGCAGGAAAGGGCCGTGCCGGCTTTGTGCGTAGGTGGGGGAGAGAGGGAGACACAGACAGAGAGAGAGAGAGAGGGGAGGAGAGAGAGGAGAGGGGGTGGGGGCATGCCAGCTGACTCGCTACTCTTGACTCCTACACATCGCTGACTAGTCTCACCACCCCCCCCCCTCTCTCTCTCTCTCTACCCTTTCTCCACTCCCCCTCCGAACCAGTCAGTCGGTTTATCAGTCATGACTGTCAGGCCTCTAAAATAAACTTGTTACTCCAGAGGAAAGTAAGGCAATAGCACTCCGTCTTCGCCGGGATTATTTTTTTTTGGGTTCGCGTCTTCCGCACGTTGCTTTGCTTGGCTTGTGTCTTGAGAGTGATAATGGCTTGACAGAGAGAATTGTTGGGTTGCGTGAGTGTGCACTTTGTTCTCTTGTCTCTTTTGGTGCGCCTCTGATAAGCGATCTTTTATTATCTGTACTGCAGACTTTACAAATCCAAAACCCTCCACTTTATGAAACGCCCTTTCTAAAGAAAATTGAAAGCAAAATACCAAGGCCTCCTTCAACTTCCATCCTCCCAGAACGGTCGTTCTTGAACTCGCCGCTGAGGTTGAACGTAGACAAGGATTGACCCTGGGCACACGACTGTATACGAGCCAGCGTGATTCGGACTGACCATTGAGTAACGGCGTGCTTGGACTGAAGTGTCGTCGGGCTTAGAGGCGACCCTTCGAGCTTCAAGGGGTCACAGGGCTCCCTCCCTCCCCTCCCTCCCTCCCTCCCCTCCCCTCCCCTCCCTCCCCTCCCTCCCCTCCCCTCCCTCCCCTCTCCCCTCTCCCCTCCCCTCTCTCCACCCCTCTCTCCTTAATCCGTGGGCATCTCAACACGTCCTGCACCTTGGTCCCCGACATGACACTACCAATTTCCTCTCCCGAGCTAACTGCTTCATTAGTCCCGTGTCGTACGATCGGTGGCGTACGATGCCTGTGTGCGTGATGGGCGGCCCTTAGACCTCGACTTTTGGCGGTCTGCATTGATATGATATACGCTAGCCCAGCCCCAGTGACGGATGCGTTTGCCTCCGACGTGTGGCGTGGCGTTGCCCTCCTGAGACAAGGGTACACTTGCTCGTTCTCTCCCCCCCCAAAAAAAAAAATCATATGGGGTTGGGCGGGGTAGGGTAGCTTGCATGGAGGTGGATGGGTCATTTTTTTCTTTATATCATGGAAGGTGAGCGTTAGTCCTTTGTTTTATCTAATTGTGTTGCCTCATCTATCGACTGCCTCTTGCGCCATGCGTGTCTTCTCCTTCCAAAGACAGATGAAGACAAGCGAGTGGTGCACAGGGACCATCGCGTTTTCTCCTTATTTCGAAATTCGGGTGTTCCTCCAACTGACACGCGAGCAGTCAACTTTTTAAGAGGATGGGGACGTTCATTTGTTTGACCCCAAACGTATAAAAGGGCAGACGGTTGTGTACAGTCACTGGGAGATTTAAGGAAATGATGTTATTATGAGAAAACCTACTCAAAATGTGGTTTTAATCCAAGGCCGAGCTTTCTCGGGACGAACGACCGCCGGAGTCGCGAGGGCCCGCCGGGGATTTATGGTCTGTTGGTAGCATAAGTCGGTCTGTCTGTGACACCCAGCTCCAAGGAAGAAGAAAAAAACAACCGAGTCAGCCTGGATTTGTCAGTGCGCTATTCAAAGTATTTTTTTCGAAGGGGGGATTGGGTGGCTCTCTTCAAATCTTCAAATCTGTGTTGTGGGAAAACTCTGGCTCGGAAAAGTTTCAGAGCAGATTGACCTGCCAGATTGACCCCGTAACCGTGTCCCGGGTCGGGCTGATGACCCGGGGTGAGAGTCACCTCTGACCCCATAATGGGCTACGATCAAACTCGACGTACACTCGTGCTACAGCTCGTGGGTTTATGTCCCGATTCAGTCCGACTCGAGATGTTACGATCGATCGCAAGCGAAGAAAGGCCATTGAAGATGCATCCACTGTGAGATTGTATAGAAAAGTGAGATTGCATAGAAAAGTATCGGACAATCGGACACTGTGAGATTGCATAGAAAAGTATCGGACAATCGGACACTGTGAGATTGCATAGAAAAGTATCGGACAATATTGGACACTGTGAGATTGCATAGAAAAGTATCGGACAATCGGACACTGTGAGATTGCAAAGAAAAGTATCGGACAATTGGACACTGTGAGATTGCATAGAAAAGTATCGGACAATCGGACACTGTGAGATTGCATAGAAAAGTATCGGAGGGACAATCGGACACTGTGAGATTGAATAGAAAAGTATCGGACAATCGGACACTGTGATTGCATAGAAAGGTATCGGACAATTGGACACTGTGTGATTGCATAGAAAAGTATCGGACAATTGGACACTGTGAGATTGCATAGAAAAGTATCGGACAATATTGGACACTGTGAGATTGCATAGAAAAGTAGCGGACAATCGGACACTGTGAGATTGCATAGAAAAGTAGCGGACAATCGGACACTGTGAGATTGCATAGAAAGGTATCGGACAATTGGACACTGTGAGATTGCATAGAAAAGTATCGGACAATTGGACACTGTGAGATTGCATAAAAAAAGTATCGGACAATCGGACACTGTGAGATTGCATAGAAAAGTATCGGACAATCGGACACTGTGAGATTGCATAGAAAAGTATCAGACAATTGGACACTGAGATTGCATAGAAAAGTATCGGACAATCGGACACTGTGAGATTGCATAGAAAAGTATCGGACAATCGGACACTGTGAGATTGCATAGAAAAGTATCGGACAATCGGACACTGTGAGATTGCATAGAAAAGTATCGGACAATCGGACACTGTGAGATTGCATAGAAAAACGTATCGGACAATCGGACACTGTGAGATTGCATAGAAAAGTATCGGACAATCGGACACTGTGAGATTGCATAGAAAAGTATCGGACAATCGGACACTGTGAGATTGCATAGAAAAACGTATCGGACAATTGCACACTGTGAGATTGCATAGAAAAGTATCGGACAATCTCTCGGGCACTCCATTCTAGGTCAGACTGACCCAGAATAACTCGAATCCCCTTTCGCCCGGGGGAGATCAGCTCAAGATTTTTAAAATAGGTCTGCCATAGGATGCGCAATATTGGGGATTTGTACGTCCCGAAGACAAACTTAAATGCTACTCTGATCATCAGACACTCCATCCCAGACGCACGTCGTCTTCTGACCTCCTTGCTTCGAGAGTCGAGACTAATAATCTCTCCCCTCCTCCTCCCAAACTCCAAGGGGTTCTGCTCTCCCCCCTTCTACCTCCGTATATGCCTCTCCTGGAACCGGGGATATTTGACTTGAGGAATGCAGCCGCCTTTTGACCCCCCATCCCACCTCCTAGCACCGCGGGCGAAGAAGGGGTCGCGCCTACCCCGGGCCCGGCAAGGCAAGGACCACACGCTTCCGAGCCCTTCTTCCGATCTCTGATCCCCAATGGCCTTCAACGCTAACGAGACAAAGATGTGGCCGGGGCGCTGACTAATAATATTGTTCTGTTTATACCTGTCGGCCGGCCCAGATCTCGGACAGGCTTGTCATCGCTCGTTTTTGCACACGCCGGCGCTACGTTCTCCCAGTGTACACTGTATAATTATTCATCAACCATAATGTGTGCACGTGGGTACCAATTAGTATGTGCACGGTCGTATGACGTGACAGTTTTTTTGTCTTTCCCGCCCAAAGTGAGCAGTACTGTTGTATCAAGCGGTAACTGTAATACTTCAGGTGATTTTGTCAAGCTCAAAGGAAATCAGAAATTTACGACTGCAACTCCAATGCGAGGGGACATTTGGACAAGCAATACTGCAAGCGAAGGTCTCGTGACGGCTTGTTGGGAATACCCTGCATGGCCGGCTACACTTTCGTCTTGGACTCGGGTTCAGTCCGCGTTTTTTGAACTTATAACAGACCCGGTTGACGTGGGACGGGAGTTTGCCATTGCTTGAATAGCTGGTGGCTCGTTAGAGCATGGAGCTATCCTACTTATAGCTCCATGCCGTAAGAGCAAAGGATCGGGTGCATTAGGCGACCTTTAAGAATGGGGAGGTAGGTCGGGGTGCACAGAGGTATGTCGGATGATGGTTTTTTTGCCAGGAATTCAATGAGAATCCGTACCGGTATACCAAGCCAAGTCAAAATCGACAAAAAACAATACTTTCACGCTGATCGAGTGCTCGGTATAAATTAACGAATCCTTTAAAGAGAGAAAAAAGAGATGTGGGGTCTAGAATATCTTCTTTTTTTAGGAGGGGGGGGGGTTAGCCTTGTCAGAGTATAATTATGAGCGCCGTGGGATCCCGACCACAGAAATTCCCGAACAAGGGACTAGCTGCAGAGCAGAGCAGAGCAGCGTGGCTCCCCCGCAATAACCGCCTTCCTGTCCGCCCACCCATGCGCATCTCCTACGGTGGCTGAGTCCGGCGCCCAGGCCGACTTTTGATTGGCGCTATCCTCCCTCTCCGGGGCACGCCTCCGGCCCCGGATTGGTTAAACGCATGTCACGTGCACTTTCATACCTCCTCCCCCCCTTTTTCGCCATCTCCTCCTGTCTACCCACCCCCCTCCTCCTCCCCATACCGCACACGCGATGACTGATTCACTGTAAAAAAAAAAAAAAAAAAAAAAAAAAAAAAAAAGGGACTCCTGAGAAATTCTGATTGAGTTATTACACTAAAAAAAACACTCCCTGGAAACGAGAGAAAAGTGTCATCGCGACGTTTGTTCGTGCCTTCTCGTTTGAAACTGTTACCACCACGCTTTCCTTCACTGTGGGTTTGAAATGGGATAACTCCATTCTACGATTTCAGGCTACGCCGTGATGAAGTTAGGTGTATAGGTTTACAGTAGCGCCGTGTGAAAGGAATATCCCTGTACTGTACTGCGAGTGAGCGTTTGTTCTAATCGAGTATGTCGGGAGACTTCTTAACGGTTCTCAATCAGCGCGCTTCTGCCGATATACCGAGGCCTATATCATTCTGATCGTGATCGGGGCTGCGAGTATCGCGATAGGTGCCACGTCACACAGGGCAAGGCGAAACCGTGGGCCGGAGGACTACCAAGACAAATAGCCTATACGGTATCGGGGTTGGGTAACCCTTTCGCTTGCGCCGTGACCTCAAAACATCGTTGGCTTTTTATCGACCAACAAGAATCTGTATTTATCCCGCCATGGGACTTCACGGTGCTCTACTGCCTTGCCCCTCTCTCTCCACCTCTTACTCTCTCCTCTCTATCCCCCTCTCTCTCTCTCTCCCACCCACCCCTCTCTCTCTCATGCCCCTCTCTCTTCTTCATCTATCTTTCTCCCTTCTCCCCCTCTCTCTCTCCCCCTCTCTCCTCTCCTCTCTCTCAACCCCGCTCTCTATCTCTCCCTCTCTATATCCCTCTCTCCCTCCGCTCTCTGTCTCTCTCCACCTTTCTCCCCCACTGTATATCTTCGACGTAACTCAGGCGTCCAATTTGACTACAAGATTATGATTTGCAGATATGGGGGAGAGATAAGGACGACTTTCAAACGCCCAAAGCGACCCGGTAGCAGCACTTTGTCTAAAAGTAAACACCGCATTCGCCCAGCAATAACACGAATGCATGCTGCAGTTGAGCTGCTTTGAGCAACTTCAAACGCAGGTGGATTTCAACTAATTAGTCGTTGGGAATCAACAGAGAAGAGAGAAAAAAAAACGACTCCGATGTTGACAAGAGGGTTTTGTTTGTACCGAGATATGCCATAATTGTTCCCGCCGACTTCTAGCGCGGGAGGGATTATGTTCCGGCTCATAAATTGTTTGTTTGTCATATCTTCGAGTTTAACATTCTTCAAACCTCGGCGGAGTCCGTATCGCGAAATGTAGACGCGTATCCAGCCGCGGGGACTGTCGGCCCACCGATCGGGGCAGAGAATCGGAGAAGATATGTTGTTTGCGGGGTCGGGGAGAAGAAACCAAAAAAAAAATATGAGAGAAAGGAGGCAGAGAACAAAAATAAGGTGGGGGTTGGGGGAGTTGGGAAAGCCAAACTTGGCAAAGTATAACCCCGTCGACAAAAAAAGAAGTAAACGAAAAAAAAAATTGCCGCAGGAATTTTTATGAACGAGTTTCAGAGAGACGGCCGACAATTATTATGTGCGGGTTACCGAGGCCGCAGGTCTGGTGATCTGGTAACCCGTGTACTACCTCGTAACCCGGTCGATGGTCCCTGGTGACGGGCCCCAGACGTGGCCGCCTGCTACAGGCCAGACTATTTTTAACGCTCTCTGTATTACACGCTTGCGCTCAGACACACTGCACTCGTCAAGGGCCGGGCAGTTGGGCGGGTGACGGACGGTCGGGTAGGGTGGCATCGGAAGGACCGAGGAGAGAGAGAGAGAGAGAGAGAGAGAGAGAGAGAGAGAGAGAGAGAGAGAGAGAGAGAGAGAGAGAGAGAGAGAGAGAGAGAGAGAGGGAAGAGAGAGAGAGAGAGGGGGGGGTTAGCTCGGGCGAGAGTGTTTTTCGGCGGC
>OX465107.1:23636367-23913948 GCA_949987565.1 Luidia sarsii | reverse complement strand
ATAGATAGCAGAGCTATGAAGCTGACTGCAATTCTTGGGACTCATTAATAGGAGGGATGGATATTTCGAATCGCTTCATGGTAATTAAAGGATGACGCAGGTTGTACCGACAGCTACCGATTATTATTAGGAGCTTTTTTTGGGGGGGGGGGAGGGTTTGCAGTCGTTCAGACGTCACGTCGCCTCTTCACGTTGTTTCGGTCGGCGGGACGCGCATGCATAAGCTCGACAAAATCCGGCCACTTTGCCACTTAAAATGCCCCAGCAAATCCCTTGTTATGATCCAACGCAACTGACGGTATAATATATACAGCAGGCAGACAGAAACAGAATGTATGAAATTCCTCTCAATGAGAAGTTCCAGAGGTCGACCAAGTGCAGATTTTTTTTTTTTGGTGGCTTCTTGTAAACAACCGAGAAGACGCCACCGTGCATGTGAGTAGTTTGACTGGTTTGCGCGGGAACCGCAGCGATTGTAAGTGGGTGACGGAAGTGTGTGCGCACCCACCCTGCGTTCTCCGCATACCAAGCACAACATCGCTCCATCTCACCTGGCCGTATACTCTTAACATCTCCCGCCAAAGACATTTGTCAAGAGAGTTTTTCACCCGAAAGCCGGAGAAAGAGAGACAGAGGGAGAGGGAGAGAGAGAGACAGAGAAAGAAGGCGAGAGACAGAGATAGAGGGGAGGGGAGGGAGAGAGGGAGAGGGTGAAGGTGAGGGAGAGAGAGAGGTGGGGGAAAGATAGAGACAGAGAGAGAGAGAGGGGGAGAGAGAGAGACAGAGAAAGAGGGCGAGAGACATAGATAGAAGGGAGGGGGAGGGAGAGGGTGAGGGAGAGAGAGGTGGGGGAAAGATAGAGACAGAGAGAGAGAGAGAGGGAGAGAGAGAAAGACAGAGAAAGAGGGCGAGAGACATAGATAGAGGGGAGGGGGAGGGAGAGGGTGAGGGAGAGAGAGGTGGGGGAAAGATAGAGACAGAGAGAGAGAGAGGGAGAGAGAGACAGAGAAAGAGGGCAAGAGACACAGATAGAGGGAAGGGGGAGGGAGAGGGTGAGGGAGGGAGAGGGTGAGGGAGAGAGAGGTGGGGAGAGAGAGGTGGGGAGAAAGATAGAGACAGAGTGTTGAGGGAGGTATGGAGGCCCAGAGATCAAAGTTTCGCAATGTACTCTGGGTATTTTTTTTTTGGGGGGGGCGGCATATCCACCTCCGTATTGACCCCGACGCCCGGAAGGGTGCTTGGAGGTCAGGCCGGTCAATAATTTCGACGAAAGATGCGACCTTCGCCTCGCATCACTCCGATGTCCGTCAAAGTCGGCGCTGAATCAAACTTCGCGGAAACGCGTGCTTGTGCGGAGGAGTTCAGACCCCACAATGTCGGCGGCAGACCCTGTGCACCGATCACAACCACCCATCACGACTCGTTGGGAAAGGAAGTGAAACACAAACCGCGACCAGTTGTGGTATACAATCCACCACATCTGCCTTCTCCGTCTGATTTGCAGGCTTCCCGAATCGCGACAAACAAAAACACAAATAACACCCCCCTCAAAAAAAAAAAAAAATCCGAACTATTTTTTTCTTAAACTGAATCATAGAATAGAGCTATATCGGTTTAGAAAGGGAGAGAAAAAAAACACAAAGATGTCTTACCAATAGTAGCTCCTACAGGGACCATCTGCGAACTAGTAAATCCAGCCCCGGAAAAGGGTAGGGGGAGAAACCGAGGGGAAGGGAGAGCTAGAGAGGGCTAGCGAGAGAGAGAGAGCCGTTATTTACGAGACTCGGGCCGAGTTGTGCGATGAAACCAGTGCCGCTCCCGGTGCGTGATGGAAGTTTTGCCCGATAACTTTATACCCGGCGGGATCGGGGCTGGATACCGCAAGGGACAAGATTCGTGCAAACTCTCGGCCAGCCAGGCGGGCAGGGGACACGGTGTCGGTGCCGCGTACAGTCTCGTGTAATACCGAGCGAACCGCCGCGTCTCGGGCAGCGCACGTCCAACTTGGAAATGTGGCGCTTTAGACGGAGAGGAGAGGGGGTGGGAGGGGGTAGGAGGGAAAGAGCCGTATTTGGTTCGATGACTATACAACCCTTATATAAAAAAAGGTCCCCAAGTCGGTCTCTCCGTGCTGAGGAAGAAAACGGAGGGGTTTGGGCGTGGTGATGAAACAAATTAAGTTCCCCCCTTTCCTTATTTGATTTGATGTTTTCAGGCTATGGCTTTGCTAAATAGGCCTGGAGTTCATCTGGCTGTGTTGGCGAGGGTACGAACGTTGGTGGTGTTGGTGGTGGTATGGTGGCGCAGAAGGGACATCGCAAATCGCAAATATCTGCAAAGATATTTGCAATTTGCACATTATTTTTGTCGCAATTATGTGGTGAGGTGGTGAGGATGTACATGTACGTGTCGGGCGTGGCGATGCTGATAGTTTAGTCCCTAAGAGGTATAATGGTATTGGGGAGAGTTGCTGGTGACTATCGTGGGGCAGGGTGATAAATAGTGATCTATAGCAATGGAGGTGATTGTGGTGTTGTCGCTCACAGGTCGTGAGGGTGATGAATCTGTCGAGGACGGTGGTGTTGCTGTCGGGTGTTTTAATGGTGGTGACGACGGCGATGTCGTTCGGATATACAGTGACAACGATGACGACGTCGGTGGTGAGAGAGATGCTGACGGTGGCGACCGACAACCACGGAAACAGGAAGGCGATGCGTGATAAATGATTGTGCCGATGATGGTGAAGATGAAGTTCATGTTTAGGTCTCGATGGTGAGAGACGTGGTGGTGGTTCTGACGCTAATTGACCCGTGAAACCAACGAAGAGCAACAACACGTAGCGTCACTTTGTTTAATCTCACAACATAATCCGTGCCAAACTCTTTCCATGTAGCTCGTCGGTATTCCACCGAGCTTTGGGGGTGGGGTGGGAGGGGGGTAGACCCCGGAAAGAAAGTCAGCGTAATCAGTTTTATCCCTTGTACGAGGAAATGATACGGCAGGGCGTCAGGGTGAATTGCATAGCTTTCAATGCGGCCCAAATGGTTGATTTGGACCGCTCTTCCTATCCAGCGGCATTTCCTGGCATTTCTAATTGAGAGGTAGAGAGACAGGAGATGAGGGAGTCGGGCAGTAGTCTAATCTAAGCCCGTGAAGGGCTCGTGGGGCGCAGGAATACAGGAGGCACCGGACTGCACACGGACATTGATACATGGTCGGCACTATCTGGCGCGTATTATACACACACACACACACACACACCAATCGTTATCAAAAGCACCGGGTCTTCTCCCGGTTTGGTGGAGGGGGGAGGAGGAGGCAGTGACTCGACTATTATGAGAGTGTAGGGATTCCTAAGAACAATCAGTCAATGGCCAGATCTGAGCTTTCTTTCCCCCCCCCCCTCTCTCTCTCTCTCGACCGCTCTCTCTCTCTTTCTCGCTCTCTCTCCCTCTCTCTCTCCCTCTCTCTCTCTTCCTCTCTTTCTCCCTCTCTATCTTCCTCTCTCTCCCTCCCTGTCTCTTCCTCTTTCCCTCTCTCTCCCTTCCACTCTCTCTCTCCCTCTCTCTTCCTCTGTCTCCCCCTCTGTTTCTCCCTCCCTCTCTCTCTCTTCCTCTCTCTCCCCCTCTCTCTCTCCCTGCCCCCACCCTCTCTCTCTCTCTTCCTCTCTCTCTTTCTCTCTCTCTTCCTCCCTCTCTCCCTCCCTCTCTTCCTCTGTCTCCCCCTCTGTCTCTCCCTCCCTTTCTCTCTTTCTCTCTCCCCTCTCTCTCTTTCTCTCTCTCTCCCCCTCTCTCTCTCTCTCCCCCCTCTCTCTCTCCCTGCCTCCACCCTCTCTCTCTTCCTCTCTCTCTTTCTCTCTCTCTTCCTCTCTCTCTCTCCCTCCCTCTCTTCCTCTGTCTCCCCCTCTGTCTCTCCCTCCCTTTCTCTCTTTCTCTCTCCTCTCTCTCTTTCTCTCTCTCTTCCTCTCTCTCTCCCTCCCTCTCTTCCTCTGTCTCCCCCTCTGTCTCTCCCTCCCTTTCTCTCTCTCTCCCCCTCTCTCTCCCCCTCTCTCTCCGTACCTCCACCCTCTCGCTCTCTTCCTCTCTCTTTCTCTCTCTCTCTTCCTCTCTCTCTCCCTCCCTCTCTCTTCCTCTGTCTCGTCATCTCTCTCTCCCTCCCTCTCCCCCCCTCTCTCTCTCTCTCTTTGTGGATGTCAAGGAATCGGTAAATTGCTACAGATGCGCACGAGCCTTACGTCCACCAGAACTTATCGAAGTACCGGTTGAGTGATGCACCGAGACGGTGTACTCATCATATTGGTTACTTTCCAACCTCATTCACTATACCATCCACTACCGCGTAGAAAGCAAGATTGAAAGACAGACATGTTGTGAAGAAAGATATAGAAAGAAAGGAAAACCTAAAAACAAAATGGACAAAAATGGCCTAGAAACGGGACACCAATTAGCAGGGCCAAACGAGCCAGAAAACAAGATGGCGGTCCGATAAAGGCGGCAAAGTGGTGACCCGTGACCCCTGGGTGTAGGAACCACCATCAGAAGCAGACTACCAGCGACGTATAAGGCGCCAATGTCATCTTCGCCGACGACAACCCACCCACATAAAAATATTATATTGTCCTATAGGGAGAAAGTTCACAACTTAAAAACGTAGCACACAAGTCGTTTGCTATACATTAGGCTTGACTAATTGAAGTGACAGTTTTTATGGATGTTTTGCGGTTATAATCTCGGGATTAATGGAGACTGCTTTTGTTGTCGCTGTGCGGTCTGTCTGTCTCCCCTCTCTCCTCCCCCTCTCCCCTCGCTCACCATCTCTCATCTCCCCTCTCTCTTCTCTCTCCTCTCTTCTCACTCTCTTTCTCTCTTCTCTCTCCTTCTCCCCCTCTCACCCTCTCTCATCTCCCCTCTCTCTTCTCTCTCCATTTCTCTCTTCTTTCTCTCTCTCCCTCTCCCCCTCTCACCTTCTCTCATCTCCCCTCTCTCTTCTCTATCCCTTTCTCTCTTCTTTCTCTCGCTCCCTCTCCCCTCTCTCATCTCCCCTCTCTCTTCTCTCTCCCTTTCTCCCTTCTCTCTCTCTCCCTCTCCCCCTCTCACCTTCTCTCATCTCCCCTCTCTCTTCTCTCTCCCTTTCTCTCTTCTCTCTCTCCCTCTCCCCCTCTCACCCTCTCTCATCTCCCATCTCTCTTCTCTCTCCTTCTCTGTTCTCTCTCCCTTTCTCTCTTCTCTCTCCCTCTCCCACTCTCTCCCTCGCTTACCCTCTTTCATCTCCCCTCTCTCGTCTCTCCCCTCTCTCCCTCCCTCTTCTCTCTCCCTTCCTCTCTTCTCTCTCTCCTTCTGTCCCTCTCTCTCCGCTCGCTCACGCTCTCTCATCTCCCCTCTCCCCTCACTCCCTCTCTCCCTCCCTCACTCTCTCTCCCTCTCCCCTCCCTCACCCTCTCTCATCTCCCCTCTCTCCTCTCTCCCCTCTCCCCTCTCTCCCTTCCTCTCTTCTCTCTCATTTCTCTCTCCATCTCCTTCCAGTCTCACCCTCCTTCTCTCCCCTCTCCCCCTCTCTGTCTCTCTCTCCGTCTCTCTGTGTCTCTGTCCTTTCTTTCTCGCCCTTTCTTACACTCCCTATCGCTCCCTCTCTCCCTCTGTCCATTCCCCCCTCTCCGTCACTTCTCTCACTCTCTCCCTCTCTTCCACTCTCGCCCCCCCCTCCTCCCCTAAATACTCCCTTCCCCTCGTGCACTCTGCCTGTCTCACCTCCTTCTCCTCCCCCCCCCAAAAAAAAAAACTTGGCAGTGAAGTCGCGTCTGCTCTCCCAAGCGCCTAGCGGGCTGCAACGCCAGCAAAGGACGAGCCGAAGGAAACCGCGAGCGTGTCTACGGGGATTTGCGGCCGGGCGTCCTCTGCAGCGAGCTGTTTAGGCTGCGCTCGCTGCCACCGTGTACACAACCCTGGGTGGCCCCGTCCGAGGCACCCCGATCGCTAGGGACTTCGTTTCGGATTTTGATACTTTTTTTTTCTTTGGTCGGAGGGGTGTTAATTTTCCATATCGTGTACTCTAGGGTTACGCGGATTAATTTGGTTGTTTTCACGGTCCGAATTAAAGGGCGGTGATTTGGTGTTGATTGTTTGGTATTATAGTATACGTGACTTCTTTCCAACAACACTCACATGAGTCGATCGTTTCAGCGCATTGGTACAGGGCCATCAGTGAAGCCCGATTCGGCAGAAGGTCTCCCACAGGCCATGGCTGGGGGCCAGCCTTAGATGTTGGCCCCAGCCACACAAGAAACGGAATACAGTTGGTATACACACGAGGTCAGTATTCCCCATACACCTCAAGGCAGATATAGTATTGAATAGGTTTCTAACTGTAGGTAAAGGTCTGTAATGGTCTTGCACTGACCTATATAGATATACGCCATTTCATTCACGGTGAAGTGAGCAGATCAAGATTTTTTTTCTTCGAGGTGACAATAGTTTAGAAAATGATCTCTTTTGTTTGTTCGTGTGATGATCTGAAGAAGAATCAAGGCACTTATCATTTCGGGGCCTGTCAATGTTTCCATCTATAGAGTCATTAACGCTGCTTGTAAACGGCCAAACGACGTCATCTCCTCTCCCTGTTGTTGTATACATATTTAGTATGGGGAGTTTTATACCTGTATGTAGTACACTGGCAGAGTTGTGTGTATACTCCCACTGAATCATTTGGAGGGATGGTTTTTTTTCGCCGAGCGTGCTGCCGGCGGAAGGATGTGAAAAACATGTTTATCGCGGCCCTGGTATATAGGTCTCATCCGTTATCACCCCCTCACTCGTCACAACTCACTCAGGAGCAATATTGAAACTTGGGGTTTGGTCACAGACCCGCCTACTACATCATAAACAGCTAGCCATATACACGGGCCCCGCTGGGGAATTGGGTAGTGCCGGTGTGCAATAGTCTGGTGCCTGTATCACACCCCTATATACATGCTTCACCGATTTGTGCATACTAAGGATGTGATGTGTCTGGCATCCAGATCATTCCATCGGGGTCTATACTTTATATACTGGGGTGAGTTTCTGGTTAGAGTTGTTTTGAGGTTGTTATACCAAGGAGGTATTAGGCGCCTAATACGTCCTTGGTTATACTGTGGATGGTTTCGCAGACTACCGGGGTCAAGTCTGACCCGGATATCCGACCCCCCCTCACATATCCGGGTCTGACATTTTGACCCTGACCCTGGCCGAATCTACTTGACTTCCGTTTGATTATACTTGTCCAGGCCCGCCAGTAAGTCCCCCAACGTCTGCAGGTTTTCGTCATTTGTAAATTACTGCAGCGCCATCTTTCAAAACGAACAACCTTATTTCAAACTTTGGACAAACTCGACATTGCCAGTTCTTCCTGACTCGACACTGATACAGCGATTTTATTTTTTCAAATCGTCATTAACCCTCCTAAACGCAAACACCTTTATACCAAATACGCACTCAGGTTTTACTCTTCCTCTTCCTCCCCATCGCGGGGCGATCCTTGCTGAGCATCTCTCTCGCTAATTTTCACTTTTCTCTCTCTCTCTCTCTCTTGTGCTCTCTTTTTTCTTTCTCTCGCGCTGAAAATGACTACCATCGCACCGCAAATCAGAGCGGATGTTTTGATTAATATAGGTTTCCCGCCATGTCACTGCGCATTAGACCGCAGCGCTAGCAGACAACCTGTGGCGTGTGAGGAGTATATACTTGTACTGCGTGTAGATACTGTACATGCGGCGCTGCATAGATTGCGTGTGTTCTGTAGGCAGACACAACCCCGGCCTCCGCTCTTCTAAAGTCCTGTTTGTATTCGGCTAAGTGGCTGTTTGGTCAGTTTAACACCAGATGATGCCGCTGCGTTGAGTGACGCGTGCTGCCTGCACTGCCGCGTATAATATACGGCACCGCGCTGCAGAAGAACCGCTCTCTCGCCCTCCCCAAACCTACGCCCTCTCCTCAACTCCCCTTTCATCGGATTCTCGTATACATTTTTTGCAGCTCGGTAACTTCCGACATCTGTGGGAGGGGGGGGGGGACTCGCGTGTGTTTGTTTGGATCGGGGAGGCGTCGGATGTAGCAAACAAACAAACACGGTAGCGCAGCCAAAAAGACTGACACCACGGTCCAGTTTTCCCATACCTGTTTGGCTCTCTCGTGCTGGCTTTTACTTTTTAGGCTCTGTCTCTAGCTTCGTCTCTATCTATCACAAAGCTGAAGACACAGGTTGGGAATCTTTGTCACAACTGAAGCTTGGGACTGTAATCCTCAACGGACTGTATAATCTTCCAAATCGAAGTAAAAGGTCTCCCTTGTCCGTGCCTTATACTCTGAAAGAGAGATGAAAGAAACGGAGACAAAGCCGGAGCCTGAGCCTAAGCCGGGTTTTGTAGTCGACCGTAGGACCATGGACATAGACCGATTGCGTGATGTCATCACGTGACTTATACAATAATAGTGGGTAGTAAAACTTCGGAATGTTCTTCATAGATTTCGACAAAAAAGAAAAGCCTTGATAGAACAAACAAGTGCAGCAATCACCCACAGCGGCACCTTGATGTGGGGGCCGCCATGTTTTTTTGTATCGTGCGATACCCACTATAGGTCACGTGACCTACCGCGTAGGGCGCAAACGGTCGATTTTAAGGGAAGTTAGAGGATGGAACAAGCGAGGCATTCGACACTTTACGGGAAGTTGACGTTGGGATATGCATCCTGATTTGCGTTAGGGTGGGCGGATTTTCAAAAACTACCCGTCTAGCAACCCCATTGCTTAAAGCCCCTACACAACATTGGTAAGATCGAAAAACAGAAATGTTCACAGATTTACATGAAACTTATACAGTTTGAAGATGGTTATAGTAGAAACCTCGCACTGAAATATTTCTGCCTAAAATGTTGTATTTTGGGAAAAAAGAGTAAAAGAAATAGTTTACGTCTCACCGAGATCTGAACTATTTTTGGGAACAGTACGGCGTTGAATGCTGCATTTTCGCGACACAATTGAAGCAGTTTTCAACGAGGTTGGCGGATTGAGCTGAATTTTTCACAGGTGTGCTATTTCATGCATATGTTGGATCAGACAACGTATGGATGCTACTCTTTGACCTCGACCAATGTTGTGTAGGGGCTTTAACACGGACGAAAGCATGTTTTAAAGATATGCTGGGGTCATTTCCATATAGACCTACTTTTTAACCAAATTCTTTACCACAAGAAAGCGCAAACGCCAGCCAATTGTGCTATTGGGTCTTACTCTCCAAACACTGAAGGTCTAGAAAGTAGCCCAAAAAGGTTTTTTGTTTTTTGCATTTTTGTCAACCAAGTCAGAAAGTAGTTTGCAACATTGTTTGTCTAATTATTTTACTTTGTCAAAAGGGGGGTAATTGATACATTCCACATGAAATTAATGTCGGTAGCCGTCCGTGTTTTACCCGAGGGACTTGAAATCGTGCTAAGCACTGTTTTCTCATCATCAGTAGGGATTGCCTCTTGGTGAAAGAATCAAGCCCCCCCCCCCTCTAAAAAAAAAAAAAAAAAAAAAAAAAAACATTTAAAAAATGTGGACTTCTTTTCTGCCAATGCGCACGATGCAACATTCCTCAGTTCCCCCATCACTAAGTTGACAGTTTTGTTTTGTTCAGATCCGTTCGTTCGGACTCCCCTTTCATGTTTTTTTTTCTTTCGGGGGGGGGGGGGTTGACCGGACCGGAGTGGGGTCACTACAGGGCCCCGGGGGTTGATGGTTTCATTTCGGCCTCTCTCTACTCTAGTCGGGCTCTGGGCTCTGCCTCTTCGACATTGGAAAGTGAGGGTACACACTGGAGACCGTTGAACCTGTCCGGTCGTTATACATCTCGACACGCCCAACGGCTCTTGCAGCACAGGCGGTCTCCTATAAACCCAGAAAAAAAAACCAATCATGCACTCTCCCTTTTTTTCCCCTTCTTCTCAATATCATCCAAATAAGTTGCCTCGCTCTTAATCCGATGTGTTGTTTTAAAAACAGTTGCAAAATTTGCCCCCCCTCTCGCTCTCTCAATGGGTGTCCATTGAGCCCCTTTCAGACGAAGCTGAAAAAACTCACAAGGCTTGAGAGAGAATTTAGCGTATAACATGGGACGTCGTACAATAAACAGTTCCTCCCTTCACACGATCGATTGTCAAGGGTCCCGTGAGAAATCCTCCTCTAGCGGAAGATTTGGCGGAGGTCCAAATCTCTCAAGGGTACACCAGGGGATTGTCTGTCACTCTCAAGCGTCGGTAACCTTTCACACGGTGGCACTCTTGTAATATTTATCATGCATGAGAAATCTTACCTCGTCTGAAAAAAGTGAGAAGGCCTTTTGATATCGGCGAGGTCTTCTTGCAAGACCACTGCAGGAGAAGAGAGGACAAGTCGGAGGCAGCGCGCTGCTGAGACGGAAGGGTGCATATCGAGGCCCCCGGGCGAGTGTTCGTGTTTGTTTTGAAGCCACACGGGCCGCGCGCAAAACAACGATATCGCTTCGGCGGAGAATGAGAACTATTCCATCAACGAAGTGGGAAGAAAAACAACTCGATGGTCTGAGAAGTCTTGATATTAGTATTAGTATTATTCTTAAATTCGATGCACCGGTGGGTGTCCGTGGTCGTTCCATTGCGATACAGTGTTTGGCCGAGTGACGTGCGGTCGTTCTTCGTGGAAAGAAAAGGCAACTGTAATTGACGTGAAACAGTTTCATGTGATCGAAGTTGTCACAAGGTTTGGCCAGGAAACGACTCCCCCTCCCCCCTCCCACACACAATTTTCGTTTTTAAATAATAACAAAAAGAAGGAAGGGAGAACAAAAGACAATAGCCACCGTCACCCGACTTCCCTCGGGAGCTCCCTGGAGGAAAACGACTGACCAACAAACAAACATATATACACCCCTTCCCTCCCCCTCCTGATTGGTTGGGGTGTAGAGAGACAAAGCAGATAATTGTTTTCACGCGGGGGTGGGAAAGAAGGGGCGTGGACAAGAACCTCCTCCTTCTCCTCCTCCTCCTCCTCCTCCTCCTCCTCCTCCTTCTCCTCCTCCTCCTTCTCCTCCTCCTCCTCCTCCTCCTCCTCCTCCTCCTCCTCCTTCTCCTCCTCCTCCCCCTCCTCCTCCTCCTCCTCCTCCTCCTTCTCCCCCTCCTCCTCCTCCTCCTCCTTCTCCTCCTCCTTCTCCTCCTCCTTCTCCTCCTCCTCCTCCTCCTTCTCCTCCTTCTCCTTCTCCTCCTCCTCCTCCTCCTCCTTGTGGGAGACGAGGAGGCAAAGGGGCAAACAACAGTTGCGTGGCTGGCACAAGGCCCAGGCTGCCCACCAGGCGGCCCGGCGTCTCAGCCACCGCCTCCCGTACCCCTGTCCTCTAACGTTCCCCTCCCCGGGGAACCACGGCCACCTCACTCTCTCTCTCTCTCTCTCTTCCCTAATCACTTTGTTTTCTCCACAAACAACTGATATCCATGAAAGTTTTAACCCATGACCAAAAAAAAAAAAAAAAAAAAAAAAAAAAAAAACAGAGAGAGATTTTAACCACTAAAACAATAGCCATGGACCCGACTACACTGTTGCATTTTTCCGGGGCTGTTTTTGTTTTTGCGGATAGCGGGAAAGATCTCGAGGGGTGAAGGGGAGGGGGGAATGAAGGAAAAATGCCAGCCAGAGGCTGATGAAAGTAAGAGAAAAATTGTAACTGAAAACTTCCGCCCACTGTATGTATACATGAAGTCATTGGCGGTCTGTTTGGGGCTATTGGGCAGGACGGGCCTCTGTCTTTCTCTCTCTCTCTCTTTTTTGTTAAGTGCTCAAGGTGGAAGATATTAAATGAAATGTTCTTTGCCGATTGTTTGGACGGGACTGCTTACCATTCCTGTGGTCCGGGCCTCTCGCTGAGAGGTAAACTTTGGTCGGTCATTCCGACGGTCAGGCAACCTGGCCCCGACACTATACGCGTGCACAGATCGGGTGGCAAAAAAAAAAAAAAACCACGGCAGGAATCCGCAACTCTCTTTGTTTGCTCAAATTCCTCCTTTCTCCCCCCCCCCCCTTAAAAAAAATGTAGCAATATTTATGCCCACCAGCTCTCTTGTTGGTTTTCTGTGGTGTTTCGTTTTAATAATGAAAGTGATGAGAGGCGGGGTTTTTTCTCCCCCCGGCACCCTCGGGCTCAAATAGGGTCATCGTCCAATAGGGCTCGCGTCCACCCTCATTGTTTTATTTCACCTGAAAGCTCCAAGGTTGATTAAGATCTCATTTCCAATTTCCGTAAGTTTCCGAAGTGACGGCAATCCTAATTCTGTGGCTTTTTTTTTTGTTTCCTCCGACGCCACACCCACTCACACAATTCCAGTCACTCAAATCCCGAGAGAACGCGAAACTTTTTTATTTCCCCCTTTTTTGAATGAATTTGCTCGTTTCCCTTTTCTTCGAATCCTTTCACCGATCAGGCGGCACAACGTCTCACTTCAAGCAAACAAATGGCCGAGGCGCAGACCAACATTGCGATTTGACAGTAATTTGGTTCGGAACTGGTTCCTAGTGAAATATCCTACGGTGGCCTTTAATGGACGCGATAGTTTGGACCTTTCTCCAAAAGGCAAACTCGTAGGATGTGATATTAGGTACTAGATATATTCCTATACTTGGGTCATAACGTATAGTGGTACATTTTCGGTGTACGCTAATGTACTTCATGGTTTCAGTGGTCTTCTCCTTGGAAAATGTTCTACTCCGATTCCAAAGAGACTTGTGAGAACCACCTGTAGTCACTTTTTTTGCCATAACTTGAACAAGGAGGGCCTTTCGTGTCGATCCTCGGATCCATCTGCCTTTGTATTCTGTCTTTGGTAATGTTCCTGCCAGCATCGAAACGCCAGACGTCTTTGTGAGTGATAGTAGCAGTTTCCTTTCGCTTTATCTTATTAAAAAAAATATATTGACAAACATCAGAGTTCACTTTAGTCGAACATGCGATTATGGGCTTCTCTGAGAAGAGTACAATCAGGTCAACTGGCCCTCTGAGCTAGCGCCCGCTAACTTGGCGACTGGAGGTGAACGACTTGCACGTCCGGAGGCAACGAAAATCGCCTGGACGTGGAGACATTCACGAGTGGGAAAGTGTTTACGCCCCTTCAGGGCTGCCATGGTAGTTTCTCCGAGATGAGTTACATACAGAGTTTGTCTGCTGCTATATCGGCTGTCTGTCTGTCTGTCTTTCTTTCTGTTTGTCTGTCTGTCTGTCTGTTAAAGCTGTTGGTTTGTGTGCTTGTTCGTACTCGCTTGATTTACTGCCTGCTTGGCTCTATGGTTGCTTGCTTGCTTGCTTGCTTGCTTGCTTGTTTGCCTGATGGTTGGTTGCCTTCTCGTATGCATGCTTGCCCCTCCTTGTCAGTCTTTGCTAACCCCGTCATGGTGTGTTGCTTTAACGTTTTTTCCGTCTCTGTCAAATCAATTCTCAATCATTGTTTGCGGCTAACACCTAATTTCGGCCTCTGGCGGTGTTGCCCATCTTCGCTTTCAGTTCTTCCCCCACATTTCGCGTGATACATCCGGAAAGAATGAAGAAATAGGGGAAGATTGAAAGGGCCCCGACGCACGGATTCAGTACAATGACGAGAACATCAGCACTCCAAACAACCACCCCCCCCCCCAAAAAAAATGTTTGTCACATTTTGTCAAGCCCCATGCCACCCTTACCGCAAACAAGCCAGCCGAAGTTTCAATCACTTTATCAATTTAAAGCGGCGCGCTGGCGCGGTCCCATCGGGACGGCCGGGGACCGGCGTGTTCATCAGTGGGGTCCTGCGCGTCGCGACGCGGTCGGGCCGGGGCCCGCACGTCTCGGTCGGTGTGAGTACACCGCGTGCGCCGCGTACACACACACATACACACACACCCACACGGGGGGAGGCTGTTCTCGTCAGTGCGGTGCCGGCTCGACGACTCTCGACACGGCCAGCACCTAGGGCCCTCGTCCCTCCAATTACGGAAAGAAAGACAACTGTACCAAGCTGCCCTACCGAATGCGGTCCAGCGCCTGCGCCTAACGTTAACGAGTTTATGCCAAAGTTGGTTAGCGCTAGCGAGTGGATTGGGACAGCGCTGCCACACGTTGCTTCATCGGTTTGGCTGTGATTTCCTTTGCTGTGCCTTTGTTTTTTCTTCTCTTCTCCCTTGTCTTGGAGACTGAATTGGGGTTCATTGACATCTCTATCAAGGACTTCTGACATGGGATCATTGTCCTTTTTTTCCTCCCGTCCTTGTTTTTCAGCCCTCTCCATTTTTTTTTTTCGCTCGGAGCTTCTCTCTTTCCATTTTCTCCCACGGAAATTGCCGAACTGAAAAACATCGCCCGAAAACTGAACTGAAGGGTTTTGTCATTCTCAAATTGAATGTGGGCCTAACTATTTCTAGCTTCTTAAAGGGAGATAGGCGTGTCGGATTTGGGGAAGAAAGAACCCAATCCGTAAATTTACCTCAGTTTCTTCTGACGAAAACAAAATCGGACGTGAGTATAGGACAATTAATTAATTTACTGACCTATAACACCAACCATTGTAATTGAAATTCATTACTTACGGTCATTTCCCTAGCAGTTATGAAACAGGAGATTTTGGTCTCTTTTCGACAAAATGTGTACGGATTGTTTAGCTCTCAAAATGTCGATCCAAACCTGTTGAAATTCATTATGATTTTGAACAATGGTGAAGAAAATTTGGACTAGACCAGGACTTGAACCCGGGACATCTGGGTTTTTTTGCGGACCAGGGGTCTCTGGTTCAAGTCCCGGCCCAGCCAATGTTTTCTTTGCCATTTTTCGAAATTATTCAGCAAGAATTTTGATTAATTTGTTTGACTGAAATTTATCATTATTTGGTGGCGAATTTCTATTCAGAAAAAGGAACAGTGAACTTGAAGGAACAGTGAGCGTTGGTTTCAGATTTGCAAGATTTACATCTTGATGTATACCTTTAAATCTCAAAAAACGTAGAGAGCCTCACGGTAGTCTCGATTCTAGCAGTACCTTTGAGAAAGGTCCTAATATAGGATCGAAACGTCAGGCCTTCTACCTGTTTTGAGATTAAGCATTCAGTCAGTCTGAGTAGTAAGCAGTTTACATCATTTGTGCACATGTTGCTCACAAATGTTTTAATTTGCGAAAGCCATATCAAGTTTGGATCCCTTTTTATCGGGGATAATTCCGTGGACATTTTTGTGTGTGTGGGAACCCGTAGACTGGGGAGCGCCACAATTGCCTGCAGCAACTCAAATTGAAACTTTACACGAAGAAATCGGTTCCATTGTCATAATATTTCCCCTTTCAGTTCCTTCAAAATCTTAAATGGGAAAGAATAAACATGGGTTGGACCGAAGACGTCCAAGGAAGAATGGAGAATTGATGAGGATGAATTCCATGTATAGAAGTTAGAACCGATTTGGAAAATATACTTGTACATTCATTTATTGGGGGGGGGGGGTCGCGAGCCTCTCAATCGACAAGAGAGGGCGCTCAACTACCCGCCAGCATGCAACCCCCACAGCCAAGTTCAACATGGTCCGGACATCATGTTGTAAATCCGTCAACGAAGCAAGCTGTTTGAGGAGGGAAGGGGCAGACTGATTTACCTAGTTTAATTTCCCGTAGTGCCAAAGAGCCAGTTTTCACCTTCCCTGCAGGTCGTTCAAGCGGTTTGTCTTAGCTCCACGGTAAGACAGCAAGCGCCAGACGTGTATCCAGGGTCTGCGGTGTACTGTGCACCGTCCACAACGCCTCCGCACGCAGTCAAAAATTGCGAGTAAAATGCGGAAATAGTTGCGTCACCTTTGCCCGCAATTGTCCACCAACTGCCCGAGCATAATATATCAATCGCTACGGCGCTCACACAAAGCATAATTGGCTGATAATTGCTCGATTCAAATCTGATTTAATCAAGCTCCGTGCCACTGAAAAGGCGTAATGGCCTCAATCCTCTCCCCTCGAAAAAAAAAAAAACCCAACCAACCCAACCCTCCAAATTATCGCTCTCTCTTCGAAAAGGCAAACCATGGTTTTTGACCGCATGGGGGCGCTATTGTTCCTCCATTGTCTGCCCACGAAAATGTTTACATTAAAAGAGGAGTGAGCTGCGCTTTACTGATTTTGTTTTCTTTAATAAGTCCACTTCCCGCGTTCGTGGGTGGCCATTGTTATCGCCAAATCCAGCTCCTGTGAAAAACTGGCCTCATTATGTATCATTAGTTGACTTCCACGCTCGTACGACTCCCTCTTTTTTTTTCCTCTTCTTCTTCTCCCGACTGCATCAAAAAAACTTAAGTAAACAACTTCGACGCTCCGGCCTCCGAACCAACCGCCGAAACGTGACGTATAATGAGTCCCTAATCAGATTCACTTGTAATGCCTTGTTGTCGTCAGCGATTTGGTCGCCAAATCAAAGCGGGGGTTAATCCCCTTTCCCACTCCCTCCACTCCACAGTTCTCTTTGTTCCGTTTCACTTTAAGGGCTAGACTGATGGGGAGACCCTTTCCATCTTTGATACCAGCCCTCCCCCCACCACCCTCTCCTGGGAGAGCAAGCAGACAACCGCAACTGGCGTTCTGGATAGCTTCTTCTTTGAGCTATACAAAAGGCAACACAAAAAACGGGCTGAAGCAACAACTTTAATTATGTTGTTGTTTCAACAACATCAGTCAAAGATATAATGATGTTTTGCGTCGAGGAGAACGTAAATCAATGAGGTTTTACCCTTAATACTCGACGTGATAAACACTGAGTGCTCAGTGCTTTGCCCGGTGCCTGATACAAAATAATATTTCAAGCCAAAAATATAAAACAAATATCCCGCCCGAGCTGCCAGAAATATTGTTTTATCAGGCACCGGACAAAGCACTGGGCAGTCAGTGTCTATCACGTCGAGCAAGGGCAAAACCTCATTGAACAACATCAGTCAAAACTCCAGATCAAGGCTGTTCGTGATGAGCAACTTTCATCTCGAACACTTATAAGGGCATATAAAGCTGCCATCCAGACTCTCTCTTTGGGAAAGGTCGTGGTAGGATCGAAAATTAAGACTTTTTTCGATTGTATATACTTTGGTCATTGAAGTCAGTAAACTCTTTGCTACATTTCTGTGTTACTTTAAATTGGGCCCCTTTCTAACTGACACTACATGGACAGGAGGGCCATTGTATATTATAGCCTACCACTTAAAAGTACGTATACCCTCACCTATTTGGTCAAAACCGTCAATATTCTACACAAAATTGTCGCGGACAAATTCGCGCGCCTCGAAGTTTTTATGCGCAATTATTATTTGCCGTAGCACATGGGTCTAGTTGTATCGCAATGTCTACGAGAGGAAGGATAAACCTCCACATCATGAAAGGTCTACCGTAAATTAAACAAGTTTTAACAGCCTTTGAGAAAGGTCCTGCTAGGATCGAAACGTCAGGCCCACTAAATTTTAAGTTTTAACAGAATGGATTCCCGTGCGATGCTTGTCGTTCCCGAATCGTCTTAGAGAGATCTCGTGTATTAAGCCACTCCTGGGGTTCGAAATTTGCCGGACTGCATTGTGCGCTGCAGCAAAGTTTTCGCTGCCGGAGCAACTCTGTGAGATTGGTCCCTGCAGTCACAGATGGGCGGGAAGACGAAGAAGAAGACGAAGAAAAAAAACCCAGAAAAGAAAGAATGACGGGTTGGCCCCAAGGTCGTGCTATATAGAGCAGAAGAATAATGCTGTTAGGATTTGGGGGTGAATGAGCTGGATCAGACGCCACGGATGAAAGGCCGGGGAGGAAGTTTTTCTAGGGATAAACCCCCGGGCGGAACTCACACAAACCTATGACGACTTACGGGCCTGGATTTAATCAGGGGAAAAAAGGGAGTTTCTAAAGAGCATAACTTACAAAGCGTTTTTGAATTGACTGAATCGTTAACTAAAATTGCTACACGTCTCTCCCCACGGCTGATGATGAGTAACCGGTGCTTCATTCGTGTTTCTGGGAATACAGTTCTGAAATGAGGGGCCTTTTTGTTCACACTACCTTGTATTTCCTCTTAATGACCCTTTGACTGTAATGTGTGGTGAATCCCGTGCGGAGATAGGTATGTGATTGTCACCGGGGGAAAAAAAACCCGATCAATGAGTGTACAAGCCTCTATAGAATCTGTGAGTGATTAGGCAATATATCGTACAATTATACACGCATTATTGCATTGTTCGCTTATCTTGTTTGGATGGCACGAATAATTGCTCTTGAATCATGAACGAGGACCCCTTATCTGTACACCCACGGCTATTTTGCGAGCGCCGAGCGCTGAAGCAAAATACGACTTTATACCACCCGGCTCCAAAATACACGCTCTACTGGCGGAGTCCGTGCAAAAATGTCATCGCTAATATTGTGTGAACTTCCGGATCAGCGCTGCGTCCAACTTACGTATTGTTTCTCAATCGGCATGCGATACGTGCAGATTTCTTGTTTTTGTATGCGTGGTGCGTCAGGTACCAGGAGTTAGATTTAAAGGCCCTATACAACATGGGTAAAGGTCAAAAGATTGCCACAGTTTGTGTTCAACCATAAAACATAAAACAAAATACTGCGAAGGTTTTAGCTCAAATGGTAATCTGAGAAAGTAGTATAATGAAAAAACCGCCACGGTTTACACACCGTTCTTTAGTGTAAGAAATAGTTTATTACTCGCGAGTAATAAACTATTTGTCGATGTTTGAGTGATGATTTCTCAGAAAAGTACAGCATCCCAGACCGTAAGATTTCAACATGAGGATTATGATCTACAAACTGTGTAAATCAGAAGGAAATATGTGGACATCGCACTTAAGCTTTGACCCCCCCCCCCGCGATTTTTCTCTATTGTGTTTGAAAACCCAGCATGTATTATATGGAGCTAAAACACATTTTACGAGGGTATAAAAATACCAAATTATACACAGCTAAAAGCGTTCTAATCAGTAATGGCTTCATTATTCCAGGTAATTAGCAGCCAAACAGTTCGATGGTGTCAAACATTCAATTACGATGTGCAAGATGAGTGTTACACGCCACTTTGATAGGATCCGTACGCACTAACCGTACGGTCCTATACTCCGTACAGAACCCCCCCCCTCCTCTCATACCGACAGAAAATGCCTTTTGTGCCCATGCTCGTCCTCCATGACACGGGTGCCTGTCTCTCCCGTTTTACCTCGTCTGACACGGCCTTTGACGGGCTTATAGAGGCTTCTATCCCCTCCATTCCTCGAAAGCTGTTAATTAGGATGGGGGAGTTGATCATTACGGAGACCGCTCAAAAGGCTGCACAATTCCTCCTTGTAACTGTAATCGTTAGGCCGCTCTTGTCGGCTTTTGTGCTCGCGAATAGTTCTCGCTTTTCAAATCGGCCGGATAGGCCGCTCTGTGTGTTTTACCGATAAAGGTCGCCCGAGAGCCGCAATTGCCCGCACAAACCTTCCCTCTGTTGGTGAAACGTTCTTCTTCCTTCATCCACCCTCCCTCTCTGTCCCGTCCCCCCTGACCAGATTGTCCCACCCGGGGCGAAGAGACCAGGGGAAGGTCACAGCGGCTTGCCGCTCTGAATGGGCGCATTCTCCCCGATGTCTGTCCGGATACTTAACGGCTCGTGCCCACAAACAACTTCCCCAACTCGGACAGATGCCACAAAAAAAAAAAAAGACAGAGAAAGAGAGAGAGATACTGAAGGGGTTCGGGATGTCTTTAATCCTCCCGAGAAGTCCCGCCCGGGACGAAGGTCGACGTGCCGACCGTGCTCAGAGCGTCCCAAATCCATTCCTCCCCTCCACCCCCCCCCCCCCCTCGTCGCTCTCTCCCTCTCTCCCTGAGCTGAGCGAACCGTGGAGGCAAGGGGATTACTGGCCGGACTTCCATGGCCACGCTGGACAATTTACAAGCAAAACAGTCCGAGTTGGAAAAAAAAAATCCGATTGCGGTGAAATGCGAAATGTGCTTCAACACTTTGATAAGTGGTTAATTTGTTGCAGGGTTTTCAATCAGTATTAGGTAATAATTGCATGAACTGATGATACATTCCGTCTCACTGAGGCCGTTACGGTGTGAAACAATTTCGGGTTGTGCTTTCATCGCTTTTCCGTAGCGAGACCGTATACAAATTCCTGCACTGAGCATCTTCAGAAGGAGGTGCACTTCTCGCAACAAGTCACGTCACGCCTATAGTTGAATCGGCCATTCCCATGACAATGACCATTCGGGCAAAGACTGAGAACTGACTGGAAATTAACGGTTTCTCTCATCGTCGGAGTTTGCCTGCACCCCAAGCGGCCTTGAGAACCAGCTAGACTTGTTCATCCGCTCGGTGTCTGCTCGCGGTAACGCTTAGCAGCCGGTTCAAGAAAAGTTGCGTAAGTTACACAACTTACAAATGTTGCGTACGTCTTGCGACACAATTACTCTTTTCAGCAATATTCAGCAAACGCAGCAAAATGTTACGTAAGTTACGCAACAGAAATGTTGCGTTCGCAACATTTGAAGTTTCGAGAAATCGGCAGCAGAGTTCCATGGGAGTAGCAATCGCTTAGAACGATATATTTGCTTTTTATCTTATTCCATGGACCAGTTTTTGGCCTGCACGAACCTCATTCTCGAAGTATTGCAGAACGTCGTTTTTGAGAAGCGTTTATGGATAAAGGGCTTACTGGTCGAGCCGATAGATCGCTGTTATACACGGGGGAGAGAGTGACCCTTTCCATGATTATCAGCATGGGGACGTCTCTGCCGACGTTTGGGAACTTGCTTCACCTCTGTCAGTGTGCAGAACACTAGTGTCGTCAATAATATACTCAAAGGTGTTCTTGTGAGCTTTGAATTGATGTATCCGAGGGGTTGTGCTGTAGCGAGTCCAAGCGTCGACGTGTATAGTTAGCAATGTCGTGGTTTTGAACTTGGTGAAACAAGACGCCTTGCCGATCGAACGAGTTAAATGATAGCCGTTTGCAAAAAAAAAAAAGTGCGCGCACGTACACGACCTCAATGCCGTAGGCTCCAATCTAGCCGTTTCCTGTATGCTGTGCACGTTCTTCCCCCACTATCCCCCCTTTTCCACTTTACCCACAAAATATCAGGGTGAGCCGCCTCCAATTCGATTAGGAAACGCAGTATTGTACACTCCCATTATCGGGCACTCGGTGGCATTACGGGTGCATCCGATTACCAGCGGACCTCCCTTGTTATGGGTACACATCACCGAGTGAGTCACTTACCGGTACCTGCCAAGGGGAGCTCGGGGGTTCTCTCTCTCAACTCTCTCCCTCTGCTATCTCCACCGCCGATGAAGTTGCAGCGCTCGTCAACCACGTGGAGTCGCGGAGTCTTATCGGGCGGTGACTGTATCGATCCCGGCTCGTATCTCCGCGCGTGTAAGATCCCCCGGGGTACGGTGTGAAGCAGTCAGATTCGTTGACATCGGATCGGGCCGGAGACGGGCCGAGATTTGGAGGGATGTAGCGACGAGGATGAGGGAGGGAGGAGTTGCATGCACTGATGGGGCGAGGGTCCTTTGACGATTCGACGTACAGTGGGGGCACGCACGTCAGAGATCGGAGCTCAGATCATCGCGGTGAAAAAAAAAGAAAGACAAAAGAACGGTATAGATTGTAAGCCAGAGCCACTGATTTGTCCCAACACCATCGGGCAAACTGCCTCTTCCTCGACTCTTCCTCCTCGGCCTCCTTCTCCTCCGTCGTCGTTGTCGTCCTCCGCTCCTGCTCCCGAGGGGGCGATGAGTATACGCACGAGCAGCCAGCGCTCCAGGGCTCCGGGTGTGGGCCCAAACCTCACGCCTGGCCGGCATCATCCAAAGCCGTGCCTTCCCGGGCCCCGCGGGACGCGGGGCGTGGAGGGGGGCTGCTCTTCGTATTCGAGGGGGGGGGGCCGACCCCTTTTCACAATAGTCCCTCTAATCCGTTGCATTATCGCTGGGACGGGATTGACTAATAGTTCCATTCATACACCAGGCGCCCGCAGACCTATTTGTTCTCTCTCCCTTTTTTTTATTTTCTTGTCAAAAGGTTTTTAAAAGTTTTTAACCTTTAGTCGAGTGACCGGATTTTTTTTTTTTCCTCGGGGAGGGGATCAGACTTTGTATCTTGCGAAAGATATCGTGATAGTTTGTTTAGACCGTTCGTGGCGCGAGCGCGCCGCTTGTGCAATTCCCCAGTCCAGTCATTCGGGGGGGAACACCACAATTCTGAGAACCGAATCTTCGTCTTTGTAACCAGACCGCGTGTGTTAAGTGCATCTCTAGGTCGAGATGTTAGCCATACATGCCATCGATGCTCAGCAGAATCCGAGTGGAAGAAGATGAAATTTGAAAGCTAATTGTTGGCAAACTTCAAAATTTAGTGGGCCTGACGTTTCGATCCCAGCAGGACCTTTCTCAAAGGTCCTGCTGGGATCGAAACGTCAGGCCCACTAAATTTTGAGATTTGCATTTTGGTAATTTTTGTCAGTAAGCAGTTTGCAACATTTTTGTATATCCCTGTTGGCAAACTTGTTGACACCTTTAATTGGATGCCGTGTAAAGCACGCTTGTTTGTTGGGTGGTTCACTTTGCTTACGGTACTCGTTGTATTTATGGGTAGATCGTTGGCGGTCAACCAGTTGGTTTACCAGTGGGTTTACCTGTTGGTTTACCAGTGGGTTGCCAGTGGGTTTACCAGTGTGTTTGCCAGTGGGTTACCAGTGGGTTTACCAATGGTTTGCCAGTGGGTTTACCAATGGTTTGCCAGTGGGTTTACCAGTGGGATTACCAGTGGGTTACCAGTGGGTTGCCAGTGGGATTACCAGTGGGTTACCAGTGGGTTTACCAGTGGGTTTACCAGTGGGTTGCCAGTGGGTTTACCAGTGGGTTATCAATGGGTTATCAGTGGGTTTACCAGTTGGTTACCAGTGGGTTTACCAGTGGGTTCACCAGTGGGTTGTCAGTGGGATTACCAGTGGGTGTATCAGTGGATTTACCAGTGGGTTGCCGGGGGTTTACCAGTGGGTTGCCAGGGGGTTTACCAGTGGGTTGTCAGGGGGTTTACCAGTGGTTTGCCAGTGGGTTTACCATTGGGATTACCAGTGGGTTGTCAGTGGGTTGTCAGTGGGATTACCAGTGGGTTGCCAGGGGGTTTACCAGTGGGTCACCAGTGGGTTTACCACTGGGTTACCAGTGGGTTTTCCAGTTGGTTACTAGTGGGTTTACCTTTGTATAATTATACGAAAATGTTGCAAACTACTTGTCCATTGGAATGAATCTTAAAAAGAAAACGTGAGAGCGACTGACAATGCCACCTTAAAAGTGAAAAGCATAAGGTTTTTTTCCGTTTTGGTTCGCTTTTAATGATCGCAAATCGTTCTTCACCAAAATACATTATTAGTGAATGGGTGATTTACTATTGCCATTACGTTGCTTTTGTTCGGTGTTCAAAGAATTAGAAAAGAAAGGACATTTCTTGAATTGGTTGTTTTGTACAAACGTACGTCATTCGTTAACTGAACGCTATTAGTAGTTAAAAACAGCGAGCTTGTTATTACATGTCCCGTTCGCAACCCCTTAATTTACAGTAAGCATCGCATAGCGGCCGCGTCAGCTTGATTATCTGCGTCATGACAGCGCGGTTGTATTGTGTTGTAATTAGCCTCCTTCAGTGGGCAATAGTGGTTGATAAGTGGGCGTGACGACCGGCAAGGAGACCACGCGCTGCCGTGTATGCACGGTGGTGATCGTATACAAAGCACGTAGCCGAAATGTCAAAACAACTCCCACTTGGGATGTGTGGTTTTTTGGGGGGCCACTGAAAGATCGTTTGAACAAATGTACACGGACTCACATCAACACTATTGATGTAGATTAAACGCCGTGGTGTAACTTCCACATAAGATTTGAAGGTTTTCATGGTGAGAATAGCAGGACTAATGACTTTGCGGTGACACCATGTAAACCTATCCTTTTGTGAGTATGTGTTCCTCCCGTTCTTTTCAGAACCACACATACTCACAAAAGAGAGAATTTTACATGGTGTCACCGCAAACCTATTACTCCTTTGACCTTCACCCACTCGCAATTAAACCAAGCAAGAAACCAGTCCAGTGGTAGAGATGCAGCAGTCCTTTGCTGGAACGATCCTCTTTATTGAGTAAGAAGTGTAACCATTTACTTATACTTGATTATTGGAAAGAGTACAGTCGACACTTAGAATCAGCTCCAGAATTAGACACAATACATTCAAATCGATAGCCAATTAAATACTTATACTCAAACACCATTTTTTATTCAGATTCCCAACGCACTTCACAAATCAAATCGCCACGTGGCTCGCGAGCCCCTGTGGCGGTTGCCACATGCATTAGAGGAAAGAAAAATTTTTTTCTTCGAAGGACCACATTGTCCGTGTACAACACAAGTACAGGTATACTTGTTTTACAATCTCCCTATCGTCATTGTGTCACTCGAAGGGTCAAGTACCTCTTGATTCAAGTGCGTCCGCAACCATTGTTGCGGCATCAAAAGCTGGCCATAGTAACGCGCATGCGTGAGGGGTTTCGTCTTCAACAACACCGGACTGACAAGGGTTCGTGAGTTGAGGGGAAGCACTATCTGGGCTCCAGCAGGGCAGGTCATGAATAATTCAACATTATGACGTATAATTATGAACAACTTGAGAAGCAATAATTTTTATGTGGGCTCTAGCCGGGTAGATCATGAATAATTCAACATTATGACGTATATGATACTGCAAAATGTACAGTGTACATGTACCGATTAAGATATTCACTTCACTTCTACGTCACTTTGTTGAATTATTCATGAGCTACCCTGCTGAAGCCCAGATAGTGCTTCCCTGAGTTGAGGGGGTAAGGGGGGGTTGATGACGCATGCTGAGTAGGCAATGGGAACGTCCCTGCAAATTATGTCGACCTTCGGTCTTCAGGTCACCCTCAGGAAGGCTGAAGTTATAGCGCCCTCTTTTGATGTTTTTTGTTAAGCGCAGTCTGGACGCCCTATTAGGATAGTCGTACATTTTGTTTATGTCAGACCCGACAAGCCGGACAAACATAGAAATCGGAATTATTTTTGGGACTTGTGGTTCGTTGAAAATAGATTATCTGAGGGACACGAAATAGAGGACTTGCTTGCATCAGAAAAAAAAAAACATTTTTTAAATGAAATTAGGTTGTTCAAGCTGCAAATGATCTGAAATCAGAAATCCAGGATTTAAAAAATCTATCGCTTTGTAATTTCATATGAAAAGCAATGATTTAATGCAATCTTCGACGAATCCAATTGTCAAGTAATTAAGAAAATATAATAAAATCTAATTCCAAAGGAAAAATTGTCAATTTATTCGAAAAATACTCTATCGGAATCCAATGATTGTGTTTCCATCTGTCTTTGGATTTTCAGTACTTCTGATAGTTTCCACCATTCTTTCGATAACCATTTATTGTGCTCTCGAAGGTTAACCATTCCGTCAATTGTGCTGTGTTCTGTCTGGTAGAATCACACAAACACAGTTAGAAACTCAGTGCTCTTATATTGTACAATTACAACGACCATGCCCACAATAAATATATATATTTTCATAATACGCAGCAAAAATGCCATCACATGCAAGCAACTCCTAGAATATTATCAGTCGCGCGGTATACATTCACTCGACCTTTTAAAACAACTGAACAAGGCAACAACGTTTACATACACGACAAACACGTTTATATAATAATCATAAAAATATAATTGTTTTTTTGTGATATATCTTATGCCACTCACTCGTTTCAGTAGTAGTTCTATCTATAGATCTAACCATGTTCAAATTATCATGTTACTTTTAAACTGTGCCTATACAGGAAGCTGAATTCTTGTACTTCTATTTTAATACAAGTCATTTTAATTTAAAAATAGATAAGATTGAATAAGAGTACCATATGGTATTGCACTTTATACCTTCAATATGCTCTCATCATAAGTTATAAATTAACATTTTTTATAAGAAACGTGCATGCAACGTATACGTATGGTGTCGGGGTGGGTTTTTTGTTAAGCATCTTCGTTGGCCGAACTCACTAGTCCAGACATCTTAAATGTCAGGGGGCACATTTAGATTGACGAACTTGGCTGAGTTTGTTTAATATAAACAATCCTAACCTTTTGCAAGGTTTTCGTTGTCATTTCATACAGGTTGGGAATTAAGAAACTCTTTCGGAATGACAAGTAGAAATACGATTTAAGCATGCACGTCCGAATATAACGTCCGACCAGAAAAATATACTATCAAGATTACTTACACTTGTACCGTCAGAAAATACAGTTACACATTTTTGACGGACAAGTTGGACGGAATTAAACAAAATTAAGTGTGCCTGGTTTTTTTTTCGCGCGCGTTTGAAGTCTGAGGACTTCTGAGTGCATTTGTCAGCACGTATCGCACCTTGATCTTCGAAGGAGACACAGACAGATCACACCTGTCCCCCATACACGAAGTGGCTGACATACTGCAACCGGAACATCACTGGTTTAAGATTGTTAAAATCTGATGGCGAAGTCTGTGCCTGCGATAAAGTTACCGCGTTTGAAAGGACAAATGGCGCCACTCGGTTCTTGAACTGACGTAACGGAGCACAACCAAACCAGGCATCACATATTATATTCAGAGGGTTTGCCTCGAATTTAAATAACCTCAATTGTTTACGAATAATTAATAATCAGACACAATTCAGTTGACCGATTGTTCTCTCAAATCATATCGATTTAGAGTGAACGTGTTGATGGTGCCACCGGTCTCACCATCGACGGGAGAGGGCGCTGTCGCTCGATACCGAGAAGCCCCCCGCCGCCTGAAAAAAAAAACGACAATAGGAACAGTCTTCGCACGTGTTTCGCACGACTCCCGGAGACTTCGTCCTCAGTTCCGCGCCACCTTGGCCAGACGCATGGCGAGGTGGTAGAGCGCCACCAGCGACGCGTCTTCGTCCAGTCGGGAGGCGAGTCTGGGACCCTGCACATCACTGGTCGCGGGCTGCTCGTCCCACGGGTAGCTGCCCTGGGTCGGCCGCTTGGGCACCTCGTTGCTGATCTGGAGCACGTTGCGGTACGGGTTGCGGCTGGCCGCCTGGAAGGCGCTTCGGATGGCGTCGATCTGATCGGAATCATCAATTGGACACCGTTGGATGAGTGACTATACCACTCCATTGTATGCGCAGTAGTGATGGACCATGCAAACGTAAAACAAATAGGGTTGCTCGCGAAATGAAAAAGGACAAGTTGAGGGTTCGACTTCGTGCACATTTCGTACTGTCACAATCGATGGCTTGAATGATGCTGATGATGACATGTGGGAACGAAGACCGCGTGGCGATGAACCGAAATATTCGGAGAAGACGAAAGCAGCGAACGAAAATGGATGGAGATAGAAAGAGAGAGATACGAAGATGACAGGTCGGTGTCCTGACCAGTCCGATAGCGTCATGCAACAAAAAGAGGAAGGCACCAGTCTGACTGAAGACACTGAACACATTGAACACAGTCATGCACATTATCTCATTCCTGTTTGACCATGCTTAGATCCGTAGCAGAGCATTCAGGCAGTTCAGGCAAGACAAGGCAGTGTGGTCGAGCCTCAAGCAAAGATCCTCACCACGCCAGCATTCCTAACCACTTACTATGTCCTTGGTTGGAGGGCGAGAGGTGATGAGACCCTCCCAGCGCTTGCTCCGTTCCCGTCCGTCCCGGCCCTTCTTCGACCGCGAGCTCTTGCCTCTCCGCCGGGAGGAGCGCCCTCCCTCCCGGCTGCCGCTCTTCCTCCGCCCCCGGCCCTCGGACTTGCTGCCCCGGTCGCGGCTGTTCTCTCGGGACCTGCGCCCCTCCAGTCTCCGCCTCTTCTTGGACGGCACGGGCAGCGGGAACGGCGACCCCCTCACCTCCTCCTCCTCCTCCTCGTCCTCCTCTTCCTCCTTCCCGTCTCCCCCTCCTTTCTCCTGGGGCCCGCCCATCATCATGAGGTTGGCTCCGTCGCCGGCGAACGCCGTCTTGTCCGCCGAGTCCAGGGGCTGCTCCCTCAGCGCCGCCTCGCCCTCGGTGTGGTGGCGTCCCCCCCTCGCCGAGTTCCCCTCCTCCGCCTCCACCGCCTTGCTCCCCGCCAGGCGGTAGACCACCGCCTCCTCCTCGTCCTCCGCAACCGCGGCCGAGGCCGACTTGTCCGGCCGCGGCCGGCCGCCGTGGCCCGCCGCGGCGGCGGAGGCCTGCACGATGGGGTCGGCCCGGTCCTCCACCACGGGCCAGGGGTTGCAGTAGCTCTCCACGATGTCGTAGCTGCAGACCCGCTCGCAGCACTCGGTGGCGATGCGGCCGGTCCGTCGACGCTGCCGGGACCCGATGCGACTGCCCAGGAAGCTCTTGGCCACCCTTTCGTCCTGGAAGAGCTCAGCTGAGAGGCCAAAGAAAAAAATAAAAATAAATAAAGATGAATAAACCCCTGAAATATACTCCGTGTAGTGTCAGCGTTTATAGTGATCGTCAATCGTAAACGCAAAGATGGCTTACGAGTATTAAAAGCCAATACAACATTGGTAAAAGTCAAAAGATTGCCACAGTTTGTGTGTTAAACCATTAAACATCCCCAAAAAGCAATCCTGCGAAGGTTTTAGCTCAAATGGTGATCTGAGAGAGTAGAAAAAGTTCAAAAAAATCGTCACGGTTTTTTCACCACTCTGTAGTGTGAGAAATAGTTTATTACTCGCGAGTAATAAACTATTTGTCGATGTTTGAGTGAAGATTTCTCGAAAAGTACAGCATCCCAGACCGTAAGATTTCAACGTGAGGATTCTATCATGACCATCTACAAACTGTGTAAACTAGAAGGAAATCTGTGGACATCGATGTTTTCCGATCTTCCCAATGTTGTATTAGACCTTTAAGTGGAAGGTTTGCAGTGACACCATGTAGCACATTTCTTTCAAGAAAGAGTGTGGCTCTGAAAAGAGCCGGCTGTTTTCAGAGCCACACTCCTTCTCGAAAGAGATGTGCTACATGGTGTCACCGCAAACCTTCCACTTAGTATTTCCACCATGCAAACCAGGCCTTATCACTTACGAGAATCATTGTTAAGAGGATGGGAAAAGCAGCCATCTATTCAATGCACATCGAACCCTCACCAGAAGGGAAGCACTATATGAACTTCCATCCTCTGACCATTGGTCAAGAAACTTCGTTTTTGTATCCAAATCCACAATGCCGGCAGTATGATGGGATCGGAACACTGGGTGCAATGGTACAGAGAGAGACACACAAACCCCCACCACTTAGTTTATCTCATTTTACCATCGGTATGGTTTTGTACACACTAAATCATGGTTCTATAGTATCTCGTATATCAGTCTATACCATGCTATAGGCCTACTTAGTGTAGACCCCGATCTCTGTACTGTCAGTGTGGTGATACCCCGGACTCGTGGCCACGCCATAAACGACTGTGATGCGACAGGTCACCCCTGTCAACTCACTGATCTTGATAATCCTGATCTAGTGACTTGTCTCACCAGCTGCCAGTTTTGAATATGATTTGCGACGGGGTTTACACAAGAAATTAGAGCGATGACAATGCAACAAAATGGGTCTCAATCTCTCACCAAGAGGTGATTTTTATCATAACTGGCTTACTGATGTATACCATGCATGCTTGTGTGCCTTTCAGCGGGTTGCGTATCTTCAAAAGTGGGTCATTCTATCACTTTTACTTATGGGCTCCTTGAACTTAAATAGGCCTAGGTTACTGCATTTTTTTTCACTTCCGATTTTTTTTTTAAAGGCCCAATACAACATTGTGAAGATCGGGAAACATCGATGTCCGCAGATTTCCTTCTTATTTACACAGTTTGTAGATGGTCATGATAGAGTCCTCATGTTGACATCTTACGGTCAGGGATGTTGTACTTCTGGAGAAATCTTCACTCAAACATCGACAAATAGATTATTACTCGCGAGTAATAAGCGAGTTTCTTACACTACAGAACGGCGCGTAATCCGTGAGTTTTTTGGGGATTTTCTACTTTCTCAGATTACCATTTGAGCTAAAACCTTCGCAGGATTGCTTTTTGGGGATGTTTAATGGTTTAACACACGAATTGTGGCAATCTTTTGACCTTTACCAAATGTTGTACAGGGCCTTTAAGGGAGGGAGGGGGGGGGGGGGCTACAGCTGGGAGTTACCCAGCTGATCGAGTCTCGCTAGCAGCTGTCCAGTCGCGTGTTGCTTAATGCCTAGCGTCATCCCCGATAACGAGCATGATGGATTACCCCGCCGTCCAGCAAACCTCCCTCCCTATCCCTCCCTCCCCCCCTCTCTCTCTCTCCCTCCTCCCCACACCGACAAAATAACCGGTTACACCCAGTACACATATACCCCGTTCACAGACGCGTCCTGTACAGGCGTGTATCATACATGACAACGGCACGGGGACTGGAGGAGGGTTCCTGCTTGCATGTGGTTCACAAACCGCGTCCATCCACTCGCATCCATCATGGCAAATCCGGCGTGCTTGTTCGACATCCGCACCGGTGAGAGGCACACGGGTTTATAGGGCTGCTTGATGCCTTCCCTCCCTGATGAACCCACTCCCTCGCCCACGGCACGGCAAGGAGTGCTTCCACCCTGTCGGGTCGGTTCCGTTCACGCCCTTGTGTAGTGTACACCTTCTTCCCTCCCTCCCTCCCTCCCCCCTCTCCCGACAAAAAAACAAAACAGCACCCACTGTGCCCGGTTTTAAAGACCGGTAGTGCCAACCGCAGTAATTGCGTCAAGTCATGCCCAGCGGATCTGCCCGCATATACAGAATTAGAACGCACACTGGGCAAGCGCGTCTTCAGTCTTTGCGCGCGCAAATTGGCGTGACAGTGTTGTCCGTCCACGCTCCACAATGCAACGCGCGCACGGGTTTGGCGAGTGAGCGAGGGCGCCCTCTACGCAACCGTTTCCAGTGACGTCGTGAACTTGCAGTCACTGCTCGCCAGAGACGAGTGATATGGACACACACACATGCCCTGTAGTTCAACATTAAAAATCTCCATTATTTTGTTTGACCACTTAAGCATCAACGTTTGATTCATTTGATTGAAAAGCCTTACTGAATGAAAACATGGTTGTATGTATAAATTACAATCACATTCTTTGCTAGGCATCGATGCTCGCTTCCATAAGCACAACTTGAAATTTGCCCAGCCTGAAAAAAGGTTTGCCCTAGTTACACAAAAGTGCCCATCATTATTTTGATGTCACGCTTGCCGCTTTCGTTGGTAACCCGATTTTATCGAGCTGCGGTTTGTTCCTTCGTGACTGGTCCCCCTGGTTACTCATTGGTGCCCGTGGCCTGACCACACACGAGTAGAAGGCAGCGTTCGCTGGTGTCCAAAGTTGCCGGGGCGCACCACTCACCATCTCGTTTGGAGACCCTGTGGCTGTAGAAGCCGCGACTGCTGCAGACCATCGACACGGTCTCCACCAGCTGCTCGCCGCAGATCCTCTGCCAAGCACTGCAGGAGGGCGCCACCAGGACCACGATGAGTAGGTCGACAAGTAGGGACCTCATTGTCGACAGATCGCTGGAACCTGCACATACACAAAAAGACGGAGGAGTCAACAGTCATTGAAATCATTCAGTTCGACTCGTTTGTTCAGCTCGTCCTATCCACCAGGACCACGATGAGTAGGTCGACAAGTAGGGACCTCATTGTCGACAGATCGCTGGAACCTGCACATACACAAAAAGACGGAGGAGTCAACAGTCATTGAAATCATTCAGTTCGACTCGTTTGTTCAGCTCGTCCTATCCACCAGGACCACGATGAGTAGGTCGACAAGTAGGGACCTCATTGTCGACAGATCACTGGAACCTGCACATTCACAAAAAGACGGAGGAGTCAACAGTCATTGAAATCATTCAGTTCGACTCGTTTGTTCAGCTCGTCCTATCCACCAGGACTACGATGAGTAGGTCGACAAGTAGGGACCTCATTGTCGACAGATCACTGGAACCTGCACATACACAAAACAACGGAGGAGTCAACAGTCATTGAAATCATTCAGTTCGACTCGTTTGTTCAGCTCGTCCTATCCACCAGGACCACGATGAGTAGGTCGACAAGTAGGGACCTCATTGTCGACAGATCACTGGAACCTGCACATACACAAAACAACGGAGGAGTCAACAGTCATTGAAATCATTCAGTTCGACATCATTTGTTCAGCTCGTCCTATCCACCAGGACCACGATGAGTAGGTCGACAAGTAGGGACCTCATTGTCGACAGATCACTGGAACCTGCACATACACAAAACAACGGAGGAGTCAACAGTCATTGAAATCATTCAGTTCGACATCATTTGTTTAGCTCGTCCTATCCACCAGGACCACGATGAGTAGGTCGACAAGTAGGGACCTCATTGTCGACAGATCACTGGAACCTGCACATACACAAAACGACGGAGGAGTCAACAGTCATTGAAATCATTCAGTTCGACATCATTTGTTCAGCTCGTCCTATCCACCAGGACCACGATGAGTAGGTCGACAAGTAGGGACCTCATTGTCGACAGATCGCTGGAACCTGCACATACACAAAACGACGGAGGAGTCAACAGTCATTGAAATCATTCAGTTCGACTCGTTTGTTCAGCTCGTCCTATCCACCAGGACCACGATGAGTAGGTCGACAAGTAGGGACCTCATTGTCGACAGATCGCTGGAACCTGCACATACACAAAACGACGGAGGAGTCAACAGTCATTGAAGTCATTCAGCTCGACATCATTTGTTCAGCTCGTCCTATCCACCTGCCACCTGACAACATGGTTGGGCAACGACATCGTCTGTCCACAGTTGGTCAGGTTATATTGGACACATTTGGAGTCTGTGATTGAAAATGCCAACCTATTTTGATTAATTAATCCCGAAGTTAGGAATACTTCTGCTAAAAAAAGAGGAATCCCAGAGCAAACTACATCGGAATACAGTCATGTGTATTTCCAAGCCAAAAATCGGAATCTGTTTTCAAGAGCATGTAAAAAAAAAAAGAAGGACCGATTCCTGCATAATAGGAATGGTTGGCAGCTATGTAATAGCTTACGCAATCAAACAGCAATGCTGGGCTTTCGTTCACCAATAATGTTACCTGTTATCCTGATCCCATTTTTACCAAAAATAAGATTGAAAGTATTTTTGTATCATGATATCAGTAGGAAGTATTTGCTTAATTTGACCAAGCGCACGACCAAGCGCATTTTCTTCTCTCTCCAAACCTCTAAAAAATGACTATCGACGTATCTGGACCGAGCTCTACCGGCTCGCAAGTCCGCGGCAAAGGCCCTTTTCCAAAACCGGGCTTAGGCTTCGGCTCCGGCTTCGTCTCTGTTATCCAAGAGCTGAAATCGCGGGTTGGAGTTCTTTGTCGAAGTTGAAGCTGTGGATTCGTTTTCAAAACGCAGTATAGCATTCAAAAACTAAGCCAAAGGCATTCCATTTTCATGCCTGCTACTTTAAAATGAATGAAAGAAATGGAGACAAAGCCGGAGCCTGAGCCTAAGCCGATTTTTTTTTTTGGGGGGGGGGGAAGTGCCAAGGGTAGGGCGGACTTTTTGAAAAGTTGTTGTCGTCTGCTCTTTCTGCCCCTCTAACGATTCAAGTCGCCGGCCTTTTTGCCTGAAGAAGGAGAAAAAATCAAAACCTGTTCCACTAAACGCCCGGCTTTCATAGTAGTCGAGTGGACGTCAACACTTGCTAACATCGACCTCAAATTTTCAGCCATAGAGAGAGGCTTCCGATCGCTTAAGACATTTGGCTTTTCTCAAATTTCACAAACTGTCATCGCCGGAACGAGAAGGCGGGCCATAGAATTATGGAACACATTCATAATAATTGGCGCCAAATGGGATGTCTGCTACTCGAGAGAGGGGTGGGAGGGGAACAAATTGAAAAATAGGAAAAGACTAAACGTTTCAGAATGTCGATCGACTCAAACCGTCCCTGGCAGTTCGTAGAAAGCGCCATCTGCCGGCCGGTTGAGTCCAGGCAACAACACAAAAACCTCTCACCGTTCTGTGTCCGATTTCATGAAGTTACTTAAGAACCAAATTCCGCTGAAGCACAAAATGTCATGATTCATACAAAGAAAAAAGAGGGTGGAATACAAGTCCAAAGCAACTAACCCCACTCAACAATTCGGTCTGTAATCGTGCTTAAAGAAGGAAGACTTTTCACGCTAAACAGAATTGTACGCTTAAGCGGCTCCATGAAATTGGCACCACATGAAAGGTGCCGGCACAAATTGCTTTCGACATTTGGAGCAACATAAAGTTTGTGTTAACATTGCCAGCGTATGTTCGTAATATATGCTGCTCCACACAGGCCTATAGGCGTCATTATAAGGGGATAATCAGTCACGGCTGTGTGCTCCGTGAGAGTCGAGATGGAGAAGAGAGAGAGAGAGAAAAAAAGTCTCTCTCTTTCAAATTTAAAATGTCGCCACAAACTGCCGAGTAATAGGAACAGGCGCTTCCTCGCGTTGAAAAGCGACAACGAGGAGTTGCTTCTGGAAAGGAAAAAAAAGAGCTCTACAGCATTTGACTCTGGGGCTGCGTTAAGCCCAAACAAGGGCGTGGTATTACTGACCAGCCCTAGACTGACTCCAAGTCCTTTCATCTGTCGGCGTAAACAGCGTGGGCCCATTTTGGCCCGTAGCTGTTTTGCCGTTTACCCGGATGGGCGCAACTGGTGTCCCCCCGATAGTTCACGAGGCACATTATTATTTTGGACGATTATTTATTTTCACAAAAAAGAAAGTCCACGGGCCGATGTGTCCCCCCCTCCCGAGTCCCGACGGCTATTGCATGTCGAAATTTCACTTTCTCCTAGTCACCATCAACCGGAACTGTTTTGACTCTTGTTCTCTGTCCTTGTCTCTCTTTGTCTGCCCTTGCTTGTCTTTCTTTATGTAGGCCTTCGCTTTCACGCTCTCTTATTCTGTTTGTCTCCCCTGTTTGCCTCTTCCCTCCCTCCCCCTCTCTCTCTCCCTCTCTCCCCTCTCTCCCCCACACTCCTCCCTCCCTTTTCTCTATTTGTCTGTCTGTCTGTGGCTCTATCTGTCTGTCTGTCTCCCTGCTTCTGTCTCTATTTATTTCCCTGTCCCTGTCCCTGTCCCTGTCCCTGTCCCTCTCCTTCTCCCCATTTCCCTCTTCCTCTCCCTGTCCTTCTCCCTCTCCCTCTCCCTCTTCCTCTCAGCCTCCCTCTCCCTCTCCCTCTCCCTCTCCCTCTCCCTCTCCCTCTCCCTCTCCCTCTCCCTGTCCCTGTCCCTGTCCCTGTCCCTCTCCCTCTCCCTCTCCCTCTCTCTCTCTCTCTCTCTCTCTCTCTCCCTCTCCCTCTCCCTCTCCCTCTCCCTCTCCCTCTCCCTCTCCCTCTCCCTCTCCCTCTCCCTCTCCCTCTGTCCCCACCTCCTCCCCCCATGCGGAGGTGTATTTTCCACGCCCACCAGGGGAGCTCCTCAGCCCCCCGATGGTCCAGGGAGGACGTCGGTCCCTTTGAGCTCCATCCCTCCGATGTAGGGGTAAAAAAAAAAGCGAGAGGGGAAGAAGAAAAAAAAACCGTACGCGTGAAACGTGTAGGAGCTTGTTTACTTATTATTTTATACACACCGATTATTTCTCATATTTTCGACACGAGAAGAACCCGACGGCGTTTACATCACCGCATGGTGTGCCGGTCTAACGGGGCTCGCCGGCCCGCCTGGGCACCCCCACCGCTCCCGCTAAATGTCTGGACAAATAGTCACGGCGTGCGGTCAAACGACCGACAGATAGAGAGAGAGAGAGGGAGAGAGAGTGAGAGAGAGAGAGAGAGAGAGAAAGAGAGAGAGAGAGAGAGGGAGCAAGAGGGAATAAGAATAGAGCCGAGTCTAGCACAAATCCCAGGATACACGAGTACACGGCCCCGCAGTTTGGTTTGATTTCCATTCTTCCTCCCCCCTCCCAATTTGGTTTGTGGAATCTTTAAGTCATTAGCGGTTCCGCAGACGCGAGAAACTGACATGCAAAGGAAAAGTCAGCGAGTGGTTGGAGGGGGGGGGCAGGAAACATGAATTTAACTGTATGGTTAAGGTGTGTGGTTATGCCTATGTTTTTGACCATGCTGGCCCTAATGCCAGTTTTTTGTTCCCGCGTGTGACAACGCAGAATGTGTCAGAGAGATCTCAATTTAAACACCCCTCAGTCGTGAGTCTCTTCTCTCGCTTGGTTCAGCCCTCACATTTTTATTCCTCTGAAATCCCCACCTTGACCGATCTTTCAGTCACCTATTGGTCTTTAGATTGCACAAGTTTTTTTTCTTCTGCGGCGGAAGATGCTCTGATATTTGCTCCAATAACTGGTTCGATCACTGGGTTTTGCCACGATGGACAAGTCTTGCTTGTATTCGCCAGTGCGAATCTCGGATCTCCGATTACCCGTCCGCTTGTTTGAACGTTGATGACACAAGATGCATGCATTGTTTTGTTTGATGAGCGCTCGCACTTCTACTCATCGTCTGATTCCTATTCGTTTGCACGCAATCGGCATTGGTCTATGATTATAAACTACAGGGGCTTACACATGTTTCCTTTTGTCTTTTTCGGAGGGACCAGCCAGCAAAGTGTGTATTTCCTCCTGTTGATTGGAAATGAAATAAGCGTGACGCACTCCTAAGATATATACACTTGCAGCGCGTTGCTGTCAGACTATTAATTTGCTGCTGGCAGCTTCTACCCCCTTGCTCCTTGGCCAAACACTATCAACCGTCCGTCAGATGACGCTAGTCCTGAGACAAGCGCAGGAGACGATCCCCCATTACAAAGGGGCTACGCGCGGCCTGGACACCCTAGGAATTGATACCTCGGGTGAACTACAACACACACACAAACTGGCCAATTTCCCATCGCACCTGAAAACGTGCGCGCGTGGGCCGGGGGCAGCGCTGCGTATATATCAGGTTTCTGCTGACAAGTCAAATAGACCCGCCTGCAATCTCCTCTCATCTACCCCGTACCGACGAGAGCAGGTAGCCCCAATTACGAGTGACCGCTACCCGGCAGTATATACATCTGCAGGTTTGTAAAAAAAAAAAAGGGAAAAAAAGGGAGTTCCCGGATTTATGACACGTGTTGGAACGTTTGGGCGATGTTATATATGGCGGGTCCTAATTTGTCCCTCCCCGTGACGGTTTAAAGACATAGGTCTTTAAACACGTTTCTGAGACAGGTGTATACAAGTGTATTTCAACATTCGTGAATAGAGAGAAAGAGAGAGAGAGAGATGAGGCTATTTGTTTCTAGTATACTATCCCAAATTACACCCACTCTTCCCTACTCAATACCACCCATCCCCCCGGAACACAAATTCGCAGATTTGGGTCAGATGAGAGGGAGCCGATGTCAAACCTTTCGTTTTCCTTTCGTCAATCATTCGACGAGGAATTTGAACCCAATCTCGATGGCAATTTCGAAAGGCCACGGCGCATTTGCTTGATTACATCACCCCTCGCATCCCTTTAGGAATTACGGGGACATTCTGGGTTGTTTCAGAGAAAGAAAGAAAGAAAAAAAAACATTTTTTCTGAGATGACGCCCGCCTGTTCGCAAGACGGCCACGCCCAAATGGAACCATTTAATCGGTCGCATCGGTGTTGTGGCAAAGGTCGCGAGCCCGTTTCGAATCGGAGTGAAGAAAACACACGTCTGGCCATTTGGATCAAATCAAGACGAACCTCGAGTACATCACCCCAGGCCAAATGCGCATGCGGAACCCATTTCTGTGGTCGGATATTATGGTTTGTTCATTTCGACGTCTTGACTTTTCTGGCCTGTTTTTGTTTCATCTGCACTTAGTTTTTGGTCGGTGGTCGGATAAGTGTGTTTAAGAGTAACATCATTTTGGTGCAGTGCGGTATAGTGTAACTTGTAACAAAGATGCGTCATTTCTCATAATTATTTGTCGGACCGGTGTGCCTATAATGCGGTTTGAAATGAGTATTGTTGTATATTCATACGTGCACCTGAAATCGATTTGGCAATATCCCTTGCGCATCCCACGAGACCAGCGCCTCTGCGATTCCCCTAGCCATCCCCCATGTGCTTAGTGCCAGCTAAGGGACCCCTGATACTACGGGCGTAGCCGTATAGGAACTATGTATGAAGCTCCCGAGAGATTTTGCAGGTCGTAACATTTGGCACTTCCTCTCCCTCGCCATAACTTGACCTGCTTTCGTCTTCCATCGAATCCCCACCCCACCCTACCCCACCCACCCCTTCTCCCCACTCTTCCTTCCGTCCCCAAATCCCGATCGAGCAGAAACTCGTTCCAGGGATGGAGCCTAATTGGGGTGCTGTTGTTTTCTGAAAGTTCGAGGGAACAGTGCTACTGGCGAACAACATCAGACACTCTAATTCGTCCACGACCTTCTAATTGTGTGATTTCCTATATCATTAAAACACGCGGGCAACAGAAGAGAACAAAAAAAGACAGGGAGGTACTGTACTCGACAGACGGTCCGATTATGACCCAGCGAGACCAGACTACGGATTTCAGCACATTATGTGCAGACATAATAAGTCATGTTCCCTATCTCTGTCTCACTGCCGAGCTGCGGACTGGAAAACACATAACACGCGGCCCAGCCATTGACGGCGTGTGGCAGACGTCCCCACAGACTCGTGTTGTTATTATTTTGGCCGCAGCCACAGCCAACGGATCAGGAGCACGACCCGCGTTTCCTCACATAAGGCGTTTCTTGCCTGACGCGAGTCTGTGCCGGCACCAGACTCTTGTCTCTGTCTCAGTCTCTCCCCGTCTCTCTCTGCCTCTGTCACTCCCTGTCTCTCTCTGTCTCTCTATCTTTCTGTATCTCTCTCCGTCTTTCTATCTTAATCTCTCTGTCTCTATCTCTGTCTCAGCTCTCTCTCGTTACGTTTCTCTCTCTTTCAGTGTCTCTCTGTCTCCGATCTCTGTCCCTCTGTCTCTCTCTGTCTCTCGATGTCTTCATCTCTCTCTCTGTCTCTCGATGTCTTCCCCTGTCTCTCTCTGTGTCTCTCTGTCTCTATGTCTCTCTCTGTCACTCTCTCTCTGTCTCTCGATGTCTTCATCTCTCTCTGTCTCTCGATGTCTTCCCCTGTCTCTCTCTCTGTCTCTCTGTCTCTATGTCTCTCTCTGTCACTCTCTCTCTGTCTCTCGATGTCTTCATCTCTCTCTCTCTCTCTCTCGATGTCTTCCCCTGTCTCTCTCTGTCTTTCTCTGTCTCTCGCTGTCACTCTCTCTCTCTGTCTCTCTCTGTCACTCTCTCTCTCGATGTCTTAATCTCTCTCTGTATCTTGAAGTCTTCCTCTGTCTCTATCTCTCTCTCTCTCTCTCTCCATGTCTCGCCTCTCTCTCTCACCGTCTCCTCTCTCTCTTTCGGCCTCTCAATCAAGGCCACGTAGATCTATTTTAAGGGTTTCTGTCGGGTTTCTGGCGGGTTGTTGTTGATATAAACTTCACCTGTTTGTTTCCTCCCGGTGATACGCAATCGCACGGCCGATCAGCGTCAAGACTCGGCGCACACACAGGGCCCAACCCTTTACTTGAAACCCCACGGGTGAAGCCCGCACCCTAAACTAGACGTTGCACATCGTTTGTATTACACTTCTTGTTAGGAAAACACAGACTATTATACACCGCGCCCAGTCCAGTCTGCTTCGTGTTCTCGCTTCTCTTGTTGCCGTACTGCGAGGATAATTGTGTCTGATGGCCCGGGAAAGACAATTGATTGTACGGCCGAGGCAACGGGGTCGGTGTGCGAGAATAGCCGTGGATATTTGTCCGGCGGCTGGAGAATTATTTTCCCGGTTGATTGAGAGAGTTGTACCCACACTCCCACCACGTGTTCGATCGGCCCTCATAAAGACCGGGTTTCTTTAAATACCCCGTATCAAGGCCTTATCACCGCAGACAACTGGATTTTGATTTTTTTTTGCAGAGACGCGGGAATGCCTGGGTCACTAAAATGTCAACTTTTTTGACATGAATTGATCAACCCGCACGGCATTTTGTGCGGAGGTCAGAAATGAGAAACCATGCTCACATTGTAGAGATTGATGATCGTCCGTCAAGGGACTCGCATGGCGTTGGCCTTACACCTTCACTGTCACTGGTGCTTTTAGGCTTGTATAATGGCACTACCGCCCCTCCTAGTTCACCCCTTCTCTCTCACTGCCCTTGTGTTGTCCCTTTAAAGGCATTGGGAAGATCGGAAAACATCAATGTCCACAGATTTCCTCCTAATTTACACAGTTTGTAGATGGTCATGAGAGAATCCTCATGTTGAAATCTTACGATCTGTGATGCTGTACTTCTCGAGAAATCTTCACTCAAACATCCACAAACTATAACTCGCGAGTAATAAACTATTTCTTACACTGCAGAATGATGCGAAAACCGTGACAGTTTTTTGCCTTCTTTATTTTCTGAGATTACCATTTGAGCTAAAACCTTCGCAGGATTTCTTTTTTGGAATGTTTTAACTCACAAACTGTGGCAACCTTTTGACCTTTACCAATGTTGTATGGGGCCTTTAAAAGGGAGGGGCACATAGCCCCAAAACCCCCTCACCCCATTGCCTGCCACCTCTGCCCATCCCCGAAATAAACCGGACACCGGGGCAGCTTAGGCCCCCCCCTATACATTGGTCCAATCTTACACTGGGCTAACCTGAAAGGCCCCCTCCCCCCATGCATACACACACGCACCCACCCCCACAAGCTGCACGCCATATCCTCGCAGACTTGACAAAGTCAAGGCTCCTCGACAGAAATGACCGCGAACGTTTGAAACTATCGAAAGCGTCAGGCTTTGGGATCCTGCGGCCTACAGCCAGTGTGTGTGAGAGGTGAATTGAATCAGGGTGTTCGACTTCAAGGGCGGGGCGGCCAAAATCCAAAAATAAAACGAAAGAAAAAACCACACATGGATTAATGTTAAGGCTGAACTTGGGAGCGGAGATACTGACCAGACCGTTCCTATAATAATTCCTTTCTCTAACTTCCTTTCAAAAAAAATTATAGGTTAGGGTCAACCTCTGTTTATGTTTTTGATCCTTGTGAGTCGACTTGGACCTTTTAAGACACGAAGGTTCGGGCTTGGGCACGGCCGCTACTTCAATCCTGTTACCCGCTATGTCGGCTTGCATTGATGGACGAATTATTTCGCGGTTTTTTCTAAGCGTATATTTTTGTGGTCAACGGGAAGACAAACCTTCAGAATTCAGCGACAAACCACAGGTTTTATTTGTGACCGTGACTAGGCCTGGGCCCCCGAGCTCGATCTGGGATTCGCATAGGCTAGATAATAAGTGGATGGTAGAACACTTACTCATAAGCCCTTTACCAATCCATGAATCGGGCTCAGGCTTCGTCTCCGTCTGACAAAACCCTGGGGAAAAAATCCAGGTTGTGGTTCATCGCCGATTTTGTCGGCATGATAATCAAAGAGCATTTACTAAGAAACTGGGGTCAAACGCTTTATTTCTAGATGCCTGTGATATTATCAAACGGGTAAGACTCGGAAATGTGACCGAAATCTAAGCCTTCATTTCGTATACGGCCATAGAGCTCTAGAAAGTCTGTGCACGCGCACGTTTTGGCGCGTCCCATCTCCCCCCTCACTTCAACCAATCAGGCTGCCAGCAGAGACGCGCGTTGGGAACGCGCGTGACGCGACGCACGCAGGAACCAGGGACCAATATTTTCACAGAGCCGCTTATTGAGCCGCTAACAATGTGAGTTAAAGAGATAACATAACATTGGTCGAGGTCAAAGAATAGCATCCATACGTTGTCTGATCCAACATGTGCATGAAGTAGCACACCTGTGAACATTTCAGCTCAATCCGCCAACCGAGTCTCGAGAAAATCATGAAAACCGCTTCATTTGTTTCGCGAAAATGCAGCATTCAACGCCGTACTGTTCCGAAAAATAGTTTGGATCTCGGGTTCAGGAGACGTCAATATTATTTCTTTAGGGGGGGGGGCTACTCTTTTCTCCAAAATTACAACATTTTAGGCAGAAATATTTCAGTGTGAGGTTTCTACTATAACCATCTTCAAACTGTACAAGTTTCATGTGAATCTGTGAACATTTCTGTTTTTTTTTTATCTTACCAATGTTGTGTAGGGGCTCCATGATCGAGAGGGTCAGCTAGCCGAACAACATGTCACTGTGTCATGCTAAGCAACGACTAGTTGTATACAAGGTCAGAAGCAATTGATGTCCTGCTTTATAACCCTGCTTACATGAACTTTTATGCTTAGCAGATTTTCACGCTTAAAGCCCCTACACAACATTGGCAAGATCGAAAAACAGAAAATGTTCACAGATTTACATGAAACTTATACAGTTTGAAGATGGTTATAGTAGAAACCTCGCACTGAAATATTTCTGCCTATAAAATGTTGTATTTTGGGAGAAATGAGTAAAAGAAATAGTTTACGTCTCACCGAGATCTAAACTATTTTTCGGAACAGTACGGCGTTGAATGCTGAAACGAAATGAATGAAGCGGTTTTCACGATTTTCTCGAGACTCGGTTGGCGGATTGAGCTGAAATTTTCACAGGTGTGCTATTCCATGCATGTGTTGGATCAGACAACGTATGGATGCTATTCTTCGACCTCGACCAATGTTGTGTAGGGGATTTAAGCGGCCCTATGAACTTGGGTCCAGAAGGCAGCCTCGTTTCAGACCGGTCGTCTTGTGGCGGTCCAGCCGGAGGGAAGTCGGGTTTGAGGATTAGAGGAAAGGGCTCGTGGGTTCACGGGTATGAGGTTGGAGGGAGGCAGGCAATACGAATTTAGAGGGAGGCAATACGGATTTAGATAGATAAAGCAATGGAATTTGTGAATATTTAAAAAAAAAAATGGTGACGAGTATGCTTTTTAATATTAGCATCGTGACTGATTTGGAAACCCGTAAAAAAAATACGAAAATCAGCCAAAATATTTCTGTAAGTAATTTTGTTTGAAAAGGAACAATATAGGCTAGGCCTACCTATAGCCAGCGTCCACCACAGTATAAACAGCCTCTTAAAGCTATATTGATGGTCTCTAAAAGCTAATGATTACGTCGTTAAAAATTAAACGCCTGCTAATCTGTAGCCTCTTGCACCACTAATGTAAATAATGACAGTCATTCAAATGGTACTGTTTGTTCCCTACGAGGTACTAGGCCCATACATTGCACATTGAATGAGAAATACCTTTTGAATGCAACTGACAAAGAAAACGTACCAATCACTTTCCTTTGCTTTCAGAATAATGGACAAGCCTGTAATAGCTTGGAACAAATATCGACGCAGATATTTATCTGTAACCATCCAGCACAACCTGCGACATTATCAACACATTTGTTGCTCGTTAAACGCTGACATTGCCGGTGACGGTACATCGTCATCCCATGCCTCAAAAATCAGCCCAGAAAGTAAAATAGGAAAAAAAGGTGGCAATTCCAATTTCCAAATATATTGCGTTCATCCGATTTTTTTATATTTTTTTTTTTATTTTTTTACAAATGTACAGTTCTTATTTCTCAGGACTAATTTGTGAGTTTTAATACTGATAATAATGTTCTGTTGTTTTCGCCTTGTCTCTCGCTCCTTGATCCACACTTTGATCCAATTAACGACAATCAATTAGCGCTCTCTGGTGTCCAGATGTTTGAGTGAGGCTATTCTATAGCGGGCCCCGACAAACAACAAGCACAGCTCCCAACGAGCCAACATCCGCCAAGAGAGACGGGGCGTGGGTGTATAGCCTACGCAACACGACCCTCGCCGGCAAATCCTGCCCGGACGACCGGGGGAAGGAGAGGCAAGCGATCCGCTTCCCTCTCCTTCCCGGTCAAGATTTCAGGGGCGGTTTGTTCACTTTATTTGATGAGTTTGCAATCATGTTGATTCGTGTGTGGGTTTTTTTTTTTTGGAGGAAGACATTTTGTTGCGGTGTAATCATCGGAAATTGTAATTCAACTCATAATTCGACGCTGAAACTAAAATGAACCGGTATTGGTAAACGGAGAGTGAGGGGGTTAGAGAGTTAGAGAGATGGGGAAGAGAGAGAGAGAGAGAGAGAGGTATAGAGAGAGAAAGAGAGAGAGAGAGAGAGTTAGAGAGAGAGAGAGAGAGAGAGAGAGGTATAGAGAGAGAAAGAGAGAGAGAGAGAGAGTTAGAGAGAGAGAGAGAGAAAGGTATAGAGAGAGAGAAAGAGAGAGAGAGAGATAGAAAGAGAGGTATAGAGAAAGAAAGAGAGAGAGAGAGATGGGGAAGAGAGATGTGATGGAGGTATAGAGGGAGAGAGAGAGAGGGGGGGAACAAAAGGGATATAATTTAAAGAAACAGAAAAACCAAATATTCGCATTTTCTTTTTACTTTCTTGTTCTGTAGGGGGGCTATTGGATTTCACACACAAAAATGTGATGAGGGTGGGTTGCAATTATCGACACTTAGACGCTCAGAGGTTGGCGCCCATCTTGCGGGAGATCGCACGAACATTTTAATCGACGACGAAACAAAAAGTCAATGAAACCTAAACCGGAAAACGGCGAAACATTTAATTTCCCAAACGTCCATGACGTCGGTCGCGGGAAGCATTAGTACGTTATCGGAAAAAAAACTGACATCAAATTGGAAGAAACTGAGACATGAATACATTCAGCATGTACTAACCAGTCAGCACCATTTCATAGTTCAACTCGGAATGACGAGAAGATTGTGTGGCTTACCGGTACCAGCGGAACAGAAGTAAAGCAGATTTTCTCTCGGGCGACGAAGTCGACGAAAATGGCCCCCAAGAAAGGCCAACTGTGGTGGCGCCTTCTTCGTTGCCTCGTGAACACTTGGTGAGAATCGCCCTCGGATTCTCCTCCCCTTTCTTATATCCCGAGGTTCTGGGATGTTGCGCAGTAAAGAGTTGCCGGTTGGACAGACCGAGACCAATAGTTGTGCACGGGGCCGCGTTGGATGGAGAGACGGTAGGCCGCCGTCCGCTGCTGCTGTTGTAGATAGCCGTCAGTGGCCCCGACGAGAGACGAATGAGTGATAGGGCCTGAGAGAGCGAGGGAGGAAAAAGGAGAGAAACCCTGAGTCGTTAGTCGGCAGCTCTCCAGACCCATAGTCGGAGCACCTGAGCAGCGTGGCCTGTTTTTATAGCCCAAGTCGCTGTCAAATTGAAGGAGGGTGTGTGTGCGTGTAAGTGTGTGGGGGGGGGAGGCCTCATAGGGCGCCCTCTATACTACCGACGGGTCGTGTCTTTTATATATATACCTGTCGCGCGTCATTCGGTGGGGGGGGGGGGGGATGGGCTGCCCCGAATATTATAGTCGGACTGCCACGTCAGGTGATTTTGTTAATAGTAAGCCCAGCGGCGTGCAGTCACTTGTGATTAAGGGAGATGAGTACGGATGGACATGAGAAATTGTCCCTGTGAGAACGGCGTAGAGTTTGTAAACAAAAATTCGAAAATCAGCCTGTTGAATATCGGTAGTGTGTTAACGGGTGTGGGGCCTATACTTCTGTGGTAACGGTCGGTCGCGGATTGTCAGTCAGCCAAATCCGCACCGGTCGAACACAGCTTGTACATTTTCTCTAGTCCCCAAACACCCAACAATCTTCATTAACATTTGAGTAGCCCTCGATACACGAGCTGCTCTTGGTCAGGCGGAACTTGAAGAAGTCAAACATTTCGGGCAAAAATCGCAGTTTTGGAGAGGAAGTTTCCCTTCCATCCTTTCACCTTGATTTGAAATGATTTCCGCAGTTTCCGTTGCCTTGCAGCGGTACATGAGCCGTTTACGAAATGAAGGCTTAGGCTCGGGCTCAGGCTTCGGTCATATTTATCAGTACTCGTTATAATATCACAGGCATCTAAAAAACAAGCTTTTGGCCCAGGTTTCTTGTGGAAGACCCTGTGCGTATCAAGCCAACAACCCTTCAAATTCGGAAACAAATCATGACAACCTGGATTTTCAGGTTTTGTCAGACGAAGACGAAGCCTGAGCCCGAGCCTAAGCCTTCATTTATTTTCATGCAGGTAACTTACATTAAATTTTGTGCCAATTTTTGTAAATTTTGCTTCGTAACTTCCCAACCCGAGCGCGCCAACGTTTTGTTCAAGCGGCAAAGAAACGATTATTATCTTCACGTTGCTGTCCTAGAATCTTATCATTATTGCCCAAAAGTGATATACAAAAATGTTTCAAACTGCTTACTGACTAAAATTACCAAAATGCAAATCTTAAAATGTAGTGGGCCTGACGTTTCGATCCTATAGCAGGACCTTTCTCTGCCTTTGAGAAAGGTCCTGCTAGGATCGAAACGTCAGGCCTACTAAATGTTAAGATTATTGCCCAAGTTTAACTTCCGTCATTTTGGGGTGATTTGAAGCGCATTTTTGTGTGTAAGAGGTCTAAAAATCGGTCACAATCTCGGCATTCTCCACTCGTCGTGGTTCGCGAAACTCGAGACCCGATCACATATTTGGAGAGGAAGGTCCTCCACAAATAAATCCAACAAAATAAATAGTCCCGTCATACATGCGGCTTCCATCGGTAAGTTCGCTCTTCTGATTATGACTCGTGCGTTTTGTTAAGCTTATAGAGATTATAGGTTCTAGATCTGTATAGCAACAATAGTATGTGCTTGTTCTCCAACTCCCCCACCCGCGTGCACCCGGAAAGAGAGATTGATGCTTCGATACTGATTACAATTTCACGACCTTTTCATTTCCGATGCATTTATCTTTTGCCGGCGCAAATCAACTCGCCGACCATCCATTACTTCCTATCTATATTAAGGACTTTGAGGGCTGGGGGGGGGGGTTGAAGGAGTGGATGGTCAGATTGTCTTGGCTTAGATCTAACTCCACTCCACATTCAGATGCGATCGGAAGACAATGACAAGCCTGATTTCGTTTCGGTAAATTGACTTTCACAAGCCAAGTGCACTCATAAAAAAACATGAAAAACTCAACCCGACTTTGAACTGCACGTATAGGCTTATTTCAAACCACTGAGCGAATGTCCTTGCACAGAATGATCCATGCCTCTTGACTTGGGTGTCATTTGAAAATTAACCGACAAAGGAAATGTTGCAATCACTTTTTATTTCGTTCCCAGATTTTGTTTGGAATTTTAGTATAAGGACAATACTGAAGCTTGGAACAAGTTGCACAATGAAGATATGTATTTTAATATTTCAGTACACCCTTCGACATGATCGGCGAATGAGTTGGTTGTTAAATCATACATGGTATTCATGTTGATAAACCGTCGGTTCATGCATTACATTCGCCCCATAGGACCTACAGTGAAAAAGAAAAATGATGGCAATTTTCATTTTAAGAATGATTTGCATTCATGGGGACCAATACAAATTTCAAGTTAAAGGCCCTATACAACATTATTGGTAAAGGTCAACAGATTGCCACAGTTTGTGTGTTAAACCATTAAACATCCCCAAAAAGCAATCCTGCGAAGGTTTTAGCTCAAATGGTGATCTGAGAGAGTAGAAAAAGGTAAACAAATCGTCACGGGTTTTTTCACCATTCTGTAGTGTAAGAAATAGTTTATTACTCGCGAGTAATAAACTATTTGTCGATGTTTGAGTGAAGATTTCTAGGGAAGTACAGCATACCAGATCGTAAGATTTCAACATGAGGAATCTATCATGACCGTCTACAAACTGTGCAAATTAGAAGGAAATCGGTGGACATCGATGATTTCCGATCTTCCCAATGTTGTATTGGGCCTTTAAGGGTTCTCTCATAGCTGTAAACATCTCTCGCCATGGACACTTTTCCCTCCTATATTGATCGATTAACCAGTTTTCCTCTTAAAAATAAAAACAAGTAAGATATGATCAGTCTACTATACAATGGGTTTGGGTCCCTTGACGGCATCGCGTCTGGCGCGGTCGGACGGGCAGACGATAAAATATCAAGACAGACGAAAATGGCGGGAAACCAAAATCCACACGGGTGAGACAATTGGACGCGCGCTGGGCAGTCCGTACCAATACTGCTGGCAGCACCAGACCAGACACACCGAGTCCAGGTCCGCTTGTTTGTAGAACACCGTAACACGACCCCGTCCCCGGCAAAATATTTGCACACACAGTGTTGTTTCTTTTCCTTCTTTCGGGAAAAAAAAAGAGTGCAAGAGTGCAAGGCAAAGACCATTGAAGAAATTGGAAGAAATTGATTTATAATTTTTTTTAACTCGCCGAGAACTGCACTTTTGCTGTTACATCGAACACGAATATGGCTTTTAATTAACTCATGTATTGTGTAGGAGACTGTGTATATGTATTGCTGAACTGTAAAAGGTGCCAGTCTGCGAAAAGTTATCGAAAGAGAAAGAGGAATTAACGAGAGACCCCCCCCCCAAAAAAAAAAAAAAAATACTCAACCTAGGTCGAGAAGATGAATAGGGCTAAATATATGCGCTCTATGGTTTCTTCGTAAAGGGTGTGGCGTTACAGGCTGATCATGATTATTCATTCGCCAACATTCCAGGGCAAAGCCACTCATTCGGTCGGCATTTTTATCAATTTTCTTTTTTTTTTATTTCTTAATTTCCTTCGCAGCTTCAGCTCAGTCTCGAGATGCGTGGGCGCCATTACTGGGCGTGGATAGCGAGATATCACACGAGAAACTCGATCATGGGTGCCGGGCTGCCGGCACAATAACTCGATGCGTTACCGTAGACGAGGCATCCAATCTGGGTTCACGTCATTTTCCCAAATAAATCTGCAAATGACCAAAATAATGTGCAACATGAGGATGCAACCTTCCACTTTTAGTCACATTTTTTTTTGGGCTCATTTCGAAATTTGTTCCACAAACTCATGAAACAGAAGGTGGTGTGTGGTCAGCATCCAAACGAAACCATTCTTGAAATTCCATCACGAGGCCTTATTCCCACAGCGAGATCCTGTTCCATCGACGAGCGGAACAAGTGGAACAAGATGTCTTACTTTGGAAATAAAAAATGTCAGAAATGTTTCCTTGAGGGGCGCGGGTGAAGGGGTCGAGAGAACACAATAGGTCTATTTTCACTTTCATAACTTCCTTCAATTCTTTTTTTTTTACGCGAGGTAAAAACCCAGCCAGTCATACACCGGTGCACGCGTCACGCATCGCCTCCAACATATTGATCACGACTATCAAATTCCGAAACGACTTACTTTCAAATCTAATTATAAACTTCCGTTTTTTCGAAAGGATGCGGGTTAACTTTTTTTCTCTTCTCCTTAAGAAAATCCTTTCCTTTCTTCACGAAGCTTCTCCTTTCTTGAAAGAGCCTGATCTTATAACCCCCAATCTTCCAACCCAACTCATGACTATTGTGTTTTTTTTTATTTCAAGGTCGGCAGTGAAAAAGAACCAAAGCTAAGAATCGCCAAGAAATCCCCGAACTTTCGATTCCGATTCAAGTAGAATCTAGAAATTTTCGATCATTTTTTGGGGCACACATTACTGATTGAAAAGGACCGTGAGGACTCGGAAAACAAAAGGGATTTCAGACTCTTATCTTGGAGATTTCCCCGGGCCGTGATTCCCTGTCTCCGGCTGCAGGGAACCTGGAGGAAATAGAAATTCTCCACCCTCCTCGCCCTCCTCTCACTCCCACTTAAAAAAAAAAAAAAACGAAAAAAAATAGGCTCCTGGGCTGCACCCCCCTATCCTATCTAGACTGGGTGGAGAAAAGTACGGCCGACCTTATGTCGAATTCTCACAATATGGAAGGGGGGGGACAACACTCCTATACTCCTCTCAACTTGGCGCACAGCGGTGCCACAACAAAGACTAGACAGACAGCGACCGACGGACAGACGACAAAAAGGAACCGCCGCAGGAAAAAAAATAAGACGTGGGGGAAAAAAAAGAAGAAAAAATACATCCAGTCATTTATTAGAAAAACAAACATCGGTAATGCAGTGCCACGGGTTTGGGCTGAACGGGGCGGGGGAGGGAGAGAAAGAGGTGGGTTGGGAAGTTTTTTAAAGAAATAGTGAGGGGGAGACATTATTTTTTTGGGGGGGACAAACAAGGTTCCACCCTGAGAGCGTAATTCTGGTCTTAATTCGGCCCTAAGTGTCCGAGGCACTTGGCAGCTTCTTGCGGCACGCCGCTCTCTTGGCTACTGTCGGGCGGTTATAGGGGCGGGCGGCGATGGGGGGGGGGGCGGTCCGGTTCGTCGGCCCGAACGATAAGGCCTTTGCCGCCCTTCGCTCGCGGGGGAAATTCGCTAATCGGTTCCCCGCCCCGCCGACAGCGGGCAGCCCTTCCGCCAATCATTCGGACGGGTCCCCCCTCCCCCTCCCTCCCTTCTCGCCTCCCCTCCCTTCCATCTTCTAATCCAGCGGCCGGGGAGGGAGTCTGCCTTCACGAAATAGCCGTCGGGCGCAAGGATAATAGGTCTCCCTCTCTCCCCCCCATCCGCACTCACTTTTAGATCCGCATTATTTTCCAAGGAGAGGCGAAGATGAATGCTTTGATCTGGTTACTTGATCGCTGATTCATTCAAAGATCTAAAAAAACAACTCACAACAGAATTTACCGGTACTTCCCCCCCCCCCAAAAAAAAAAAAAAAAAATCGCCTTCCGGAACGTGCCAGAATGGTATTGAATGCACACTGATTTACCCACACAATTTAAAGTTAAATAAAGAAAATCAAACATTAAATAGCCGTCGGCGTGGACGTTTGTCGGCGTTTTGCAAACCTACAAGGGGAAAAATATGCGAAGCCGGCAACGGCCGTCTGCTTGCAGACCGCATCGACGATTAACCCTTGACCCTCTAAATGATTATTAACAAGAAGGAGGGAACGGTATAAGTGAGCAATTTGCCTAACATCGGCAGGACGTCGGCCTTTGAGAGACCGGGCCGACAAATCAAACAAAAACAGCTCTCCCGGCGGGCGGGCCGCGGCGGGCAGTCCCCGGGGCCCGGAACGCCGCACGGCCCGCAAGAGAGCCGCCCGGTGCACGGTGAGCAGCGTGGAATTGCACGCGGCCTCTCCGGCAAAAAAAACCCCCAAAAAACCAGCCGCAAACAACAGCGTCGGACTTCCGACCAATTCGGCCTCCCATCCTCGACTCCACCAGCGGCCCGCGTGGCGGATTGCGTCCGGTTTCATTCCGCGTCTACCGCGCTCAACCGTTCCTCCATGACTCAACACAGTGTCAACAAATCTTGGGCAACGTCTACCCATCATTTTGACCGACAATGGCCAGAGCATCATCATTATTTTACAACAAAAAAACAAATCCCAACTACCAAAGCCATCGCAAACTCTCAAAAGGCCTTTCTGTCGAAACCCAAGCATGTGTTGGGCAAACCGGCGTGTCCATTACCATGCTTGCCAAAGTTTTCACAGTGCTTGCGTGCCCCCTTGTATTAGGACGGGCGGATTCCGTTATGGCACTTTTCAAAAGCTCATTCAAATGGACCGGATGGTGACGTCACGGCACCCCCCCCCCCACCAAATAGTTTCATCTCACACAAAATTACATCACAGATCTGAACGAAAACGAAGTATTTTGTTTTGTCTCCTGCGAATTTAACGCTGGAATTACTTACTGGCCTAATTCTAATTTGGCAAAACAAGAATCTAAGCTTGAAACACCGGTATGGTCCCGATAACAACAATCCTATTCATTTTCCGGGTAGGTTCATGCCGCAGACGGTGTTTGGTAATACTTACGAAATGGTAATAATACGAAATCAAAATAAGACGAAAATAAATCAACAAAAGAAAAGTAACTCCATGCTAGATAGTAACAAAGTTTGGAAACGATGATTTACCTGATCACGAGTCTTATATGCTACGGTTTTATTTTGTCCTCTCAAATTAAACCAAATCCCGGGAAGGCTGTAATTCCGATAAAGCAGTCGAATTCCGCGCCACTTCTGTCGGGGGAGTAGATAGTGTGGAGAAGCGAGCGTCTATACCGGTGTCTGATGTTCTGTCAACCGACCGGCCCGGTTACTGCACTACACACACGCGGGGAAGTGTTCTGTCGGCGTGTCAGGACAGGCACGGGCAAGCGTGTGGCCAGTGCTGTATAGAATGCCTCTCCCAACTCCTCCATCCTGCTCGTTTCTCGGGAAGAACTCCTCTCGATGACAAACTTAAGTCCCTCCAAGCCCCCCCCCCCTCTCTCCCTCTCCCTCCCTCCCTCCCTCCCTCCCTCCCTCCCCACCGTCCGCCTATCGCGGCAAGAGCTGATAATCCCCCTACTCCTTCTCCGCAATTCGTTAATACAAATCCCCTCTTCTGATTAACCTTGAACCCCTGCGAATTGCAGTTCCTCCCTCGTTCTCTTGGCGCACAGACGCGAGGACAGAAACGACTCTGACGGTAATCAAACAGTCTTGTATATAAAGTCGCCTAATACATGTTTTGTTTTTTTTCTAGGGGAGGGAGGGGTTTTATTTGCGGGCGGGAAGAGAGCCCTCGGAAGGGTGTGCCCGCCCCCTCCCCCCTCTTCAAACGGAGCCACTTTTCAGAACTCCTTGTCACAAGCTCCCCGAGATGTGCCGGACCGCCTGCTCGGGCTCGTCTCAGAGATGGGTGATGGGTGATCAGCGGTTTGCCCCCACTCGACCCCTCCCCTTGTACCCTTATATACACCCCCCTATAGGACCCACCCTCTCACCCCCCGACCGAACCTTTCCCCCTCCCCCTTCCTGCATCCGACCAGACCGGACCGCTGTATAGTACACCCCCGTCGTCCCGACACCACTGCCCCATAATCCATCCCCTTTTCCCCCATCGGGACCCCCTGATAACCCAGTTGGGGTTTCCCTTTTGTCTACTTTTTTTGTTTGGGGGGAGGGTGTTGCGTTAAACACCCTTCACGCTACCTTCCACGCCCTATGTTCCCCATCCATACCCTCCTTTTCCCAGATTTGGAAGTCAAAGGAGTATGCCTGCGTGCATGACTCATTACCAAGTGGAGCAATCACTGAACAGGTAAATGAGAGATGATCCCCCCACCGCAGTCTCCATCTACACCCCTCCCCTCCCCTACCCCACCAACTCGACCCCTGCATCTTCAAGACCATCATCGAGTCACCTTGAGCCGACAACAGATTTTTTTTTTTTTTTTTTATTCGAATCCAACATCAACATTTCCCCCAAGCAAAATATGAGAAGGGTTTGTTGGTTTCGACGTCCAAATTCCGATCTCAACATGTGTGAATTTCGAATTCGGAGAGGAGGCCTATAATAGTTTCTATTTCTGATCTATTTCTCTTCAGCTCGAACTAGGTTGGAGTGCATTGTCACTCTCATCATAAGCAGGAATGAGTGTAATCCTTTTTAGAGAAGAAGCTGATTTCGTTGTACGTTGTTGTGACAATGTTGGCTTGAAGGACGCCACGTTTCGGCTGCGAACTGCTGGCATTTTGTCGATCAAGCAGTCGAAGACGTCTCTCGATGATTTGCCATTTCACTTTATCAACCGTGCTTGGATGTATACAGGGCCACATCGGGTCGCGGAGAATGGCTGCATCGGCGCTGTTTCATTATGTACTAAAAGGTTCCACCTCTTCTCGGGACAGCTAGGGACTTCTTCGACTTCTTCTGCGCTTTGGGCGAAAGGATGTTCGCGAGAGCTCGGAGTGACAAAGCAATTTGTCCCAAAGCCAGCCCGGCTCAGGGACAAGTCACACCCCAATGCGTGGGTCGTGGGGACGGCAGGGAAGAAAGTCGGGAGATGTGGTGGATGGAGAGAGAGAGAGTGAGGGGGGAGAGGAAGAGAGAGAGAGGGGGGGAGAGAGAGGGAGAGAGGGGAGGCGAGAGGGAGAGGGAGGAGGAGAGAAGGAGAGAGGGAGGAGGGAGGGGAGAGTAGGGGAAGGGAGAGAGAAAGGGAGAGGGAGAAAGAGAGAGAGGAGAGAGAGGGGGAGGGAAGGGGGAGAGAGAGAGAGATAGAGAGAGCGAGAGAGAGAGAAAGAGAGAGAAAGAAAGAGAGGGAGGGAGTAAGTGGTTAATCCCCGCGCTAAGCAAGACCGGAAAGAATCCAACTTATACTCCTTTTCCCTGGAGGCCTTCCTCCGATGGGCATTAGATAATGCCAGGGGGAGAAAGACAGACAACGCATCGTGGAGCACAGCCTCGACCAGTCTCAGCTGTTGCTGCCTCTCTCGTGGGGTGATTAAGGGCATCTTAGGGAGTGTTTTACCGCCCTCAACCTCACCCCACCCCCTCCCTCGCCCTCCCTATACCCCCTCCCCTCTTCTCCTGTCTACGGCTGGCCCTTGAACGAGCCAAGGACTCAGTTCTGCTATCCGATCGCGATATACACCCAACGTGAGGCTGAGTTTCTCGGAGCCACGTTCACTCCCCCCACAACATTTCGCTTCCAAGATGACCTCTAGAGAACTCTCTCCCGTATCCTCTCGCGGACTTCCCCTCGATGACAGATTCCTTCCTGAGGTGCTTACACCGAGGGAAAAAACCCTCCAGGATCCTCCAATCACTCGCGCAGCGAACACCTAATGTGCTGGGTGAAGGGGGTATAGGGGGGCAGGTATATAGGAGTGTAGTTACCCTTCAAAGTCAGAGGTGTGATCTTACCGCTGATGGAAACGATAAACTTCAAGTACGAACCAGATGAACTTAAGTACACCGGTGCGCCCGGGTTAAACCCGGTGGGATTTCCCGTTAAGCGGCCGCTGAGAGTCACTCATTAGAGTTGGGCTGCGTGACTGTTGGGCAACTATGCCAGCGGCGCCCGAACTGCGGACTCTTAAAAGTTCGCCGACTGGCTTTGTCCCGACCAAGCTTGCGCATCCCCCCCCCCCCAAAAAAAGCATCCGACGGAAAACGACCCCATTACCTAGTCCTCTTATCTCACAGAAATGCTCATTTCGGTTTGGAAACCACTTACCAAAAATATAATTCCAAACCTGCTCGTTGGTGATGAGGCAAGTCACCAGATCAGGGATGGATTTCACCATAACCCTTACGATGCATCGTAACTCAACTTACGATGGATAATCCTTGGTAGGTTTTCATATAGGTCTTATGGGTTTTTGTGTATTAATCTCCCTCTGTCTTGCGTTATATGATGAAGTCGATCACAGGGTTATCAAGTTCAGTTACAGGACCTGTCACCTTAGAGTCACTGAGAACACGACCATGGGTCTGCATTCCACTACACGGAAAGATATCTGAGCCTGCGATACCCCGTTTTTCCACAGGTGAAGCACGAAAATCCAAGAACTCTCAAGATCCACGCTCTTTGAGGACAGACATCCGTAGAATTAGAGATGGAATTTAAAATCATTTACCAACTCGGAAAGGTCAGAACCACAGTCTCGAGATCAGACTTGACCTTTTGACCTCGTATCACTTGCGCAACCTTCAACCAACTGTCGGTGTTTTATTCTCTAACGAAATAACCCCCGCACTGAAAAAAAAACCGTTTAGTGGAAGACATTCAGCTCACAAAAGTGCGCGCACGATCCGAATCAATGTCGTGCACGTGCTCAGACGGATCGGGGCGGGGCCTTCTGTCTGCTGCCACCTACGCTCAGTTAGAGTGCAATCTGCTTTCGCTGGCAGCCGCTGAGCGAGCGTGACATCCGGTCAGCGTATTTTTGATTCACACGACAGCCTTGGGTTTTTCGCTGAGGCATTGAAAAATCGTGCTTGAAAAGAGACCAGCCCTGCGTGAACAATTTAACAGCAGCTAGAGTTTTGTAAATAACAAGGCATCATTCACTTTTGTGACAAACTACCTCCATGGTCGACAACAGGCAGTCTCATTCCGCCCCTCCATCCACAAGAAACTCAAACTTGCTGATCTCGTACACGCAGCACTACCTGTAGTCTCTTTGAAGTCGCGTATTTGCACTGCTATACAGCGAAGAACCCCAAGCTGCGGTGTGAATAAAATTACGCACCCGCTCATCACTCTTTCTACTGGGCCTCAGTATACAGATACGCAGCGTCATTGACCGTGCAATGCCGTCTCGTGGGATGGTTTCTTTTCGGGTCGCAGAAATGAATGTTGCAGAGCGGTGCGTGTCAGATGACTGAGTCCGCAACTCAAGACCCATAAACCTGGATTTGAGAGGGGGTTTATACCGGGGGAGGGGGAGGGGGAGGGGAGGGGTAAGGGGAGGGGGAGGGGAGGGGGAGGGGGAGGGGGAGGCTCTTGATAGTGACGATGTAATCTCGTTTGTGCGCTCATAATGTCACACACACACACTTACCAGGCACCACCGGAGTGATTCATTCATAAGCCTGATGATTACAATAACCAGGGTATACTTTTAAACGCTGTTTCGTTTTGTCTGTTCAATCCCAAAGAGTGTGCGATTGTGTGATGTCGTATATTAATTTATTATTCGACTTTATGATCGTTTACCATCACAAGTCATTGGGGTCTCCACTCGACAAACTCTGGTTTTTGGAAACCTCCGTCACTTAATCACCGCGTAACATTTATTCATTCGTGGATGTAAATGCCTTTTTTTATTGATTAAGTGGAAATAAATTTATTGAAGAGGAAAATAAAGATTCTGAATTTGTTGATGATTGTGGTGGGCTTTCCCCCAAAAAAATTAAACCGTTCTTTCTTTCTTTTTTATCCGTTTGGAGGTGCTGCATATGGGCTGAGCAAAATATTGGTGGGCGTGTGGTGGTTACACCCTTCCCGGGATCTCTCTCTGCTCTCGGTTCTTGTTGGGTGGACAGAGTTAGGAGGGCAGGGGAGGGCAGGGCAGGGCAGGGCAGGGCAGGGCATGGCAGGGCAGGGCAGGGCAGGGCAGGGCAGGGCAGGGCAGGGCAGGGCAGGGCAGGGCAGGGCAGGGCAGGGCAGGGCAGGGCAGGGCAGGGCAGGGCAGGGCAGGGCAGGGCAGGGCAGGGCAGGGCAGGGCAGGGCAGGGCAGGGCAGGGCAGGGCAGGACAGGGCAGGGCAGGCGGCAGGGCAGGGCAGGGCAGGGCAGGGCAGGGCAGGGCAGGGCAGGACAGGGCAGGGCAGGCGGCAGGGCAGGGCAGGGCAGGGCATGGCAGGGCAGGGGAGGGCAGGGCAGGGGAGGGCAGGGGATGAAGTGGGAACAAGTTTGGTCCGGTTGAACCTGAACTCTTTCACGGTGAACCGTGTCGCGCATTACGTGCGTTTCTAAATTGTGCAGCCTGTTTATGCTATATTTCAATCCAGGCAAAGGGGGGGGGCATTAATCCGTAGCCATTGCCTCAGTCGTAGCCAAGACTGTAGCCACGACTGTAGCCGCCCATTCGAAACCACGCAGCACAATCCTTTGCTTCGAAGGGCTTGACAACGTGCAAATACTATAATAATGAGGCAGACTTCAACACTCTCAACCCGAAATCTGGTTGTTATTGATACAACCTTATTCCGTCACGATGTCGATTTTTCTTTTCACACGATTTCACCCGGCACACCGAGGCTTGGCAAATAACCTGACCTGACACGCGACTGTTTACCAAGTCAATAGAATCGCCCGTCAAGAAATAATTATGCCTTCGAGAAAGGTCCTGCTAGGATCCAAACGTCAGGCCTACTAAACAATGTCAGATTTGCAGCTTGGTAATTTTAGTCAGTGAGCAGTTTGCAACATTTTGTGTATAATATCACTTTAACAAGAAACAATGAGAGAAAACAAAACGACGCATGCGCAGAGAACCGCGAGCAAGTTCCTTCGTGCGTCGCGGGTTTGTTTGTCGTGGTCGTGTTTGTTTTCTTTACCCCAGTAATGGACGAGCTCAGGGGGAGGGGGGCGGGGGCGTTACTCGATCGTGTTCTCATCAACCTTCGGGGGAAAGTCTGTCCAATAAGTGCATGTGTGTATACACTGGTACAGAATGGAGACCATTGGTACGAAAACTGCCATCGGGTGCAAATGACGTCTTATCACCTTTGTCCGGGACAGAATGAAAGTGCAGAGCCAACTTCCTACTCGGAGAGCGTTTTGAGAAAAAGCCCTGGCTATAACCAACTCCTTCCCACGCAGAAATTGATTAGCAAACAAACCCACCTGTAACGCGTACCTCTGTCCCACGATAGCGCGGTACCCCCCCCCTCCCCCACCCCTGTTGATTCAGCTTCGCACATTTTGTTTTCCGTTTCTAATTAGCCGGGCCGCGCGTGATGGGGGCAACCGGCCCCGCGTGTAATCACCAGCATGCATAGCACTTCCCGTCACCCAACGTGCCCCGTCACCCACGTCACCCACGGCCCCTATAGAAACGTGTACGTCCATTACCTGCCGCCCCATTCATTTGTTTTTCCATCGCCGATCGGACGAGCTGGTTTCGTTCGGCATTGGTATACGGAATCAACACGGTGTCGTGTGCGGGTTGCGTATTTTATATATATATATATATATTTACACCGCAGCCTATGTTTTTTCAACGTGGCGGTGCAAATTTGCGTTTGAAAAGAGACTAACCCTGCGTTACCTCGGATGGATTTCACAATGCCCTACGATACATCGTGACTCAGCTTACGATGGATAGCACATCGTTAATTGAGAATAAGCCGTATGGTTTCTGTGCATCGCTCATTGACTTGCAATTGGTAGTTAGCTGCGATGGGTTTGGTGAAATCGACCACCGATCAGCCACTGCAGCTGGACCTGAATATTTGTGACCCGGCACAGCGACATGAGGAATATCCCACCAAAACACTTTTCGAGTAAACAACGCCTGAAGTCAAAGTATCTTCTCAATTCGACTTTTTTTTTTATTTTCGGAAAGTTAATGTATTGGAGGATATTATGTCCAAAGGATTTTTCCGAAATCTGTCTCTAAATGTTGAAAAAACGAGGATTTCGGGGGAGTGTTACTTTGTGTACTGTTTTCATGAAAATATAAAGTTCCTGGCTTTTTGAATGGCCGCTTTCGAGTAGTTAGAATGGCGCTGCTATATTGTGTCTGGTACCAAATGAACGAGCGAGGTCCCCTTGTACTATTTACAACAAAGTTCACACGGAAATAATTTTGATAACATTTGAAAGCTAATGGTATACTTACATCACCAGAAAATCTCAAAATCTCGAAAGTGGGGGTTATTCCTCATTATGCTGTGCCGGGTCACATTTTAGCAGGCTACGTTTTCGTCACCATAGATGTTGTAACAAACTACAACTACAACGACAGCCGGTCACATTCCGGCCTTCCACAAGAAATCCCAACTGACCGATCCTTGCCGACCTTGGGGCTACATGATAATGGCAGACCCTCACAGCGCAGCACTACTACATGTGGTCTCTTTTCAAGCACGGATTTGCACTTGTACAGTGCAAAACCCAGCGCTACGGTGTGAAAAGAAAAAAATACGCGCGCGGGTTTCGTTTTGCCGCTTGTTACACGCGCTGCGAGTCCACCGTGTTGAATTCCCCCGCTCTCTTTATAACTCTCCCGCGTGAGTATTCTATTAGGATGTCTATTTTTAGCAGGCTCCTGGCTTGGGCGGAATGGACTCGCTGTCCGAATCGTTTGGTCGCCCTGTTTCCCACCACGGGACCACCCTTCACCTTTTCTTGATTTGCATCGTGTTGTTTCTGCTTTATTTTATTTTTGTCAGCAATGTTTTTTTTTTTTTTTTAACAAAACGACCTAAGACAGGACCACCGTAAGGGACATAGGGAGGGAGGGAGGTTGGGGGATTACTCAGGAAATCCACATCGAGGTACTCACAGAGGGGGAAAAAAGTAGCCCTTATTGAGAGGCAGTGACGAGCCATTTCTTTTCCGGAGGGGTTGTATTGGGTGGAGTGGTGTTTTCTTGCTTTTAGCAGACCGACAAACAAAGGGGGAAGGGCTCCCAGCTGTGTCCGTAATCGGTCCATCTGCATGCAGGTTCCAGAGGAGGGTACCGCCTTTATTTTTGTTCGATGCACCTGTAGCATTTCTGGGGGGGGCAGTAGATTTGGAGGTTACCCGGCCAACCAATGGGTGTGGTCCAGTCAGAAATTATGCATATCCAAACCCTAGGGCAATCGGCTTTCTGTTTTTTCTCTCTTTTTTTGTCCCATTTTGTCCCAGTGGAAACTGGGAAGAGAATCAGGTTTTCAAAAAACAACAACTTTTGAAGAGCGATTCAAGTCTGCGAATTTTTGTCAGTTTCCTTTTGTTTTGTTTTGTTTTTCTTTCCAGGAAGTCTGTCTTATTCAATCGGGGATATTGGCGCCTTCTGTTAGAGATCTGGTTCGTACAAACTCGACGTGAACCTATCGCTAAAGGTCAGTATAAATACCGGTGGTTAAAGAAAATTGTACTATACAGTCAACGGCTGGTAAACAGTTGCAATACATTTTACAGTTATTTATATTCAATTTATGTATTTTATATTCTATGGTTATATTGCTGTAGAGATACTAACAGGATATCCCATGTCATGGTTATCATAATTATCGGCAAATAGTCGATAACAGTCATATTTTATAATGATGCCTTGCCAATAGTAATTATCGTTCATCATATCATAATAAATTATGGATAAGTCAAAGGTTACGGTTTACCGTATTTAATGGCTATGCGTTGGTCAACATTTATTGATCGATTTAGATCGTCCGCCTACACAACTCCAGTAATCAAGACTCGGTGAAGCTAACGAGATTTGTGGTTAATATTCAATAACTCACATGACCGCGGATCCTTCTTAAAACAATAATGCCCTTGAGCCATGCATGGGGTTCATTCAATAATTATCCCAGAATCACGACAAACGAGCCAAAACGCAGCAAAACTGTACATGCCTGAGGAAGAAGAAGTTTCTTCTGAGCTGACAAAAGCTCGCCAAACTTGGGATGGAGATGTTTGTCACCCCCCTCCCCCCCCCTCGTAATTCGGAGAAAAAATCCCCCGGTGCAGTTCTCGATAACATGTCTCGTTTGCTGTGCCAAACACGTCTGGGAACTGTCCCATCCCTTGCCTCGGCAAGCAGAGGCATAGCCCCCGTTCTATACTGAACAGACCCCGACCTCTTCATTCTGGGCGGTCCTCAAAGTACCTCCAGACCCAGCGTGTCCGAGACAACGGAATACTGAAACCCGCCACTGTGCTCTTCCGACGAAAGCGCTCTTGCCATTGAACAACGGCCGTACTTTGGTGTAAAACAAAAATGTGACCCGGCACAGCATAACGAGTAAAAAAAACCCACTTTTGAGATTTTGAGATTTTCTAATGACGTGAAAGAGTATACCAATAGCTTTCAAATGATATCAAAATTATTTCCGTGTGAACTTTGTTGTAAATAGTACAAGGGGACTTCGCTCATTCGTTTGGTACCAGACACAATATAGCAGCACCATTCTAACTCCTCGAAAGCGGCCATTCAAAAAGGCAGGAACTTTACATTTTCATGAAAACAGTACACAAACACTCCCCCGAAATCCTCGTTTTTTCAACATTTAGAGACGGATTTCGGAAAAATTATTTGGACATAATATCCTCCAATACATTAACTTTCCGAAAATACAAAAAAACAAAAATTCATTTCTTTCTTTTTTATCGAATTGAGAAGTTACTTTGACTTCAGGCGTTATTTACTCGAAAAGTGTTTTGGTGGGATATTCCTCATGTCGCTGTGCCGGGTCACAAATGGGTCTTGACACTCTTGGGTGATTCTGAGATAAGTTAATAGAGACAAGACCCAGGAGTGAAACACCCAGGTTTTGACCCCTCAGGGCGGGGAAAAAACAAGAACACATTAACCAAACCAAACTGACCCTTCAACGCGTAATTGGTCTAAGACCCTGTCGTCCGAACGGCCAATAGTTGATCCTCCTCCCCCATTTTTTGGTTTCGATCTCGGATCCGCCCCAAACTGGAACTGTTTAATATACTTACAGGAGCGTGATAGTGATCCCTTCGTGTGTGCGTGCAAACGCACCTAAGCCTAGCGTGGCCGACCTCGTGGTTACTTTGCAAGAGGATGAAATTAGTATAGATACGACTCCATCGTTTAGCATCCATGTCTCTGACTGTTTTCGAAACGAAGGCTTAGGCTCGGGCTCAGGCTTCGTCTCCGTCCGACAAAACCTGAAAATCCTAGTTGTGGCTTTGTTTCCGAATTTGAAGGTTTGTTGGCTTCATATAGGTATCCCCCAAGAAACTGGGGCCAAACGCTCGTGTTTAGATGGCTGAATATTAATATTATAACGAGTAAAATAAATATGAATCCTGAGCCCGAGCCTAAGCTTTCATTCCGAAAATGGCCTACTATATCATACAACATGGACACAGGCTATTCCATGCGTTGGCGCCATTGATCTCCATAATAAATGTCTTTATTATGGAGATCAATGGTTGGCGCTCATGGTTTTCATTCTAGGAACGAGGGTGAACGCGCGTGTTCAAGGCGGACGTGACGAACGCGCCCTTCTGCATGCTGCGCACGTCGAACTGAACGCGCCTCGTGATTGGCTGTTGGATTCAGCGCCTTGGAGAAGAGTGGACCAATCACGATCGGTCGGTGCTGTCTTATGTAATGCCGCGAGCCCGTACGTAAACGGTAGGCCGTGTACACAGTCAAGGTGTTTGGCAGTAATTGGATCTCATTGTCCAATCGCTGTTTGCTTATACGTCATTGTAGCTCCCTCGTCAAACTCTAAAATCGACCGGCGACAGAAATAGCCATCGAGATGTCAGCCCAAATGGACACTTCACTGCAAAACAAACCGACTAAAGTGTACCTTTTTTTCATTCGTTTCTGTCAGAAATTAAATTGGTTACGTGTACTTTCAAATGTCGACTTGTTCAGAACAAAATCCTTTTTAACTAATGTTATTTCATAATGCCCACTGACAGGTGTTTTTTGTTTATAAAATAAATTATTATTATCGGGTTATTGCAGGCCAAGAATTCTGATGATTTTTCCAAGGAGCAAGATAAGTCTTGTAATCCATTTTGGTGCAATTTAAGTAACCTATAAAAGAATTTCCCTAACTTTTGGAAGCACTTTTTGAAAATACCACTTTCTTAATTGATTGAAGTACACATATATTCAAATTTCACAAAAATCCTCCCGTTTTTAGGTAATAGGCTATATGTCTAGTTTTAACCAATAGGGCCTGTTTGGTGCAAAGACCGTTCCATGAAAGATTTGGTGATAAAGAATGTGGACTTGGTAGCACTTTCAATCGACTTGCCAACTGGGAACTTGATAATGGATGTGCAATCAAGAGTACTTGTGCATTCAAACTGCAGCACGTACTTGATATAATTACACGCATTTGTATCTGTCCCGTAAAACAAGATATCAATATTGGTTTGTATTCCATCGCGACCGCGCTGCAAATTGGCGCCAGAAATGGACCCAGACCTATATCCGCGCCCTAAATCCGACACCTATACTGGCAAGTGTGATGTGCAGTGCGCGGGTAAACCAATTTGGCTGTGTCTGCGTGTGTATGGTGCCGGTCAGTACAGAGAGTGTACACAGATCTGCAGACCGGTAGTAATCAGTTTGGCGAACATCCCATCCCATCCGCGGCTGTCGCCGCGTCTAAGAATGCCTGGACTCGATCCCAGTTTGTCTGAGGAGTTACAGTTGCCTGCCGGAAGTCTGTCCTCACTACACAACCACTACACAACCACAACCATGCTTGTGGAAAGACGGCTCACCCTCGTATGACATTGTGTTTCTTATGAATATTTTTAAGCAATACAATGTCTGTTCTCTAGATATAATTATGAGGCACAATGTGTTACAGTGGGCTAATTTTTCCTAATTTTTCCTAATTTTTCCTATTTTTTCCTAATTTTTTCTCATTTTTCCTCATTTTTCCTCATTTTTCCTCATTTTTCCTCATTTTCCCTAATTTTTCCTCATTTTTCCTCATTTTTCCTCATTTTTCCTCATTTTTCCTAAATCTGCGCTGACTGAACTAAGGTCTCTTCGAAACCTTGGATTTCGGCTCTATTTTGTAGATCCGTTGGAAAGTCATACACAAGCCTGCATTGTTGATATACTTATAATGATCTCAGATAGATGACAGCATTACTAACTCGACGGAGAAGCCCCAAACCGATGTCCCACCTGTTGGCTAACAGGTCTGACCCGGAGCCAAAGCTGGCTCTTCGGCAGGACTATGATCCAAAAATTCATACGATTGTCCATCTATTGTCGCGAAAAATTATCATTGGATTGACAAAACAATAATGTCGCAAAGTATTTACTGAGTGGAATGATCAAAATTGAAATCTCAAATCGCTCCACCATTTCTGAAAACTGCCTTTGAGAAATGCCCTGCTGGGATCAAAACGCCAGCAGGCCATGTGCGGGTTAGTTCGGAGAAGGAAATTGCATTCACAACTTACCTACTTGTGGTGGAGATGAAGACGTTAGTAAACCAGCTCACACTCGTCTACCCTTCCCGACGAGATGCCCTCCGATTTGACTTGGTGGACCAGACATCGACTTGCCCTCCACGTCGGCCGTTTTTATACCTTTTCCCACCCCCACCCTCACTCCTCCTTGAGGCAGGGGAGGGGAGGGGGGTAATGGATTAAGCCCCACCCACCCTTTCCTTACACTACGCACCGCACGGCCGGAATTAGCCGGGGCAGGCAATAATTGATGTGTGGCAATAATATGACGCGGTCAATATTGGCTCGTATACCCGGGCTATTGGTGATGGGGGAGTAGGGGGGAATATGTGTACTGAAGGAAGAACGGGGGGATGGCAACAAGCTGTTTGGACAGGGGGCAGTATACTCGCACTCTGGTAGACGAGGGGCGACAAGTTCTGATGAGACTGATCATTCTTCAAAGGAATGCCAGACACGAATACCATGCACTAATATTGCCGTCATTCTCTCTCTCTCTCTTTCTCTCTCTCTCTTTCTTTGTCTCTCTTTCTCTGTCTCTCTCTTTCTCTCTGTCCTCTCTCAAACTTTCTCTCTCTCAACCTTTCTCTCAACCTCTCTCTTTCTCTGTCTCTCTTTCTCTCAACCTCTCTCTCTTTCTCTCAACCTCCCCCTCTTTCTCTCAATCCCTCTCTCGCTTACTCCCAACCTCTCTTACTCTCAACCTCTCTCTCTTCTCTCAACCTCTCTCTTTCTCTCAACCCCTCTCTTTCTCTTTCTCCCAACCCCTCTCTCTCTCTCTTTCTCTCAACCTCTCTCTTTCTCTCTCTTTCTCTCAATCCATCTCTCTCTCTTTCTCTCAACCCATCTCTCTCTTTCTCAACCTCTCTCTCTTTCTCTAAACCTCTCTCTCTTCCTCTCTTCCTCTCAACCTCTCTTTCTCTTTTCTCTCAACCCCTCTCTCTTTCTCTCAACCTCTCTCCCTCTATCTCTCTTACTCTCAACCTCTCTATCTGTCTTTCTCTCAACCCCCCTCTCTCACTCTTTCTCTCCACCTCACACTCTTTCTCTCAACCTCACCCTCGTCTCAAACACGCGTGAGGAGTGGGATAGTGCGTCCGTGTTTGTCTCCGGTCTTCTCCTCGGTGACCGACCGGTGGAAACCACGCACGATGACCCCATCCCGCTTTAGACAGTACATACAGTCCCGAAGATGTCAATAGCCGCATCTTTTCAAACTGATTCGGGAGCTGTCCAGGACGTAAGTCGGGTCTCACTTCAGTGTGCGGCGAGCTATATCATCGGTGAAGTCGATTGACTGACAGGGCAAGGCCCCCAACCCTTCGGCCCTGCTTTCCACCCATTGTGACCTGGGTTCAATTCCCAACGAAGCGCCCACAGATTCGGGTTGGGTATATTTCAATCGGATGACGCTCTAACTGCTTTCTGACCATCAATAGAGGCGGATGAGGCAACATGATCTCCCCTATCCTCTCCCGGCCCTTGAGGTGGTCTATCGTTTCGCGATCCTTGGTTGGAGGTCTACCACCGATGGGGGTGTATAGGTCTCACCCTCGTCTTGAGCTTGGTACCCATCTTTTTCACATCTAACGAGACCACGAGGCCACGAGGGTGCACATTCTCAAATTTGAGAAGTTATTTACTCGTCATGACCTTTGTAATGGTCATAAAGAATGTTTTACTTGGTAGCACTTTCAATCGACTTGCCAACTGGGAACTTGATAATGGATGAATGAATTCTCAAATTTGAGAACTTATTTACTCGTCATGACGGTTGTAATGGTATCAGACATTCCGTTAAATTCTAGCGCTCGAAAATCTGCCGCTGGCGAGAAAAGAGAAATATTGTTGAAACGAACAAAGAGTCAGTTCAAATTACAAAGCCCGCCCTCTATGTCTGAAAATAAAATAGTATTTATTTTTGGTTTCCACGGTTTTTCTCACGACTTGGTAGACGGATTGAGCCGGAAACTTAAGCAGGTGTGATATTTCATGATACCTTGAGTTTGGCAAATAATCCACGTACGATTGATAATTATCATAATGAACTAAGAACACAAAATCATGTTTGAAAACAATCATCTTACTGGGGCGTTCAGTGTTGCCCACGGGTCCTTGACTGAGGTTTGGTGGCCATTGGGTGTGCGCGTTTCTTCAAGAGTGGACAATAGAGGACGCCCTGTAATTAGCGGTTGGGTTCGTATGGGCATATACCATCTGTGAGCAGACTGCACAAAGCACTAAATTATCTTACGTGGACGTGGCCAGTTTTTGAGCGATCTGGGCTCATCGTACGTGCCGTAATGTCATGCCTACCGCAACCCCTCTGCGACCATTCAAGAGCCGAGCCTCGTGACGATCATCTTGACGTTAGATAAATTGGACGGTGGGGGCGCACGGTTTTATTAAGACGCAAGCAATTTGTCAAGTTTGATGAGGTCTGCTGGCTGGCTGGCTGAACGAGGACGAGGGGACCAAGGGGAGAAACAAGGCATTTAACCTCAATCTAGATAACCTCTCCCGGCAGTTTTGTCCGTCTCCATGGTTACACAGCTTAACTTTTGTCAAAGAGCTGCACATTTGTACCAGTACATATAGTCCATCTAAACTCCGTGTATTATAGGCCTGTATCTTTTTTGACACCATCTTATTTTGTCATAATATAGGCAGGATTGACAGGTTTGCGGTGACACCATGTAAATTTTCTTTTGTGAGTAAGTGTGGTTCTGAAAAGAACCGGAGGAACTCGACGTTTCGAACAGTGTACTCTGTTCGTCTATACATGCCTACTAAATCTTAATCTATTGATTTTTTCCTTCAATACCCTGTCTTGTATAATTTTGGAAACCTAGTAAGATTTGGGATAATAATTATGTCTGAAACTGTTTCCGTTGTATTTTGTTTGGTATGTTATTTTGCAGCTTTGAAGCCATGCAGGTTCATTTCAGAGGAACGCTTCTCAGAGAGACTTGCCCTCAAATAATATCACAGAGTTCCAGGAGAAACAAAAATTCTCCATCATATCAGTAGCCCGTTGGAAGGGGGAGAAAGTGAACTTACGGCTTGTAACAGTTTTGTCAAAGAGAGAGAGAGAGTGATTCTGCCTTTGAGAATGGTTCTGCTAGCATCCAAACGTCAGATCGTCTACTTGTTTTGCAGTTGGCAACTTGTTGGTATAATTACTGTACTTCTGTGTTACTTTTAAATATCGCTCATATGAAGTCGAATATTTTTAGGGGGTGGGGCAAATCATCTATTCAGAGAATGATTAGGCCTATAGCTGTAATTGTTGCAGAAACATTCGCATGCGTTCCCCGTTTACCTCTCTCCAAAACTTCGGTATAGAATGGTAACCGACCCAGTGGTTCGTCCTGACAGGACAAGCTGGACCCAGAATGAGGAACGGCAGCAGCCATGAAGAATGGCCGTGTTATTGCCAGTTGCCTCCTTGACAACCATGACTTCTTGCGTCGGACCGGATAGCCCGCTGTTATTAGACGGGGATACACTTTCGCCCCACCCCCCCGTCACCAATGAAGTGTAAAAGAAGAAGAAAGAAAAAAAATAAATAAATAAATGGAATGTCTCACTCCGTGTCTTGTCTACACACTCGTTTGGACTTCCATCTTCGCTGCGTCCGCGGCCGCGCCTGGTCGCGTACGGTAGAGCGCGGTACGCGGTGATTAAGATTGTTTACACAAGCAGGCCTCCTCAACGTTGTCCCAAGTTATCTGCTGAGGACGGGGAGGGGGATGTCCATCGGCTGACGGGATGGCGGCACTGGCCGGTGGCCCAAGGCAGACAGTCTCCAGCAATAACCGACACCTGACGCCGAAATGAAATAGCAAAGCAAATACAGGCACGTTGCTCCTCATGCCAGACCCGTTTCTCCAAATAATATTTTAAAAATATATAAAATAAATATCCAAAATACATTATTGTATGTATATAAGCACGTTTTATATGAATTTCATTAGCTATATAGATTAGCATCTTTAATTACATACTAATTTAATGTGATGTTGCAAACTGCTTACTGACTAAAATTACGAAAATGGAAATCTCAAATTTTAGTGGGCCTGACGTTTCGATCCTAGCAGGACCTTTCTCAAAGGCACACTCTGCCTTTAAGAAAGGTCCTGCTAAGATCGAAACGTCAGGCCCACTAAATGTTGAGACATACTAATTTAGAGTAAAAGAGGCCAATAACAGAGTGTCTCAAAGTACTTCTTATATGAACGAAAAACACAAATCAGCTTTTTATTATTTTGAAAAAAAGTCCTGCTTCATTCTTCATTTTCGATGAAAAATCTTTGAAATAATGTTACCATTTATTCACTTGATTCGTGGGGATGGCAAGTGATGACAAGTGATAGAATTACCAAATTTATGTCACTGAATTGCCTGTGTTTTACACCGTGTGGGTTGGACCGTTGTGCTCTGAGTATAGCGCCCTCAATATAAAATTATTTACTTGAGGAATACTTGAAACTATACCTTCGATGTTTGAACTATTTTAGTCTTCCCTCATAGTAGAGTTATTATGTAATTTTTCAGCGGAGTACGTGTTTTAGTAATTCACATTTTTGTCAAGGGGAAGCATACTGCTCGAAAAATTAAAAACCTACACCGCCGTGCAAGCGCGCCCTCTTGTGTTTTCGAAATAACCATAAAGCGCCCTCATCGCCGATAGCACGCCAGTCTTCGCCTCGTTCTCTGATTGGCTGGCGCGCACCACCCTCGATCGGCGCCATGTTGAATCCATGACGGAGGAAACATAACGGGAACCCGGAATAATTGGCTCCCGCTGTCGACAGGAAAGGGAACCTTGTGTACAAAACGCAACGCACCTCCTTTGAAAGGAAACCTGTACTGTGTTTCACGCTGTGGAGGCCACCATTTTGGCCCGTTCTGCGCTGGGAATCGTCAGCTTTCTGTACCAGTTAACGTGTTTGTAACGGCAGAGGGCGTCAACAAAATAATTTGGCCCGACGGCGCGTCGGTTACCCACAATAAACCAATGTGAATCAGCCCGACTCGCTCGATGAAAGGTGAGAGTTGCTACGTAAAGCTTCCTTTTTTACCTAAGACATGACGAAATACTATTTATATCGCACAATCTGTGAAATAGAAGTTACACAGTAGCCCTTTCTGTCTCAAAATAGACATCAGCATTTAGATTAATATTCATGTAGCATGTGTTGTTTTTATGATACATAGAATGGCCATCCATGGAGTAACAGATTGTCATTACAACCTTAATTTACCTATAAAGGCCCGGATACTCCACGGTGCACGAAGCCGTCTTTCACTTTCAATTAATTTCTCTGCAGCTTTAGCAGGGGACTTTGGGCTTATTTTGTTTTCTTTTATAGCATAACCATGTTTATGTCTTCCCTATTCCAAGGCATTGGCCTACGGGTATCCGTAGCAACGCTGTATTACAGCGTAATTGGAAATTTAATTAAAGTGGATATTTTGCATTTTTGCAGCTGGGGACGATGTCTTTTCGTCAGCACTTACGCATGGATTCCAGCTACATATAGTTATCCTGTTTTCCCCTTCGAACAATGGCTATTTATTATGTATCCTATTATGTAATACTATAGCGCCATGTTACGATAATGTGGACGTGAAATCGTTTGTAATAAGCATGAACTACACGTTGAATTCGAACGGTCCGTGTGACCTATTACGGGGGGTTCTCGTCAACAGAGGGCGTTGACCACAATGAAGAGCAGCAAGCTCCATGGGCAATTAACGGTGGGTGGCGTGTAATGCACGCTTTGTTTGCGTACATGTCAGCTGCAATATTGCATTTGCAGGAGAGCCGGATGCAACGCTTGGGGATAGCTATGCGGATATGTACATACATGTACATGTGCATGCTTGTTCGGTTCAAGGCTAGCTCGTTCACAAGCAACTACAGCAGCGCAGCGATTATGGGAAAAGGTGACCGTGAAATTGTCTAGCTACGCGGCGGCTTAATACATGCAGTTTCTGTTCCCGACTGCACGCGTTTCCCTGTTTATGTATTCACGTGAACGTGTCCGCAATGCTTTGTCGTTGTTGCCTCGGTGCTGAGTAAAGAAAGCCTGAATTTGTCCGCAGTTCCAGGCACGCCGGGTTGCTTTCATTTTGGACGGATGGTGAATTTTCACCGTACATTGTCTCTAAACCATGCCGGGGCGTAGCATGCATTAATGAATAACTTAAGCTCCGTGTAATTGTCGGTGAGACTTTGGTGATTCGTAGCTACCTTCAACTCAGGCTGGGCTCTCGTCAGTCTATTTCCCGGCTTGCGAATGAACATTGAATTTGTGTTTAAATTAGGGTTGGCGTGTCAACATTCATAAATTGATAAACAATAATGGTCTAATTATTGTGCATTTCCCTGTGGCCTGCGCATGAAGTATCTGAATATCTTGTTCGTGTAGTGTCTACGATGCATACATTTTCTGTAAAACAAAATCCTCCGGAGATTTTAGAAACTGATCTTCATAATAATACTACGGGGCTGTGCTGCCCTCTTTTGTCAAAACATGACAGACAAATGAATGGACTACCGTTATTTCAAAACATTGCCGTGTGTGCTCTGTGCTGGTAGTTTCATGCCTGAAGTTAACGTGAAATTTTACCGTGACACGGTTTGGGGCTGTCTGCACGGGCGTTTCTCCACTTCACTACTTGGACATCACACACAAGTATCTTAATTATTGGAGCTCTCAAAATTTAGTGGGCCTGACGTTTCGATCCTAGCAGGACCTTTCTCAAATGCAGGATCTTTCTCTGCCTTTGAGAAAGGTCCTGCTAGGATCGAAACGTCAGGCCCACTAAATTTTGAGATTTGCATTTTGGTAATTGTAGTCAGTAAGCAGTTTGCAACATTTTTGTATATCTCATTATTGGAGCTGTTACTGTGTTACCGTAGTACTCTATAATTATTACATAGAGGTGTACTAGAATGCGATATCCCCTTCCCCTTTAGCCTGGGATGGGTTTAAAAGCACGAAGTGTAAATATGTAGATATTTAGGGCATCTAAAACATACGAGGGGACCTACACGAAGGAAGACTTGTGGTGGATTTCAGCAAACTCGTTGTAACCATGTTGTAACCGACTATCACTCAGTCGGAAGACGACGGGCGATGAACAGCCTATAGGCCTACCATACGACCTATAACAACCTATTATATGATGGGTTGTAATCCATCGCCAGTTGGCTTTGTCAGTTCCTTGCTTTATGCTGAAATCCACCCAATGCCCGCTCGCCCATGAGAATACCACGCGAAACCCGCAGACACAGAGGCGCCAACACAAGCCGACAACAAAAATGGCTGCCCGCGTAAATAGCGCGCGTCACGCCCGAGTGCGCTCACAGACCACGATCTCCTGCCACGATGCACGCGTGGTCGAGGTCCCCGCAACCAAATATTGCGGGAGGCGGCACGTGGAGCGAGTCGACAAATAGCGTGGGGGAGGTTGTGCGTCCAGTCCCCCCGCTAATTGAGCGTCAAGGTTAAATTAATGTGAGCTTCTATATGACTGCAAAGGCACGCGAATGCATTGTGAACCGATGGCGTGTTTCTTCACCTATTGTTTTTGTTTGGGTCCATCTGCAGGAGTTTAACGCGCAGGATTGAACGGCAATAAAACAAGGACACGTTGTCCGTGAGTCGTTGTCGAGCCAAAACATGGCGGACGCTGCCGGAGTGGGCAGACCGAAGCGGCCCCGTGCCGCGGTGCCCGAGCCTGCCCAGAACACCGAGGTCCCCGCCAAGGTGGCCGAGGCCATCAAGTGCAACGACCTCGTGCCGGCCCTCTTTGCTCTCCCCTGCGACAGGTTCGTATACTGATTATACTGCGTCCGCCTCGCCATCATTTTGGCTTTGGGTTTCATGGCTTTGGGTTTGTGGGTATGAGAGGTAACAGGTCAACTCGTACCTTGGTCCACTCGTACCTTGGTCCACTCGTACCTTGGTCCACTCGTACCTTGGTCCACTCGTACCTTGGTCCACTCGTACCGTGGTCCACTCGTACCTTGGTCCACTCGTACCTTGGTCCACTCGTACCGTGGTCCACTCGTACCTTGGTCCACTCGTACCTTGGTCCACTCGTACCTTGGTCCACTCGTACCTTCATTTAAGTCAACTCGTATACCTTGGTCAACTCGTACCTTGGTCAACTCGTACCTTGGTCAACTCGTACCTTCATTTAAGTCAACTCGTACCTTGGTCAACTCGTACCTTGGTCAACTCGTACCTTCATTTAAGTCAACTCGTACCTTGGTCAACTCGTACCTTGGTCAACTCGTACCTTGGTCAACTCGTACCTTCATTTATTGGTCAACTCGTGCATTGGTCGCTGCTGCTCTTGTTCTCGTCTTTGCATGCAGCGTTCCTTTTTCATACACATAAGGAGCGCCTGACGTTTCGATCATAGCATGACCTTTCTCATGGGGGGTGGGGAGTCAGAAGCATTCAATCATATACTCCCCAGGGATCACGCCCCGCTTTCATTCAGCCTGACAACCAATTGTTGTAGACATGGCTAGAAGCAGCTCGGGGATCACATAAAATGGATGTTTCTTCTTTAAAAAAAGTCAAACAATGTAGGAAAGTTTGCGGTGTCACCATGCATAAGGTCTCTTAAAGAAGAGGTGTGGTTCTGAAATGAACCTGAGTGGTAACTCTATAGGTGGGTTTGCGGTGACACCATGCATAAGGTCTCTTAAAGAAGAGGTGTGGTACTGAAAAGAACCCGAGTGGTAACTCGACGTTTCGACCAGTATGCTCTGGCCGTCATCAGGAGAATGCCTTGGACTCGGTGGTGAATCTGCTTATATGCCGGTGGTCGCTGAGGCGGGAAGGCGGGAAAGATAATCCTCTAAATTCAAACAGTGCTGATGATGGTGTTGTCAGTGCATGTTGCTGTTGTTGTTATTGCGATTACTGTTGCCTTAAGTTGACGCTGTTGCTTAAATATCTAAAACACTTCACACGTTGAGCCTCAAATGGAATTGAGTTTCTGCCTTGGCGTTCTGCCAGGATCGAAACGAATCGATGTACCCTCCACCGTTTTAGGATTGTGTCATTTGGGCATTTTAATCATTTAAGTCAGTCAGCAGTTTGTAAAATTTCTTTATATTACCCGAAATAAAAATGGATATAAAAAAATACGAGAGCGTAAAATTTAGATTCTCGTAAGACCTTTCTCAAAGGCAGATTAAAGCCTTTGGTAAAGGTCCTGTTAGGATCGAAACATCAGGCCATCGTATTTTTTGATATTCACATTTCGGTCATTTTGTAATTAGTAAGCAATTTGCAACTGTTTGTTGAATCGAGCAAGGAAAACCTGATTGAATTTAGTGAATGAGTTTACCTTTTTTTACACTATTTTTTATCCTTCCATTGCATCGCTTCTTCTTTTTTTTCCTTTCTCGCAGCGATTCGAAGAAGCTGAAGCTGTGTAAGCGGGTGGGATGGTGGAAGGAAGGCGCGTTCGAGACGGGCTACATGGAGATCAACGTGAGAGAGGCGAGGCAGAAGGGACTCTTCGACCAGCCCCGACGCGTGACGCTGGTCTCCAGCGAAGACGCCGGCCCCCGGGCGGCCGCCGGCGGCGGGGCGCCCTCAGGCGGCCAGCCGATGGCGGGCTCGGGGGCCGCCTCGACCACGGCCGTGATCGACCTGCGACGCGGGAGCGCGAGCCGGCAGTCGAACCTGATCCCCGTGGCCAAGGACAGCGTGGTGGTCACTCGGCCCAGCCCGGCCAAGCCCGTGGCCGTCAACCAGGGATCCGCCGGCGCCGCGGCCGGGGAGAGGGCGGACAAACAGCGCCCCAAGCCCCCCGGGACTGCGCGCCCTGAACCGCTCAGAGCGGACGGCACGGAGGCCGACACTGCCGACGAGAAGGCGGCGCCAGGTGAACGAGTAGACGGCAAACGGGGACAGCGGTCCTCGCAGTCGGACGAACGCGCCCCGTCCTCGGGGTCTGGCCCCGACCCCACGAACACCCACGCAGCGCCCTCGGACGAAGGCAATAGCTCCCGGCAGCCGAAGGACCGCCAACAAGGCCAGTCGACCGGGAAGGTTCCCCCGGGGCGTACCGACGAGAAGACGGGGCAGGGCGGAGACTCGACCCCGTTGGCCTGCGAGTCCCTCCCCGGCCAGTCGGCCACCGTACGCCTCGTGAGCAAGGACTCAAAGGGAGGGCCGCCTCCGAAGCCTGGCGACAACCCTCCCGTCTGCACCGGCCGGACTAAACGGCCGAGTCGTCCCGGCGACATTGGGGACGGACCGGCCGAACCCCGGGTCCCCTCGCCGAGGAAATCCCCTGGGCAGCCGGGCGCCGGCGACGGGAAAAGGTCCACGATCACCGAGGTCGAGTCGTCGCCGCCGCCTCCGAGGCCAGCTGCCGGCAGGGGGCGCCGTCGGGTCGGGCGCCCCGCCACCGCCGGTCGGTCCGCTCCCCGCACGCGCGGTGCCGGGGCTCGGCCGTCCCCGAAGAGCTCGCCCCGGAAGAAGTCGCCGAGGAGGTTCGCCCCTCCCATCATGAAGGCGATCCGGGACGCGTTGATCTCCAGCGCCCTCCACCGCAAATCGCCCGTGGTGAGACTCAACAAGCTGAAGCTCGACCCGACCAAGCGCACGGCCGGAGGAGTCCACATCGATGCGGCCGTCAGCTCTGGCTCTCGCCCCGACCCCGCCGCCGCCGCCGCCGAAGGAAAGCCGGGTCCCGACAAGCGAACGGTGCCAGTGGCAATGGCGCCCTCAAGCGTCGAGGAGACCACCAGCTGCCAGCCGCCGGCGAAGCGGCTTCGGCTCGAGTCGAAGAATGAAAGCACGCCATCATCGGCCACGCCCCTGACCACTTCGTTGCCTCATTCTGATCCCGCTGATCTCAACCCTGAAGCAAACCCTAAGACCCGCCCCGCTGGATCCACGCCCTCCCAGGGAACCTCCCCGGTCGTCAGCGCTCCGAGTCCCCGGGCGAGCAAGGAGGAGAATCCGGTTCTCCGGCGAAGCCCGCCGGTCGGTACCGTTACCGGTACCCCGTCGACGCCGGCACCGGAGGAGCCCGCGAAGGGCGGCTCGTCGCCAGGTGGCGCCCTCCCCGGCCTGCAGATCGGCTCCGTGTACAGCCTGACCGAGGCGGAGGCCAAGGAGCTGTTTCCCCGATCCCGCCCCAAGAAGTCCGCCCCCGCCGTCCCAGTGAAGCCCGAGCCGGTTGCTGCCAACCCAGACAGCGGCACCAAACCACCGCCCGCCGAGGCGTCGGTCTCCGAGAGAACCGTCCCCGTAGAAACCACAGGGGAAGTCAGGAGCAGCCCCACCCAGCGAACTGAAACCGACAAGCAGGACAAGCCGAAGAGCCCATCGGCAGCCGTCCGACGCCGTCGGACCACGATCGAGAAGGCGCCCTCTACGGGCGGTACGGATGCCAAGCCTTGCGACTCGGCGCCTGCGCCAGCGACGGAGCCAGCGAAGACGGAGATCCAGGAGCCGCCCAAGTCCCCGATGAAATTGGCGTCTTTGACCCAGCCCAGACCGACGCCAGAGACGCAGACGACGACCACCACCACGACGACCTTCGTTACCCGGTATCCCTTAGTGATTCCCGGCACCAGGGTCTTGCAGCAGACGGCACCCGCGCCTGCCAACCTCCCCTTCCCCATCGGCACCGCGTCCGGTCAGGGGATAGCAGCAACAGCAGCAGCAGCAGCTGCAGCGCCCCAGCTAGCGGGCCAGCCCCAGCTGATCACCTTGGTTCCCGTCAGTCTCGGCAGTCTCAAGGTGACGGCGTGTCCGGGGTCCAGCTTGCGGGGCTCCTCGCCCACCACCGGCCCTCGCTTGGTCGCGCCCGTCGCACCCGTCGCACCCGTCGCCTCCGTCGCGCCCACCTGGCCAGTCGCTGCGTCCGCTCCGCTCAGCGTCGTGGCGCCGGTCTCGGCGGCTCCCGCCGGCCAGACCCTCGCCGCGGCCTCCCCGGGCGTCGGCGGTGTGGCGCCGGCGACCTCGGCTCCGCAGTACATCCTGATAACGGGCGCGGGGCCGTTCAGCGGGGCCGCCCACCAGCCTCCTCAGCCGCAGAGGTCGGGCCCCGCGTCGTCACCGGCCTCGAAGCCCGAGGTCCGCATCCTGCCGGCCGCCTCCCCGGCCAAGGCCAAGCACCACCGGCCCGGCATCCTGAGGAGCTCCCGGCCCCCGTCCAAGATCCAGACCGCGGATCTTGCCAGGGCGGCTGCCCATCAGGCTCTTCCCCTAGAGACTCCCCACCAGGCCCAGCGCGTGGCCGTGTCCCCGCCGGTCGAAGTTGCCGAGTCGGGTTCCTCCCCCCTGCAACCCCCAGCGAGGCACCGCGTGACGAGCCTCCCGCCATCGGATGTCCCTAACGGAGAAACGCCGCCACCAGCCGTCGACACCAGCACGGGCAGCTGTTCCCCCGCTACCGCGGCACAGCCCTCCGCTCGGACAACTCCCCAGCCCCCGGTGTCGCAGACCATGAGCCGGCCCGTGAATAATTTCCTGATCTCTAAGAAGACCAACCGTCACGGCCCGCCAACGGTCGTCAAGATTGGACCGGCGATCCCCATCACCGCCGTCAGCAGTAGTTCCACCGCCCCCGCCGCGGCAGGCTCTAAGTTCGCCTCTGCCTCTTCCCCGGGCCCGGGACCGACAGCCGCCTCCTCGCCCGCCCCGCTCGCCTCCGCCCGGCTCCCCACCTCCGGCTCGGGCGTCGCCAAGACGAAAGCCCCGCCGCCCGAGCTCAACCCGGAGCCCGCCGGAGCCCAGGTCCAGGTGGGGTTGAGCTCCACCGAAAAGGCCAAGACGACCGCCAGGCCGACCAAGACCTTCCTGATCACCACGATCAAGGGGGAGCGGAAGCTGGTGGAGGTTCCCACGGGCGAAAGCGCTGACGCCATACTGTCCCGCATGGCCAACGAGAAGGTGGTCAAATTCGTCGCCCCCAAGTCGGAGCCGGCCGAGAAGAAGCAGACTCGGGCGAAGCAGATGGCCCCTGAGCCCGAGGTGGCGGCCATCACCAGTACACGACGGGTGTGGGATCACCGAGCGAAGGGGCGCTCCCCCGACCGCTCGGCCCGCCGCAGCCGCCACCGCCTCTCCCCTAAGAAGAGGGGGCCCGTGCTGAAGATCAAGTTCGCGCAGACGCCGAAGATCATCCGGGAGAGGGTGGAGAAAGAGGAGGAAGAGGAGGAAGAGGAGGAGGTGGAGGACGACGAAGAGGAGGACCGAAAAAAGACCGCTGACCCGCGACGGAGCGGACGCGAGCGGAGACTGAAGCGCCCTTACTCCCCGCCGGCCCGGAGTCACCGGAAGAGCGCGCAGCCCCGGAAGATCTCCCGGGCTCCCGAGGCGACTCGCGGGGAGGCCGCCTCGCCGGCGCCCGCTCCCGGAGCCGCCCCGCCCGCCGGCGTGGACAGGACGCCGACCGACCACTGGGCCGAGACGCGCCGGTCCCTCATGCCGGACGCTAGCGCCAGTCTCGCCCTCCAGCCGCCGTCGCCGCCCTCCTTCTTCGACCGCGACGACAGGGTGCGGAGGCTGAAGGAGATGCGCAGAGAGAAGGAGGCGGCGCTGGAGGAGATACTGCAGCGACGGAAACGGGAGCTGGAGGAAAGACTAGTCGATCCCCAGCTCTATAACTTATGACTCTCTCTCTCGTTGTTCAGTACACTGCACATTCATGCGTTATAGTGTTATTTGTTTATAGTGATGTACCTGTAACACCAAAATAATTGTTGCAAACAGCTTGGTAACTTCAAATAATGATCGAAATGCAGGTCACAACAATTTCAGAAAGGCATAACGCGTACATCCTAGCAGAACCTTTCTCTATGGAAGAGAAAGGCATTGCATTAATCAGAATGCCGCGCGCTCTAACAGCGTTATATTTAATTTGCATAGACATTTATACACGCATTGCAATAGGTACAATTCAGCATGCATAACGTAGTGACGGAAACAAAATTAATGTCAACTGTCATCGCTGGACGAAAATTAACTGAAACTATGCCAAATCCCCGAAACATTCATCCCTCTAGCTCAAATAAACATGTTTCCAGGGGTCACTCCAATAAACTCGATAAGGTTCGTATTTTCAGATTTTTTTTCTTCGGGAATTGCCTCACTTCTGTTTGGGTGTAAACTTGTATACTGCACGTGTTGTACATGTAGCAGTCGGTCACTCTGTTCTCCTTAGTTTTTTTTAGGTAGTTGTAATAATATTGTTTTATATCTTTTTCGTGTTAGTAGTACTCGGTAGTAAAACCAACTTATGCCCATGTCATGGAGGAAAAGATATTAGACTGTACACTTGTTATGTCGCGTTTAGTTTAACCAAAGGATGGACATCTTAATCGATTCTTAAATTGAGGCTCTTTGAACCTCATTGTTTTTTGTTTGTGAGTCACCTATAATTATATATAGGTATACGACAAATACGTTTGGTATTGAACACACGTAGCTTATCTCTCTCGTTTGGGCATTAAATGTTCTTTGGAGTGTTGTCCCCTCTCCGATCCCCGCAGTACACTGCGAGTTCAATTAGCTTCCCCGGGTAAGGGGTACCGTTGGTTTTGGGCTAATGACGTCAGAGCAACTACACTGCGTGCGATTAGCTTACCCGTGTCAGGGGTAAGTTCTGGGGTAATGACGTCAGAGCAACCACACTGCCACACACTTTTTTTTTCTTTTTAAGAAAATGTTCGGTCCCATTTTTTCCTCACGTTTTCAGCAACAGTCCTCGCAGAAGTATTTAGCGATGCTATTCCTCCGTACAGTGTAGGGCGTGGTCTATGAGGAGAATGACGTCACACCTGGGAACATGCTCTGGGTACGTTACGATTGCCTGCCCTGCGTCTGCCTCGGTCAGCCACCGGTTGGCTGTGACGTCACTGCTGCCAACTTATCCAACATGAATGAAGCACGGTCACTAGTCATGATTGTAGGTCTACACAATAAAGCTATACCGGTAAGGCCTCTTGTCAAAGAGATCATCGGTTGGGTAATCAGATGATTTGACCCGTCCGATGTCGTTTCCACCCGATAGCCATCGTGAATTTTGCACCCCAGAGTCCAGTATAGAATCGGCTTTCTACCGGGGGAAATTGTATCGGTCGGATGAATTCAACCGGTACTCAACCGATTATCTTTTTGACAAGAGACCTAATTTTTAACGCACCTCTATAGAGTGTACCTACCAAAACATTGGACGGCAGTTTTGTGTTCCAAATTCGCACAGAGGTTTATGCATATTTTTACGTTGCACATTTTTTAAAGTTCTGTTCTAACTCTCACTTTCCTATGGAGGTTCGTACCTATGAATCTTTAAGCAATATCGTATTTTTTTTCTTAATTAAAGGTTTCGGAGTAAAAGCAATTTGAAACCAACTCTCTTGTTTGCGTCTATTTATTGTGGTGTTTGAAAGACTGAAATAGATTAAGGGACTCTCAAAAAGCATTTTGAGTTGCTCTGAATAATTTGCCTCGCGTAATATAGAACCGGTTTCACGCAATCTGGTATATATTTATTTTCCCCCTGATACTTATTCCTGATCTTGAAAACCAAGAGATAATTCACCAACCCAGTAAGTTCGTTTGGGCGATTCATAGCTATGAGGAGAACTGCCGGGTTTTTTTTTTTAGGTCGTCCGGGAGCCGGAGACGATGAGGGCGCCGTCGACATCCCTCTTATTTTCTCTGCCACTCTTAATCTTCCGTCCTCACTCGGCTTCCAGCATGCTGTTTACGAGATGAAGGCGTGGGCTCGGGATTCGGTCGTATATTTCTCTTACCCGTTATAATGTCACATCAGGCATCTAGAAACAAGCGTTTGGCCCCAGTTTCTTAGTTGTGAATCCTCTGTACTTATCAAGCCAAAAAACCTTCAAATTCGGCAGCAAACCACAACCTGGTTTTTCAGTTCTCAGTCAGACGGAGACGAAGCCTGAGCCCGAGCCTGATCCATAGATTCGTAAAGGGTCATGCCTATCCGTCCACTCTGTATTAGAATCTTCTTGACAGCATCTCTTTCTGCCTTTCTGGCACCCTGCCTCGTAAAATGGGTCACTCATGGATGGTGATCAGTCCCTGCATATTGGCAAGAAGAAGAAGAAAAAAATAGGTGCGCTTAAATGCACAATTTATATGCAACAACAAAAATATCAACAAAAATTGATTACTTACTGATAGGCCTATTATGCAAAAAGGTTTATCGAAGACGCTATCTCTTGATCACTTAGAACAATAGTAGTGTTGTTTCCGCATTTGACCTCGTTTTCCGGTGGAGGATTAGGCTGGTTCCCGTCCCCTACATGGTCTCCAGACGTCTCACGTCCTCCGAAATGTAGGGGCCGGTAGCTAGCAAAAAATATCGGAGGAAAGCTGACGGTCTTATGCTAATGAGGCTTGCCATTCCCAGAATGCAATACTGTCAGGTGACTAAACTTGGGCCGGCTTTCTCCTATTCCGAAAATGTCCGGAAAACTCCGAAACCATTTTCGATAACTTTCGGATCGTAATTGCTACTATCGGTAATTTCCGGCTGTGTTGTTCAGCTGATCAGCTGGATATCAGCTGGGAAATCAAGGTCACACGTGCCGCTATGAACATGATGACAACATGATGATCATGGATTCGCATGCAGATATTATTGAGTTTTCGCTCAAATCGAAGCTGTCCTTAGGTAAAATCAATGTGAGGCGAAACACCGAATATTCGTTTTTTAAACCAAAGCAGGCATTGTGTCTGAAAAGTTCTCTCCAAGGTGATACTCTGGCAGTTTTGCCGACCGGGTACGGGAAGAGTTTGATCTTCGAACTGTTGCCGCTGATGACGACGAAGCGAGGGGCATCGCCATCGAGTATCGTTTTATGCTCTCCGTTGAACTCCATAATCGAGGAACAGCTGACCAGGTAATCACTTCAGAGTTCAGTATGTTAAAATTAAAATGAAAATGTAATTTGAGTTTTGGCCTGACTGGATCTAGGAGTAGGAGTAGGAATTCCCTATTCTTTTGAGTTTTGTACTGTTTTTTTCCTATGATGAGTATGACACTATTGTATTGACACTGACACTGACAGTATGACTTTGACACTGACAGTAAAAAGTCACAGTATGACTATGACTAGTATATATATGGCCTGTGATTATTACTATTTAGTATTTTATTAGTAATAGTAGTATATTTATAATATAGTCCAGTAACTTGGACCCGACAAGTCACCCTTTTTTGTTCGAAATTTGGAATTTGGAGGGTCGGGTGTCACCATGCCATTAATTTTTTTTTATCATCCGACATGGGTGATGCTGGTATGAGGGAATTTGCATTCAAGTCTCTAAGTTTAACAAGCAGTTTTATTAAGTTTTATGATCAGTACTTACAGTTACACAAGAGATTGTGCAAACAAGTTCAGCCCTAGGCTATGGTACCCGACAATGCTACATCGATCGTAAATGATCAAAAGCTATAACTGTATTAACTTAAATAAATTCATTCAATAGTACTACTATACTAGTCATGTTACTCCGATGACAAGTAACTGGGGTGAATAATTAGATCCATGTTAAAAAGCACGATAAGCATCCAGATGATCATTCACTAAAATGACTAAGTCAGTAAGTGTTATTTCTTCCACTTCCACTTTCAGATACGGTGTGCAAGCTATTCATGTGAACAGCGACTTAATTGGGTGCCTGTCAAGGACAGATCAACCTCAAAATGCTACCATGACAGCTTTCAAAGATACAAGCTTCAGCTACATCATTGGTCACCCTGAGCAGCTTTTAGACAAGCATGTGTGTGATGTGTTTGTAACTGAGACATTCCAGAATAATGTGACACATGTAGTAATAGATGAAGCACACAGTATTCTTCAGTGGGGAACAGATTTCAGGCCTGACTTCAAAAAACTATCCAAACTCAGATCCATCCTTCCAGGAGCAAACTTCCTTGCCCTCACAGCAACAGCCACCAAGACTGCATGTGATGAAATATTTCATTGCTTGGGATGAAATCTACTACAGTCCTGACATCAAGCATTGACAGGTCCAACGTCAAATTCAGAGTTCAGCAGAGACCACCCTTGAAATGAACACATGATGCCGAACACTCATTCAACAGTGTCATGGATCCGCTGGTGAAAGAGCTGGTTTCAAGACAGGAACAGTTCCCGAAAACAATCATCTACTCAAAATTAAAAGTATGTGGAGCCGGTTATGAAAAGTGCCAGCAAGAGGCAGTCTCTAAAGATGTACCTGTAAAAGAACTAGTGTCCCAGTACCATGATGCATCCACAATTGAGGTAAGCACATGTATATCCTCGGAGCATGCATCCACAAACTTGAATTGTTAAGTACTTTGAGTTTATTGTTTTCAGGAAATCTTACTGCTTACAAGCGAATCCATAACACTGCTGAAAGAGATTTCAACATCATGTAGGCCTAATAATGGTCTTTTTTGACTGTAAATTTGATGCTTTGCCTGTCTGGAAAGTGATTTCATTTCAAGCAGTGACCAGATCTTATCACATTAAGATTTGGTGGCTGTTGCTGTGGCAAGGAAGATTACTCAGACTGGCACCCAATTTAGTTGTTGACCACATGACTAGCATGTGCTCAGTACATGTATGTATCTGGAAAAAATAAACACCTTATTATTCCATGTGGTTACATTCTGTTACTCAATGCCAAGTTTCCTTTTTTTTTTTAATATACATGTACATGTAGATGAAAAAGAAAGTTGTGAATGACATGGCCAAAAAAGGGAGCAGGCTGAAATTACTGTTTGCTACTGAGGCCTATAGTATGGGCACAGACGCTCCAGATGTCCGTAGAATTGTGCATATTGGCCCACCATCTACTCTGGAAAGTAAGTAATCCTTTAATGTTGAAGTTTGGACCATTAACTTAAGTTTGTTTTAAGTTGTCACTATACATGTACACCTCTTAGTCTTACATATTCATGATCAAAGGTCAAATTTTTATTGGACCATCCACCATCATGTGCATGTACCGGTACATGTACCATCCAGTATTTGTGCTGTTCACAAGGTGGACATGCGAGCTTCATGAACGGAATAAATATGCATGCTTTGATGAACTATTGCCCAGACATGTGGGTGATAATTCATCTGGGCATGCACTTTAATTTGCGACTTGATTGAGGAACTGTTTGTTGTACTGGTGCAGTACCCTCGCACGAATATTGCCCTCCATGAAGCTACACAGTTGAAAAGATGGCTGTTCAGTGTTCACACTACAGTTGTGGAGCCACACAAGTTAGCTGAATATGTGTACATGTATAAGTGTAGTGAAACAACTTCAAACAAGTATACCTTGGTTTTTTTGGGGGGGGGGGTTGAATAGTTATTTTTAGCTCACCCTCAGTACTGTAACTTTGGGAAATTGGTTCCCTCGGTTTTACCACAGGGACTAATTCTTCAGTTTCCAATACCTTTGGGACATGAAACCATGTTATTTTTTTGTACTGTGCTCCAACAGGGGTCCCTTGGAATGACATAGGTATTACAACAGGGACTAGAGAAATGTACCCTCAAGCAAGTTACTCTGATGTGGCTTCAATGCCAACCTGCCAAAACTGTGAAACTTTAATGACAGTAGGAAGTTCATTTCCCCAACTATCAATCAGCAGTATAGATAAGAAATACATTGATTGACAATTGCATGTGAATATAAAATTATAGCTATTGCAGATACATGTACATTTACATGTTACAACCAGAGTTTACCTGTGATTGAATGCATTCATTTAGATCCAGAACAAAATTGGGGAGACTAATTCAATGACACTGATTACAGGGTGAGGCTTCATTTTGGGGACCTTTAAGAAAATGTTCCTTTTACACCCCCACCAAAAAAAGAAAAAAGAAAACTGGCCTGGTTTGGCCCCGCCCTTGCATCCTCTCCCACATGCCCATGGTATTCTGGCACAATAACACTGTTTATTACATGTACTTACTTTTATGCATCATATTTCAGCATACATTCAAGAGACAGGTAGAGCTGGACGTGATGGTCTTTCAAGTGAAGCCATTCTTCATTTCAACAATAATGATGTGGCAAAGAACATCCCAGGAATGACAGATGGTGTCAGAGAGTACTGCAGATCAACTAATATAGGAAGGTTTGCGGTGAACACCATGTATCGGGTCTCTTAAAGGAAGAGGTATGGTTCTGAAAAGAACCTGAGGGTAACTCGACGTTTCGACCAGTATGTTCTGGCCGTCATCAGGAGAATGGTGACAGCCAGAGCATACTGGTCGAAACGTCGAGTTACCCTCAGGTTCTTTTCAGAACCATACCTCTTCCTTTAAGAGACCCGATACATGGTGTTCACCGCAAACCTTCCTATATTGATTCACCCACCATGCAAAGCCTTAAGTCTCATTTCGCAGATCAACTACTTGTAGAAGGCAGTTTCTGTGTGAGCATTTTGGCTCTGTCTTGAATCAGTTACCTAATGAGATTTCCCATAACTGCTGTGACATATGTGAACAAAAATGTCAGTGTCCTGACTGTGAACTAAAAGCTGCTTTAGATGATCAGCTTTTGCTTGACTGTTCAGATAATGAATATCCTATTCTCAAGGACCTACTTACACAGTACATGGCAGCTGAAAATGCTGAAGTTTGTGAAATGTACACTGGACTTTCAGATAAGTTGGTAACAGATATTATTAAATTGTTTCATGAGTGGTGTTTAATTCCTGATGCAACATTACTAAAATTCAGATTTCCTTTCATTAAAGATTCTTACATTGAGAATATTGTGTCAATACTTGCCGAATACAAACGTCTTTAGCAAGACCAATTGAAAATGTTCTAGTACAGTCAAATTTTAAAATTTAGTGGGCCTGATGTTTCAATCCTAGCAGGACCTTTCTCAGGACACGTGATCCTTTGAGAAAGGTCCTGCTAGGATCGAAACGTCAGGCCCACTTAATTTTGAGATTTGCATTTTGGTATTTTTAGTCAGTAAGCAGTATGCAACATTCTTGAATATCACTTTACAGTCAAATTTTGATCGGAAGAGCACTGTTTTTTGTTTTTCTTTGTTTCAACTGCCCAGACCAACCTTTCCCCCTGCCCCCTGCCCACACCCCATCCCAACATTTTGGCTCAGTCATTTAATTATATTCCTAATAATTGCTGTGACATAATATTGTCAACATCTATGTTAGTGTCCTGAATGTGAATAAATCAGTTGTACTGGTGGTCATCTTTGGGGCCTAGTCTTTGTTCCTCTTGGATAGGCAAGAGTGCATCCTTTGTACCGATTTTAATAACACTAGAAGGCCCCAAAGAATATGCAGACTTAGATATTATTGCCTGTCTCTCACTCTTGCTGAATGTGTCACGCTGGGGCTTGGTAGACTTTGCTGCGTCCAAAATCACATGATGATAGTTGCAGTTTTTTATGATTTTCCTTGGCTGTTTTTTAGTTTGCAATTTTTTTGTCTTTGAGTATGTGTGATCTGCCCTGGAAGCCAGAGTGACAAGCAACGAGGGCTTCTTCCGTTTGGTCACACAAACGTCACTCGTTTCTGACGGCCGCGATGGAGTTGTACAACTTGTAGGCTTTGGTAGTGTGAGCTTAGTACGTGCCTTTGGTATTCTGTCGGATGGTTTGCTGGCAGCTAATTTCGCGGTTTTTTCAGCCTGGGGTGTAGTCATTGGTGACCGTGCGCACCTCTTAGTCTTACATTTCATTCCAGTAGTATAGCACATTTTCCTGAATTCTGACTCCTTTTTCTCCAAGCTGTCTAGTTTCCGGTCGCAATTTCTGCATAGAGCCCCTTCTACAAAGTTAATCCCCCGTACTTCATGAGTTTTTCTGACAACTTTTTCCGCATCCCTACTATTGACTGAATCATTACTTTGTCTGCCGAGTCACTTCCGCAAGAAACACAACTTTTCCTCAGATTTACCTGCTTTTTCGGGGTAATCGGCTGAGCATTCATGGTTATTATTGTGCGTGAAGGAACGTTCTCCTAGAGCCATGTGCTGCGCTGTCAAAATACGCACATGTAAACATTACATCATCTCTATAAGTAGAAAAAATAAAGGCGCATGCGCAAAACTGAACCAATCACAGGCCGTGGATGGCTGCTAGCTACCGGCCCCTACATTTCGGAGGACGTGAGACGTCTGGAGACCATGTAGGGGACGGGAACCAGCCTAGTGGAGGATCTGCTCATGCCCGCGTGGAGCTATTTATGTCTCACTGGGAAAACCCAGCTATGCATGCGCAACAACTCGGACAGCGTGACTTGTCGGGTCCAAGTTACTCGGACTGTACAAGTGTACATGTCATGTACTGTAGTGTTAATGTACTGTACAGTGTGTGTGTACATTGTACATGTTGTACATGTGTGTACAACATGTACATACACTGTACATAATATGTACACCGTACATGTACTGTACATGTACATGTTCGTTCACTCCTTCCTCCATTGTACATGTACACGGTACACTGTACCTCCAGTGTACTGTACCTGTACATTGTACTGTACATGCACAGCTGTACATTTTACTCTCACATGTACATACATGTACATGTACAACTGTACATGTATGTGCATGTACTGTACGTACATTGTAGTTGTAGCAAGTTGTACCCAAGTTTAACTGAAATTTAACTGAAATTGTCAGAGGAGTACTAGTAGAAGGATCCCTATTAATGTCCAATAAAAAAAATATATATTTACATTATTCGAGTTAAATTTTCTTCTCATACAGTTGCATATAATTATTGTCGACAATAAATATTATATTCAAGCAAAGAGTCAAATAAATTATTAATTTACCTGTAAAATTGTATTTGTATTGATTCAATGATTCAATTCAATACAAGTTACAACCACGGAGGAAGGAAAATAGACCTCCTCCATGATACAACCATGGAGGAATAAGGAGAGATTCCTCCATGATTCAACATTTATTTCCATATTGCCGTAAATGGAAGATCAAAAAAATAGGCAGTACTTCCAGCTATGAAGAAAGTTAATCATCAAAGTAAATAATTAATTAAACACTTTCGCAACAATTCAAGAAGAGATTGAAAATAATGATTCGCCGGCGCCCAAAGTAATGTCTTTCGCGACTCCAGGAAGTGATTCTGGAACAGCCAAACTGACAAATCAGGGGCCAGAAATACATCACACCGACCCACGGAATAATAATTATTATTATTAATTGTAATATCATTATTACATGTAGGCCTACTAATAATATCAAAATTTAGTGGGCCTGACGTTTCGATCCTAGCAGGACCTTTCTCTGCCTTTGAGAAAGGACCTGCTAGCCTAGGATCGAAATGTCAGGCCAACTAAATTTGCATTTTGGTAATTTCAGTCAGTAAGTATAGTTCGCAACATTTTTGTATATCACTTTCATGTACTAATAATATTAGGCTATATATTGGCATCAGTGACCGTGAGTCACATGAAAAATGGGTGAATAATTCATAAATATCCCCCGATTTGAACAAGTTTCGGTGTTACGGTAGACGTCCGTACAGTGATTGGCAAGTGTCGTAACACGAACCCCCAGCGAAGGCACGCCTTTCGTCTACGCGTGGAGCTATTTATGTCCAGGGAAACCCCAGCTTTGCATGCGCAACAACTTGGGCAGCGTGATCGTTAGTGCCACTTATATATCGCCAATATATGGGGGAACCGAGAGAGCAACCTTTTTAAACTTTACCAGACGTGTACAACTACAAAGTACAACTACATGGTTTCCTTCCTCCATGGTTTAAGCATGGAGGTTTAAGTTAACTGCCGTTCTGGACTTTAGTAAGTAAATAAAATAGGCCCATGGATGAAGCATGGAGGAATAAGGAGGAAGTTAATACTCCTAAGTCAAGTGGGTAAGTAAACCAGGAAAGTGATGGCTGCACTGGGACTGTACTACTAGTACTACTAGTCCGAGTAACTTGGACCCGACAAGTCACCCTTTTTTTATCGAATTTTGAAATTTTGAGTTTCGTAACTCAAAATTTCAAAATTCTATAAAAAAAGGGTGACTTGTCGGGTCCAAGTTACTCGGACTAGGACTGTACAAGTGTACATGTCATGTACTGTCGTGTTAATGTATCCTCCAATAACCGGTTTTCGACGATATAAGGACTTTTCTTCAAACTGAACAATGTGGACGAAAGTTTCACACTAAAAGAGGTCCCAGTCACTTTCTCCACACCACAGACTATTAGAATAATCATAGAGAAGGTTGATCAAGCCAGTCACTTCCGTAAGATTACCCGGTTTTGTTGACGTCCGCGGCGCACCGCGCAGTAAGCATCGTCACCTATTTTCGTCAGTGGTGTTTAGTAAGGTGTCCCAGTGCAGCCAAACGCAAAATAAATTCTTAAAATAACTCAAAATGCTGTGTGGCACTGTAAAATTCTTCCCTGTATGTTTTTTTTTTGTGTTTATCTTTGTTTTTGTTTTTCCACACTGCTTCTAACACTTTCCTCAAATCATTCATAAATTATGCTTAAAACGTATTGGTCTGGTTGATGTCTTCTTTTGTGACGTTTAAAAAAAACTCCACAATCCTCTTTCTCGCTGCTTCTTCAGTTATGACCTTTCCCAATGTCACTCCAGAGACACATTTCCTCCTTCTTGGTACTTTCTCTAGCTGCCCTTTTATTTTTTTCATTTTTAAAAAAAGCCTATTGGGCCATGTTACTTTTTGTCTTAAAATAATAATAAAAAAAAAATTAAAAAAAATATATAAGCGAGACACCCTATAGGAGGCTCCATAGTTTTTACCCTGAACGGACTGCTTCAAGTTGCGTGATATATTTTTTTTCTACGGATGTTGGGGTTTGTTATGGTACACTCAGATTTTTTTTAGGACCAACAATAAAGAAAACTGGAGCTTCGAAGCAACTGCCAATTTTGTACCTAGGAAAATAGACCCCAAAAGAGCAACTTTTTGAATAACACGAGTTTGGCCTACTGGAAAAGCCTTAAATTTCCACATTTTCGGTGACGGACAAGAGCAGGAAACCAACTGTAAGATACGAAGTCTGAGATCGTTATACGGAGTTGTTTTCATAGTGCGATGTGAGTTAGAAGGCTAAGCGTCAAAAACGTGTAGCGTCGAAAACGGGGGTTCCCACGATACATGTACAGTGTGTGTGTACATTGTACATGTTGTACATGTGTGTACAACATGTACATACACTGTACATATGTACACTGTACATGTACACTGTACATGTACATGTACGTTCACTCCTTCCTCCACATGTACACGGTACACTGTACCTCCGGTGTACTGTACCTGTACATTGTACATGCACAGCTGTACATTTTACTCTACAATGTACTTCACTACATGTACATGTATGTACATCTGCATGTACATGTACTGTACGTACATTGTAGTTGTAGCAAGTTGTACCCAAGTTTAACTGAAATTGTACCATAATTAATAATACCATGGAGCTCCACGGTTGTACATGTGATCATGGAGGCAGCACGTTTTCACTGGGACTGTCATGTGTAATGTAAGTGTTACTGACTCAGTTACTTACCTGAGGTATGTTTCGCTTCGAGTCTGTTGAGCTTGAACTTCAAATCTTGATTAAGTTAATGCCACTGCCATGACTGGCAGTGGCATGTCAACTTGTCAAAACACTGGTTCGCACTTTGACTTCAGTAAGGCCCTACTACTATTAGTACTAGTGCTAGTAGTAGTACTACTACTTGTACTAGTACTACTTTAATACTAGTACAACTAGAACAAGTACAAGTATGAAGTATTAATATTACTATTAGCACTAGTAACCGGTAGTACTACTTTTACTAGTACAAGCCTCGTGCTTTAAGATCAACTGCAATGCATTTTGGAATTCGTTTTTATTATTTCAAATAGTACTATGGTGTCAGTAAAATACATCCATGCATTTTTTCCGAATTTTAAGAAAGAGTTTAAAAAAATTATTTAAGTTTGGAAGGGGGAGCAGCTACGCCCCCGTGGAGGACGTCTTTGGTGACGTCAGCTGATGAAGACTCGGTCCATTACTCTTGTCGTGTATACAAACAGTCAGTGCACGTTTTTCAAGAGAACCGATTTCGGGAGTAAATATCGACAAACCCGTTGACACGCCAGCCAGATTCGTTGTTGAATATTGCAGCAGTGGAATAAACATGCATTTATTCCCTGACGATCCTAGAATAAGCCGCATTTTGACGTCAAAAATCACGCTGACACGACCGAAATAATCCGACCCGTCAAATCGTGCAGTGCAGTGTCCATTTCGAAGCTTGTTTTCACGGAGACCATCCGGGCTCATACGTGTATGGTTTGGCAACGTGTTCCCGTCTGTGGCCATAGGAAAACTATTTTCAGAATTTCTATCCTTGTTATCGACTTAGAATTCATCTGATTCCGAAGAAAAAGCTTGTCGAAAGACGTCTCGGCCAACAGAATTGTCAGGTTTTTCTCGCCGAGAAAAAGACTGGTGCCACGCTAAAAAAACGTGCATTATCTGCTGAACGCGTCAGGGAACCTCTCCGACTATCTAAGTGCAAACGGCTTTTGCGGGGAGAGAACAAAAATTCTGCGTTCATCCGGTGACGTAAAGAACAGCGCCCTCAATAACTACGAGCATAATTTTATTTAATTAAGAAAGGCTTCTAAAGTTCTAATAAGCCTGAAACACAAAATTTATCTTTGATCTGGAATTACAATGTACCAATGAACATATTTAATGCCAAATCAGGATTTTCTAATTTTTGCACTTCAGTTGACCTTTAAGGTTTTTTTTTACTAGCCCACCGGGCTAGTAAATTTAGTTTTTTGCTAGCCCGCAGCAAGTTTTACTAGCCCTCTAAAATTGATATTGAATTTAACACAAGCTTTTTAGGTTAAGTAAAACAAATTATTAGTTTCTACTTTCTCATCCACACCCGCATCATTTTTTGCCGCCACACTGCTGTCTACTTTTTACTAGTCCGCCGGGCTAGCAAAGTGGGTCATTTTACTAGCCCGCAGCTGTTTTCACTAGACAATGACTGTCAGTCTGGTGCTAAGGTCGAGACCTGTAGTACATGTAGTACTACTACTACTACTACTACTACAGTACTACTTTACTTATACTACAAATACAATACTACTGGCACTGAGTTAGTCCGAGTAACTTGGACCCGACAAGTCACCCTTTTTTTATCGAATTTTGAAATTTTGAGATTTGGGTGACTGTATACCCGAATCTCAAAATTTCAAAATTCGATAAAAAAAGGGTGACTTGTCGGGTCCAAGTTATTCGGACTAGCACTGAGTACTGGTTGTCAGATTGTACTACTCAATTTCTCAAGTAAAGATTGACCCATACTCATTAAAAACATACCACAAGGGATCTGTCTTAGAGAAATTGTGCATTATTTGACAATGCCACAGCCAAATTCCTTTTCTGTCTTTCAACCATCGCAAGTTCTTTTCGTTATTTATTTGTTACAAATTATTGGATAATTCAGCAATTCAGTGTAAAGAATGGCCATACGTAAATTTACTTACATGTAAGTTATTGTTAGAAGGAAAATGGTCCGTAGTGAAGAAGGAGGGAGTTGAGATTATACAGAGAACTTGTACATGGCGCAGACCAGTGTAAATAAGATGTAATTCAATGACGGTTTGCCCTGCTTGATGTTAGAAGCACTGAGTGCTCAGTGCTTTGCCCGATGCCTGATGAAAAAAAAATCAGGCAGCTCGGGTGGGATTCGAACTAGTGTGGATGTCTGAACTCAATTGACCGCCGAGCTGGTCAAGGTCATGTGGCGGATTCAAATAATATATGGCGACAGGTACAGTGTTGCATCATCTATAGATATAACATCATAGATCTAAATAAGATGGCCAGATGAGATTTGAAGGTTTGCATGGTGAGAATATCAGGATAAATAGGTTTGCGGAGACACCATGTAAATTATCTTTTGTGAGTAAGTGTGGTTCTGAAAAGAACCGGAGGAACTTGACGTTTCGAACAGTATGCTCTGCTCGTCTTCAGGAGAATGCTGGATTTCAACTGGAAGTGGGGCTTATGTAGTGTGGAGAGGGATCCTGGTGAGGGGATTAGCTCAGTGAAGGGTGAAGGCGGGAACTGTAAAGGCGGGAACAAGGGATGCTGCACAGATGGCCAGAATCGACAAAAGTGAAAACACTGTGACTGAAAAGCCTGTTCATCCAATCCTAGGTTGGGAAACATTGACCCCCAAAAAAGATGATCATCAATTTCAAAGGAGCTTGTAAAGATGTATCCAAAGAGAGCCAGTTACTCCCCATTTGCTGCAGAGGGTGGAGGGACAGTTTTCCAGCTCCTGGTCGGAATGGGATTCAAACCAGCAACCTTCTGCTTTAGAGACAAACGCTCGAACCGTTTGACCACACCACCTCCCATTGTTATCTAGATTTTCAAATTGTGAAAAGGGGGGGGGGGATAAGGACTACAGTTACTGTGGCTAAGACTTGCACAACTCCAAGTGTTTTGTTTCCAATTCCCCTCCGAAAAATCCCCTCGCAGATTAGTATATGAAATGTCTGGATATTTAAAAACTGGCAATTTTAACAGATTATTACGGGGAAAAAAGAAAAAATTGAATCAAAAGCTCAAACAACGCAGTGGCTGTTGTTACGGCAGTCGTCCGTGTGGTTCCCTGACTTCACAGTATTTGTCAGGATGTTTAGCTCTTGGAACCAGACTATCAGCTAATAGACTGGTTCAACCAGCCTGCAATGCTGATGAAATACAATCAAGTCAGGGAACCACACGGACGACTGCCGTAACAACAGCCACTGCGCTCAAACAAATCTACCGGTACAGTACTTGGAAATATAGTGTGAACTACATGTACTTTGTGCTGAGACATTCGGATTTGGAGCGCCGCGTGTGCTGCTGTGCCCTGGGTCCTCCAAATCAACGCACAACTATTGTCTCACTTGTAAACAAAGACTGTTTTCAGTCTACCACAAAACAATTACGTAGCACGGCGAAAGCCACGCAGAATTCTGATAAGTGCAAGGTAAGCCTTGCTTGTACACGTCGTGCACTGCTGTTATCGATTTATTTCAGAGGTACAGTGTAGGCCTATTTAGGAAATGGCACAATTAATAAAAAAAAATAAAAAAAACTGAAAAGTTGCCCGTTGAAAATGAGTGCAAATGAGATTTGAAGGTTTTCATGGTGAAGATAACAAGAGTAATAGGTTTGCGGTGACACCATGTAAAATTCTCTCTTTGTGACTATGTGGGGTTCTAAAAAGAACCGGAGGAACTCGATGTTCAAACTCGCCAATCTCCTAAAGATGAACAGAGTATACTGTGTGAAATGTCAAGTTCCTCCGGTTCTTTTGAGAACCACTCATACTCACAAAAGAGAATTTACATGGTGTCACCGCAAACCTATTACCGGTACTCCTGTTGTAAAGTGGCTATGAACGGAAGCGATATGAGGACACAATGTAGGTGAGAGAAATAAACAAAAATAGTGTGCACCTAAGTCTCTACCGTAGTGTTCAAATGTGACCCGGCACAGCATAATGAGGAATAACCCCACTTTTGAGATTTTGAGGTTTTCTAATGATGTGAAAGAGTATACCATTAGCTTTCAAATGATATCAAAATATAATATCCTCTAATACTTAAAATTTCCGATAATACAAAATAAAGAAAATTGATTTGTAATTGAATTGTGAAGATACTTTAACTTCAAGCGTTGTTTACTCAAAAAGTGTTTTGGTGGGTTACTCCTCATGTTGGTGTGCCGGGTCACAAATAGGGTTTGAGAGATGACACAATTTATTTGTTTCCTGTCCCAAACTTGACGAGCTGGTTCTCCGTCTCCCACACCTTACCCCCCTCCCTCCTCAGATACCGGCCCCGTGTTGGTGAACCTGCCGTGTCTGACACGGACATGGACAACGGACGGCGGTGGCCCCCGCGCCACTGTTGTGGCCAATCCCAGACCGAGGCGGCCGGCCTGATGCAGTACTACATCAGGAATGGCGGGATCAGTAGTCTGGACTCGGACCTGTCCGGGTGCTGGGGCTGCATGGAGACCTATCATCAGACCAGGGCCAGACTGGTCAGAGAGGAAGGCACCTCTCATGAGGTGGGAGAGCGGGCGCTGTTGCTTGAGCATACAGGGGTCACTGAGCAGAAAAGTTGACAAACTTTGCTTCTTGCAGATACAGATACAGATACAGTACCAGTATATTGTTGTGTATTAGTCAAACCTAACTATCTTGACCCCCTTACCTAGTAACCTTCAGCCCACTACTACACATGACTCAATTATCCTGGACCCATTCCACTGACCACTGACCACACTTTCCTAGAAACCTTCTGACCAGACCTCCTGCATTGAAACCTGTTGACCAAGCCCTCTATCCTCCATCATTTAAGTATTGTATTATAATTATAGGTCACCTACTTCTTTTAGACCACACCCCCAACTCCCTAGACTAGTAATATAAATGTGAGGACCACTTTTGTTAAGACAGTAGAAGAGAGAGTAAAAGAGACGACAGAAGAGTATGTTTATGGATCAGAGTTAGAGTACAATTGCTTGATGCTGAGTTGAATGTAATAAATTAATGCTGTATATCGTTGCCACTACATGAGAGTGAACTTAGTCCAATGTGAAAAGTGTGAAAGCCTTTCTGATCCCGCAACACAACAATATAAGATTAACCCGCATATTGCATCAACTTGACACAGGCTAATGTAACAACGTTATAGATGTAACACAGAGGCATTCACACTGCCACTTTCAAGATGCGTCAGGATTTCCAACTTGGGTCAACTCCTCTCAACCATCTCCCAAGTAGCTATGTTAAAATCTTGCAGTGTGAATGGGTTACACGGGTCGGACCCGTGTACTACTACAACCCAGAGTTTTTTTGTAGTGTCAAAAGTCCTTAAGACTAAATGATTCTCATCAGCTGTCTCAGCAGTTATAGTCAGTGTAATGTTTTCTGTGAAATCCAAAGTATTAGCCCCAAGACAAGAGATTGATGGTTTGAATTTTTTTTTTATTGTTTCGGTTTTGCATCGGTCTGCAGAAGCTCTTGGAATGCGAAGAGAAGCGCATTGCGGCTCTTTTGAAACGATCGTCTGCCTCCCACGAAGACATCTTGCTGCCAATTGCTGAAGTCCTATGTCATCCTTTCCTCCTTTTCAGCCAGACTATTGGTGAGTTTCTTGCTGAGAGCTCTGTCTATCAGTTTCTGTTTCTCCCCCTCTCCTCTCTCTTTCTCTCTCTCGGTCTCTCAGTCTCTCCCTCTCTCCCTTGCTCCCTCTCTCCCTCTCCCCCTCTCTCTCCCTCTGTCCCTCTGTCCCTCTCTCTCTCCCTCTCTCCCTCCCTCTCTCCCTCCTCTCTATCCCTATCCGTCCCTCTCTCTCCCTCTCTCCCTCTCTCTCCCTCTCTCTCCCTCTCATCATCTCTCTCCCTTTCTCTCTCCCCCCTCTCTCCCTACCCTCTCTCTCTCTCTCTCTCTCTCTCTCTCTCTCTCTCTCTCTCCCTCTCCCCTCTGTCACCCTCTCCCTCTCTCTTTCCCTCTCTCAGCTCTGTCTGTCTGTGTCTACCTGTTTCTTTCTCTCTCTCTCTCTCTCTCTCTCTCTCTCTCTCTCTCTCTCTCTCTCTCTCTCTCTCTCTCTCTCTCTCTCTCTCTCTCTCCCCCTCCCCCGCCCTTCCTCGCGCTTCCCTCTTGTTCTCTATCCCTCACTCTCCTAGCCATTGAATAGTGTACCCTCCGCTAGATACAGGCACTGTGGTTCACTGAATGTCCCATCGTGTGCACCCAAACAATATGCCAATCTGAAAGGGGAGTGGTTCATAACACCAGTGGGTGGCTTTGCTTTACGGTCTTTCATGGGGCTCTATCTCCAAATTCCTCTGATTTTCAGAGTCAGCATTCTGCAGCAAGCTGCTGGAGCTGAGTGCCACGGTCGGCCTAGAAGCTTTCCTGCAGGACCACAGTCCATCGATGTACATCCTTCTCGTCCATCCCAACAGCGAGGTAAACCTTTTGTCTGCCAAAAGTTCCACATTAGGTCCAATTTGAGACGGCCCACTGATGGCGTAGGAAGCATACATGTATGCAGATCTGTGCAAAATGTGTACATTGACCTACAAAAACATGCTTGCAAATATCTGCTTGCTGGCTTGAACAGCCAAACATGTGCAAATTTCGGGCATTTACAAGATCGTTAACAAAAGATTGTTAACAAAGGTGCAGCTATATCGGGCCTTCTGAAGTTTGGAATTTTACATGTACATGTAGATACTGTGCACATCGTGTGATTCTATCGAAGTGCGGATTCTATCGTAGCCAGCTTGCACTCTCCTTTTGTCCTGCTACTACAATCCACAAACTACCAACCACAAACTACAAACCACAAACTACCAACCACAAACTACCAACCACAAACTACCAACCACAAACTACCAACCACAAACTACCAACCACAAACTACCAACCACAAACTACCAACAACAAACTACCAACCACAAACTACCAACCACAAACTACCAACCACAAACTACCAACCACAAACTACCAACCACAAACTACCAACCACAAACTACCAACCACAAACTACCAACCACAAACTACCAACCACAAACTACCAACCACAAACTACCAACCACAAACCAGGGAGGCCAAAGGCAGGCCTCCTTGCATTGGTGCAAGTTCTGAGGCAGGGTGAGATGGGTGCAATGGACCTTTCCCATGAAATATGCAAAATAAACCTAGCGCATGCGCTTAGCTAAATTGGTGGGCAAGCGGGCTGCCAACCAATCATAGTTTTCCATGGGCGTGCGCGCATCCCTTCTCAATAACAGTTTGGCGTGCGTTCATTGGCTATTCAGCGTCTCCTGCGCGCGTATTTCGAAACCTGCACGCAACGCGCACTCGTTTGCCCACCAATTTAGTAAAGCGCATGCGCCAGCTCTTATTTGCATATTTCATGGGAAAGGTCCATTGTTGGTTCTTTGTGTTTCATTATCATTGTAAAATTCATGCAAATTGGGGAAATTGAATGAAAAATATTTATGGGAAATTCAATAAATAAACACCGAAAAGATGAAACAAAAAATTGGAATCATGAATAATTAACGAGCTGTAGATATTATGCAGGGTTCCACACTAGCAATTTTTTTTACTTGCCCTTTGGGCAAGTGAATTTATCATTTTTCATATTTTTACTTGCCCGAATGGAAAATCTACTTGCCCGAAAATGAAAATAAAAGAAAACATTAAAAATCGAAGTTATCAATTTAATCCTAAATCACTTAAGCCTTTCAATAACATTATGAGTTTGCTAAAAGCTGTGATTTATTATAATTCTAAATTTTCAAAACCCATAATCATTATCAGAGTTCTCCCCAGGATCTTGGAAAAAGTATGGGGCTTTTGGCTCAAAGTCCACTGCGCTTCACAGTAACAGTATCTGTTAATAAGTGTAACCATTCATTCACGTTTTTCTTGTTGAGATCGTACCGAAAATGAAAAATCAAACATCGACATAGACTCTGAATCCGTGCAAATAGAATACATAGTGGGTACAGATTTATGAGCTATGTATCCAGCGCTCCAATTACCTCCGCCTGAATGTGGAACAGCACCCCAAAAAATCTAATGTCGGTTCCACTGCACTGGTGATAAAGGCCCTTGATCAAGCAAAGTGATTCTACTGTGCAAGGGGAAGTCACAAACGGTAACCCTACGGTGAAGTAAATTCTAAAACCAAAAATGAAGTAGGCCTACAAGTAAAACTAAAAGTAATATAGAATTGCACAGCCACAGTTGCTGTGCATGAGTGATCAATCAGGAAATTCAAAATAACTGTTAATAAGTTTAGGTTGTAACCATTCATTCACGGTTTTCTTGTGAAGATTTTCCTCTTCGTACCGAAAATGAAAATGAGGAGCAGCACTCCCAAAAAATATAATGTTGATTATCAGTTCCCACGATATTGGTGATTATAAGGCCATTAAATTAATTAATACTAAAGGAAATAAAATTCGGGGGTGTAAAGATCCGTATGTCATTTGATTAGAAGAAATAAGGGTATTCTATGTTTGAAAAATTGTGTAAGATAAAGAAATTACTTCGTAGAAGCATGGAGCTATAGCTCCATGGTAGAAGTATGGCGTACGGAGGGAAAATAACCGACCGTGATTCGGCGTGCAACAGCAGTTTTCTGGCCGTGCGCCACGGCCGACGTCACCGACAACAACACGGTCAAACCGCGGAGCATCGTATATACTTTAGGCCGACACTGAAAAAGATTCTTATGTACTGTACATGTACATGTACATGTACAGTTGTACACCAGTGACCACCCTGTAAAATTTTTGTGAGGATAAGTTACTTCCGTAGCACATTTTCCATAATTATTTCGTCTAAGTAATTTTCAAAATATGGATTTCACGGTACGATCGTAAAGGCTGGGGTTTCATGTCAACTCGGTCCGCGCGGAAAGCCTATCTCGTTACTTACAACCAAAACAGACCGTTGAGGAAGGAAGATCAGACCACGAAAAAAAAAGTACTCTACAACTGTTACTGGTCCACCCTGCGTGTTTGGGCATTACCAAAAAAATAATGTACCCTACCATATCTAATCGTTAATTTATTTCCCTGTGCGTGAAAGAAAAAACAAGATTCAATTCAAATCTTTGTTCAAGTCTCGGAATACAAAATCGGGAACAGGATCGTGGTGCGAAGACTGGAAAGTCGCTGTTTACAACACACGTGCGGCATGCTTTCTCTATCCTCAATGGTACCCGGCGATCCTATTCCTATACGCATGAACGTATGTTTACCAGCGCACTGGACCAAAGCAGTGTGCAGTACATGTGTTACACAGTACACGTGTACATGTACACATGTAAATGTATTGCAAATGTACACTGTGTATGTGACTGTACATGTACATGTACATGTACTGTACATGTACATCGTGCGCACGGCCGCTATACACTGTAGCGGTGCGGGATACAATCTGTGCTCGCGTATCGCGTCCACTCGTCAGCAGACGCAAAAAGCTCCGCTTTTTCGAAATAATAATCGTAATAATGCGAACAATATCTACATATAATTGGCTCGTTTTGGGCAAGGACTTTGATTATTTCAATTATGTAACTATCAAAATGTTACTTGCCCGATCGGGCAAGTAAATTTTAACATCTGAACATTTTACTTGCCCGACGTGAAATTTTACTTGCCCCGGGCAAGCGGGCAACCGCTAATGTCGAACCCTGTATTATGTTATATAATTAACAGCTGTAGATGTCTTTAACCTCCCCAACCTTCCCAAGCACCCACTTCCCCCAATTCATCTGGTACAGCAGCAGACAGCAGACGTATGGTTATACCGGTACATGCTCTTCTCTTTGAACCTATTGCACCGTACTTAGGGTCATCTCAGTCAGTATTAAGTAGGACCCATACATTTGATTTATTTTTGCATCTGACTTGAATGTATAGATCAGTAGCTATTAACCACTTAACACCTGGACCTCCGAATCCAGAGCTCCATTGGCTTTACTATGCGACAGGGCCGTCCGATTCCGGGCAGCACTATTGTCCACATTCTAAACAAAGACTCTTTTCAGCTTAAAACAAAGCAATATGAATCAGTACAAAGACCTTTTTTTGACGCAAGTTGCCACATGAATTGCAAGATTAGCAGCAGTAATTGTGCAATTGTGGGACTTTTACTGTGGAGGATCGAGGGATACCGCGCTGCCGCTGAAAGCACGCGGGGGACATTGTCTTTGCATGCCACACAGCCTGGGTCGTCGGTCTGGCATTGGAATTCCCCCCACATTCTTTACCGTAATCTGTATGCTCGGTTGTGGCCGACCAACTCAAAGATTTGACTGCCTGGAGTGGAGGCTGGAGTCTGTGGTCAGGGATTGACAGCACCGTACACACACACACACACACACACACACACACACACAAGTCCGTTACGGTCCATTGACGATACATAATGGGCCCTTTTTCGAACGGATAATCTCTTGACAAAAGCCACAACGACGTCCGAATTGTGCCAGGTTTTACTCTCTTGTACCCATAGTATACACTTATCGATATATTTCACAGAAATATATTGTTCCGATTGTTTTAGCGAGATTTGAAAATGATGCATTGTTCAAAAACCCCCGTATGGCGGTCATCAGCGCTGAAAACCCCCCCGGCACGAAGTGATTAAGAAGATGGTCAATCCTGTGCAATGGGTCTCCCCCCCCCAAAAAAAACCCCCAACAAACTCCTGGGCTTCTAATAATGATGTCTACCTGATGTAATGACACTCCAGTGTACATGTATGTACCTAGAACAGAGCATGCACTGGCCTAAACTATTGAGTTACCGGCTGTTCCAGGACTCTACCCATTCGTAGGGGAGATTACCAGTATACATGGTGTCCACCGCATGCATCCTATATTTTTATACTGCTATCCAGACCTTTGAGTCCCACCATGTACTTGTTCTGTCCAGTTAGTTTGGAGAGTTTGCCTCGACAGAAACTTGTTTCTTTTGGGTAATCCTGCATTAGCTAATTGGGTATTGTTATCTGTTATGTTTATTTGTCAGTGTTTTTGTATTATTTGTGATTCATTGTTTGTGATATCCCGGAAAATCAAAATCTACGCTTCCCTCCCTTTCCTCCCCCCCCCCCAAAAAAAAGATTCGTGATTTGGCATGGCAATGGGTCTGCCAACCGGAATACCACATCACCCGAAGGAACTACACAGAGCTGGGCCCTGCCCTTGGCCTGGTCTTGGCACTGCCTTCTAGGGGTCAGCGGAAGGCCGAGGTCAGCGGCAGGCCGAGGTCAGAGGTCGATGCCAGCCTTCCAGAGCACCTTCTGTGCACCTATTCGCAAGTTGGCTACTGGCAAGGTATAAGAACCACGGCGTCTTGGGGTCCATTTGAAAGTCGGTGCGTGTATGGGGGAGGAGGGAAGCAGAGATACCAACTTGTATGAATTAGTCGTAATGTTTACGATTTTGAAGTTCATACCAAAACTGTTGCAAACTGCTCACTGACTAAAATGACCTGCAATACATAAATCTCAAAAGTTAGAGGGCCTGACGTTTCGATCCGAGCAGGACCAAAGCCTTTCTCAAAGGCAAAGGTGACAGCCTTTGAGAAAGGTCCTGCTACTGCTAGGATCGAAACATCAGGCCCTCTAACCTTTGATATTCACGATTTATTCAGTCTTTTCACGATTGTACGATAGAGACTTTTACGATTTCCGACGCCAGGGAATAAAAACATATAAACGTAGTCAGCAACGTGATGTAGTGTAAGCAGGTGCAGCACCAGAAACGACCTTTTATTGCATGCGATAGAAATGGGTCGTTGGTATTCGGCAATTTGATGTACATATTTGTGTATACCGTGCGCGAGTAACATCTGAAAACTAGCAAAGTCGAGGAGCAGTGTCATGTTGTGTGTCTGCATATTATTCACTCGAGTTTTTGCCCTTCCTCCCTCCCTCTCTCAGGACTAGCTCGGCTGTTGGCAATCTTTAGCGAGGGGGCCCTCAAGGAAGTTCACAAGGAGCCGACGGGGGTTAGGCAGTTCATTTCCTGGCTGATGTATAACCTCTCCAAGTGCAAAGGTATGGCCATAGTGGTATTAGCAGCAGTGTCCGCAGCAGGATTGGGATGGTGGTGACCGGCGAGGATGGTGAGTGTTTGACGGTGATGGGGCGGTGATGAGTTCTGGTGGTGATGCAGGTGATGTCGGTGATTGGTGGTGGTGGTGATTGGTGATTGGTGATGATGATGATTGGTGATGATGATGATTGGTGATGATGGTGATTGGTGATGATGGTGATTGGTGATGATGGTGATTGGTGATGATGGTAATTGGGGTGATTGGTTATGGTGATGATTGGTGATAATGGTGATTGGGGTGATTGGTGATGATGGTGATTGGTGATGGTGGTGAGCAGTGATGATGGTGATTGGGGTGATTGGTGATGATGGTGATTGGTGGTGATTGGTGATTGGTGGTGGTGGTGAGCGGTGATGATGGTGATTGGGGTGATTGGTGATGATGGTGATTGGTGGTGAGCGGTGATGATGGTGATTGGGGTGATTGGTGATTGGTGGTGGTGGTGAGCGGTGATGATGGTGATTGGGGTGATTGGTGATGATGGTGATTGGTGGTGAGCGGTGATGATGGTGATTGGGGTGATTGGTGATGATGGTGATTGGTGGTGGTGGTGAGCGGTGATGATGGTGATTGGGGTGATTGGTGATGATGGTGATTGGTGGTGAGCGGTGATGATGGTGATTGGGGTGATTGGTGATGATGGTGATTGGGGTGATTGGTGATGATGGTGATTGGTGGTGAGCGGTGATGATGGTGATTGGGGTGATTGGTGATGATGGTGATTGGTGGTGAGCGGTGATGATGGTGATTGGGGTGATTGGTGATGATGGTGATTGGTGATTGGTGGTGAGCGGTGATGATGGTGATTGGGGTGATTGGTGATGATGGTGATTGGTGGTGAGCGGTGATGATGGTGATTGGGGTGATTGGTGATGATGGTGATTGGTGGTGAGCGGTGATGATGGTGATTGGGGTGATTGGTGATGATGGTGATTGGTGGTGGTGGTGAGCGGTGATGATGGTGATTGGGGTGATTGGTGATGATGGTGATTGGTGGTGAGCGGTGATGATGGTGATTGGGGTGATTGGTGATGATGGTGATTGGTGGTGGTGGTGAGCGGTGATGATTGTGATTGGGGTGATTGGTGATGATGGTGATTGGTGGTGGTGGTGAGCGGTGATGATTGTGATTGGGGTGATTGGTGATGATGGTGATTGGTGATTGGTGGTGAGCGGTGATGATGGTGATTGGGGTGATTGGTGATGATGGTGATTGGTGGTGGTGGTGAGCGGTGATGATTGTGATTGGGGTGATTGGTGATGATGGTGATTGGTGATTGGTGGTGAGCGGTGATGATGGTGATTGGGGTGATTGGTGATGATGGTGATTGGTGATTGGTGGTGAGCGGTGATGATGGTGATTGGGGTGATTGGTGATGATGGTGATTGGTGGTGGTGGTGAGCGGTGATGATTGTGATTGGGGTGATTGGTGATGACAATAAAAAGAATGTTTCTTTCTCTCTTTCATAGGTCCATTTTATTTTTCCTTTATTTTTCAGGGGATGTTTCAGGTGGCCCTCTGGCACCTTTCTGGTGTCAGCTGCAATGCTTGACTTCCCTGACGGCTAAGCTTGGCAGTGCCGTGTGGCAGGGCATTCGCTGGCCCACCGTGGGCCTAGTCTTAGCCAACCTCCGGTCTTTCCTGTGCACACCGGCCAGCTCAGCCATTGGCTCCAGGTAATGTCATACCACCCCTCCACCATTTTTTTACGCCCGAGAAAGGGGGGGAAACAAAAACTGGCAGTGATTAGTCCTATAAGAAACCCCGACCTTCCTCGATCCTCCCACGTAGTCCTCTGTGTCGGTGGTGGAGGATTGTGGGAGGATTGAGGCAAGCGTGTATGCACATTTCCAGTTGGAGGAGTGTGGGAGGATTGAGGAAGCGTGTATGCACATTTCCAGTTGGAGGATTGTGGGAGCATTGAGGAAGCGTGTATGCACATTTCCAGTTGGAGGATTGTGGGAGGATTGAGGAAGCGTGTATGCACATTTCCAGTTGGAGGAGTGTGGGAGGATTGAGGAAGCGTGTATGCACATTTCCAGTTGGAGGATTGTGGGAGGATTGAGGAAGCGTGTATGCACATTTCCAGTTGGAGGATTGTGGGAGGATTGAGGAAGCGTGTATGCACATTTCCAGTTGGAGGATTGTGGGAGGATTGAGGCAAGCGTGTATGCACATTTCCAGTTGGAGGATTGTGGGAGGATTGAGGAAGCGTGTATGCACATTTCCAGTTGGAGGATTGTGGGAGGATTGAGGCAAGCGTGTATGCACATTTCCAGTTGGAGGATTTGGGAGGATTGAGGAAGCGTGTATGCACATTTCCAGTTGGAGGATTGTGGGAGGATTGAGGCAAGCGTGTATGCACATTTCCAGTTGGAGGAGTGTGGGAGGATTGAGGCAAGCGTGTATGCACATTTCCAGTTGGAGGATTGTGGGAGGATTGAGGAAGCGTGTATGCACATTTCCAGTTGGAGGATTGTGGGAGGATTGAGGCAAGCGTGTATGCACATTTCCAGTTGGAGGATTTGGGAGGATTGAGGAAGCGTGTATGCACATTTCCAGTTGGAGGATTGTGGGAGGATTGAGGAAGCGTGTATGCACATTTCCAGTTGGAGGAGTGTGGGAGGCTTGAGGCAAGCGTGTATGCACATTTCCAGTTGGAGGATTGTGGGAGGATTGAGGCAAGCTTGTATGCACATTTCCAGTTGGAGGATTGTGGGAGGATTGAGGCAAGCGTGTATGCACATTTCCAGTTGGAGGATTTGGGAGGATTGAGGAAGCGTGTATGCACATTTCCAGTTGGAGGATTGTGGGAGGATTGAGGAAGCGTGTATGCACATTTCCAGTTGGAGGAGTGTGGGAGGCTTGAGGCAAGCGTGTATGCACATTTCCAGTTGGAGGATTGTGGGAGGATTGAGGCAAGCTTGTATGCACATTTCCAGTTGGAGGATTGTGGGAGGATTGAGGCAAGCGTGTATGCACATTTCCAGTTGGAGGATTGTGGGAGGATTGAGGCAAGCGTGTATGCACATTTCCAGTTGGAGGATTGTGGGAGGATTGAGGAAGCGTGTATGCACATTTCCAGTTGGAGGAGTGTGGGAGGATTGAGGAAGCGTGTATGCACATTTCCAGTTGGAGGATTGTGGGAGGATTGAGGCAAGTGTGTATGCACATTTCCAGTTGGAGGAGTGTGGGAGGATTGAGGAAGCGTGTATGCACATTTCCAGTTGGAGGAGTGTGGGAGGATTGAGGAAGCTTGTATGCACATTTCCAGTTGGAGGATTGTGGGAGGATTGAGGAAGCGTGTATGCACATTTCCAGTTGGAGGATTGTGGGAGGATTGAGGCAAGCGTGTATGCACATTTCCAGTTGGAGGATTTGGGAGGATTGAGGAAGCGTGTATGCACATTTCCAGTTGGAGGAGTGTGGGAGGATTGAGGAAGCTTGTATGCACATTTCCAGTTGGAGGAGTGTGGGAGGATTGAGGAAGCGTGTATGCACATTTCCAGTTGGAGGATTGTGGGAGGATTGAGGCAAGCGTGTATGCACATTTCCAGTTGGAGGAGTGTGGGAGGATTGAGGCAAGCGTGTATGCACATTTCCAGTTGGAGGAGTGTGGGAGGATTGAGGCAAGCGTGTATGCACATTTCCAGTTGGAGGAGTGTGGGAGGATTGAGGCAAGCGTGTATGCACATTTCCAGTTGGAGGATTGTGGGAGGATTGAGGAAGCTTGTATGCACATTTCCAGTTGGAGGATTGTGGGAGGATTGAGGAAGCGTGTATGCACATTTCCAGTTGGAGGATTGTGGGAGGATTGAGGCAAGCGTGTATGCACATTTCCAGTTGGAGGATTGAGGAAGCGTGTATGCACATTTCCAGTTGGAGGATTGTGGGAGGATTGAGGAAGCGTGTATGCACATTTCCAGTTGGAGGATTGTGGGAGGATTGAGGAAGCGTGTATGCACATTTCCAGTTGGAGGAGTGTGGGAGGATTGAGGCAAGCGTGTATGCACATTTCCAGTTGGAGGATTGTGGGAGGATTGAGGAAGCGTGTATGCACATTTCCAGTTGGAGGATTGTGGGAGGATTGAGGCAAGCGTGTATGCACATTTCCAGTTGGAGGAGTGTGGGAGGATTGAGGCAAGCGTGTATGCACATTTCCAGTTGGAGGATTGTGGGAGGATTGAGGAAGCGTGTATGCACATTTCCAGTTGGAGGATTGTGGGAGGATTGAGGCAAGCGTGTATGCACATTTCCAGTTGGAGGATTTGGGAGGATTGAGGAAGCGTGTATGCACATTTCCAGTTGGAGGATTGTGGGAGGATTGAGGAAGCGTGTATGCACATTTCCAGTTGGAGGAGTGTGGGAGGCTTGAGGCAAGCGTGTATGCACATTTCCAGTTGGAGGAGTGTGGGAGGATTGAGGCAAGCGTGTATGCACATTTCCAGTTGGAGGATTGTGGGAGGATTGAGGAAGCGTGTATGCACATTTCCAGTTGGAGGAGTGTGGGAGGATTGAGGAAGCGTGTATGCACATTTCCAGTTGGAGGATTGTGGGAGGATTGAGGCAAGTGTGTATGCACATTTCCAGTTGGAGGAGTGTGGGAGGATTGAGGAAGCGTGTATGCACATTTCCAGTTGGAGGAGTGTGGGAGGATTGAGGAAGCTTGTATGCACATTTCCAGTTGGAGGATTGTGGGAGGATTGAGGAAGCGTGTATGCACATTTCCAGTTGGAGGATTGTGGGAGGATTGAGGCAAGCGTGTATGCACATTTCCAGTTGGAGGATTTGGGAGGATTGAGGAAGCGTGTATGCACATTTCCAGTTGGAGGAGTGTGGGAGGATTGAGGCAAGCGTGTATGCACATTTCCAGTTGGAGGATTGTGGGAGGATTGAGGAAGCGTGTATGCACATTTCCAGTTGGAGGATTGTGGGAGGATTGAGGCAAGCGTGTATGCACATTTCCAGTTGGAGGATTGTGGGAGGATTGAGGCAAGCGTGTATGCACATTTCCAGTTGGAGGAGTGTGGGAGGATTGAGGCAAGCGTGTATGCACATTTCCAGTTGGAGGATTGTGGGAGGATTGAGGAAGCGTGTATGCACATTTCCAGTTTAGAGGATTGTGGGAGGATTGAGGCAAGCGTGTATGCACATTTCCAGTTGGAGGATTTGGGAGGATTGAGGAAGCGTGTATGCACATTTCCAGTTGGAGGATTGTGGGAGGATTGAGGCAAGCGTGTATGCACATTTCCAGTTGGAGGATTTGGGAGGATTGAGGAAGCGTGTATGCACATTTCCAGTTGGAGGATTGTGGGAGGATTGAGGAAGCGTGTATGCACATTTCCAGTTGGAGGATTGTGGGAGGATTGAGGCAAGCGTGTATGCACATTTCCAGTTGGAGGATTGTGGGAGGATTGAGGCAAGCGTGTATGCACATTTCCAGTTGGAGGATTGTGGGAGGATTGAGGAAGCGTGTATGCACATTTCCAGTTGGAGGAGTGTGGGAGGATTGAGGAAGCTTGTATGCACATTTCCAGTTGGAGGATTGTGGGAGGATTGAGGCAAGCGTGTATGCACATTTCCAGTTGGAGGAGTGTGGGAGCATTGAGGAAGCGTGTATGCACATTTCCAGTTGGAGGATTGTGGGAGGATTGAGGAAGCGTGTATGCACATTTCCAGTTGGAGGAGTGTGGGAGGATTGAGGCAAGCGTGTATGCACATTTCCAGTTGGAGGATTGTGGGAGGATTGAGGAAGCGTGTATGCACATTTCCAGTTGGAGGAGTGTGGGAGCATTGAGGAAGCGTGTATGCACATTTCCAGTTGGAGGATTGTGGGAGGATTGAGGAAGCGTGTATGCACATTTCCAGTTGGAGGAGTGTGGGAGGATTGAGGCAAGCGTGTATGCACATTTCCAGTTGGAGGAGTGTGGGAGGATTGAGGAAGCTTGTATGCACATTTCCAGTTGGAGGATTGTGGGAGGATTGAGGAAGCGTGTATGCACATTTCTAGTTGGAGGATTGTGGGAGGATTGAGGCAAGCGTGTATGCACATTTCCAGTTGGAGGAGTGTGGGAGGATTGAGGAAGCGTGTATGCACATTTCCAGTTGGAGGAGTGTGGGAGGATTGAGGCAAGCGTGTATGCACATTTCCAGTTGGAGGATTGTGGGAGGATTGAGGAAGCATGCTACAATGAGATCTCGGGGGGGGGGGGGGGAATTGAGGAAGGTTGTCATGTTTACGCTGGAGGATTGTGAAAGGATTGAGGAGGGTTCCAACTTCCGAAGCTTAAGCCCTCCGGTCCGGGACCTCCTCATTCGGAGCGCGGGTGTCGTTGCTATTCCCTGGGCCCCCTGGATCCGGACACCACTATTGTGCAAGTTTTAAACAATGACTCTTCTGAGTCATCTCAGGCTGCCACAAGTATCATGACTAAAGACACACAGACGTCTGATATGCAAGGTTGGACTCTCTTGTTTACACAAGAGTACTATTTATATATTTTGCAGGTATTTGCTGCTCACGATTGTTTAGCAATTTGTTTTAAGAATTGCACATTTTAGAAAATAATCATTGTGGTGTTCACAGGCACTGTAGAGTGGTCTAGTGTGTGGCTATGTGGGCCTGTCATTTTCATTCGAGTGGGAGCGTTTTGCAGGTCGAGAAATTTGGTCTTAACCACTTCGCGCCGGTACCTCCGAATCCGGAGCTACATTGGCTTGACTATGCGATGGGGAACATTGTCTTTGCATGCCACACAGCCCAACGGTCATCGGTCTGGCATTGGAATTCCCCCCACATTCTTTACCGTAATCTGTACGCTCGGTTGTGGCCGACAAACTCGAAGATTTGACTGCCTGGAGTGGAGGCTGGAGTTTGCGGTCAGGGATTGACAGCACCGTACACGCACACACACACACACACACACGACCGTTACAGTCCATTGACGACGCACAATAGGCCCTTTTTCGAACGGATAATCTCTTGACAAAACCCACAACGACGTCCGAATTGTGCCAGGTTTTACTCTCTTGTACCCATAGTAAACCCTTATCGATTTATTTCACAGAAATATATTGTTCCGATTGTTTTAGAGAGATTTGAAAATGATGCATTGTTCAAAAACCCCCGTATGGCGGTCATCGGCGCTGAAAAACCCCCAGGCGCGAAGTGGTTAACATGATGTTTTCTCGAAGGCAGGAGGATTAGAGAAATTGATTGAGAGAGAGAAATTGATGCAGCACGACTGCTTGGCAAGTGTTAGTTCTCAGTGCCGAAGATCCAAGAGTGATGACTCCCTTTTACCCCCCATTTTTACGCAGACGGGATGATTCGGCAGAAAAAGAGCCGAGTGAATGGCCCACCACGGCCCAGCAGTTGATTGTCAGTCCGACAAATCCCTTTTGTTGGATTCCGGACTTTGTCAACTCCCTCCTGGACATTGACGAGGGCGTCTTCATCATGAAGGAGGTCGCTGTTCACCTCTGCTACCAGCTGGGGGACTTGAGGAGGGGCGCCGGCGCGACTGCAGACCCTCTGCTGCCGAGGCTGATGGCCGCTCTGGCCCAGGTTTTCCGGAGTCTCCTGGGCTTGCCGGACCTGGGCCAACTGGCCAAGGAGGTCGGGCAGTGGATGGAGGCGTTGCCTGCCCTCCTACGGGGCTGCCCGCTCCGAGGAGACGACACACCGGCGTCGACTGTCACCGAAGACTCTCGCCAGCTCCTCGTCCGCCTGCTGAGGCTGGCTCTGAGGGACGGGGAGAGTGCGGGCCGGGCGCTCCGCTACATCGGGATGCTGGCCCTCCCCCCTCGCCAGCGCGCCGTCTCGCCGGAGAAGCTCCGGGGCCTGGTCGCCGACCAGGCCGCGTTTCCCGACTGCGTGGAGCTGGTGCATGCGGCTCTCCTGAAGCTGTCTGAAGGAGACGCGGCCACGTCCGTCGGCCCCTCGGAGAATCACCTGTCAGTTTGCGGGGGCGGTCAACGGAGGTTGCCGGCCGGCTCCACCTCAAAGTGCACCGGCAACATCCCGATTAAAGGAGAGCCGATCTCATCGGAACCTTTCGCCGGTTCCCCGTCCAGTTGCCCACCGCTCCAACGTGACTCCAGCGACGGTGCGGCTTGCGTGGCCAGCTCTGTCTGCAGTGCCCCGTCCTCCGGGGAGACGGACGTCTCGGGCCTCGTGCAAGACGCCTGGAGTGACTCGAGTTCCAGCTCTGCTCCCAGTGAAGACAGCTGGGCAAGGGGACCGAAGGAAACAGAAAATGGCTTCGAGGACATCAGCAGAATCAAAGCTGAAGGTACAAGAAGTCCCTTTTGAGCCCTGCAGAAATATCTGCCTCGATGGACTACGGGTTCTTTTCGTATGTCTTGCTGGCGGCGCATTCCTACACAGTGATAACCACTAAGCACTAAAACCCCTTTCACACTACAGGGCAAATCCCCGGGCATTAAATCTCAGGGGAATTCCCAGGGATTTTTTACCCCACCAACACCCCCGCAACCATTCACACTGGACCCATTTGGAAACTTCCGGGGACCCTATTTCCCCGTGGAAATAATCAAAACCCCGGGGTTTTCTCCTTCTACTCTACCCCCGAGCAGCTGGGTAAAATTTTTCAATAATTTTCAAGAAATCGCCGGGGATTTCGTCTAGTGTGAAAGCCCCTTAAGCGTAGCATGGCAGTTTGATCCTATCAGAGCTTCTCTGATTAGCGTAGGTCAGAAGTGCCAGACCCTCCAATATTGGTTTGCGTCTACTGCACGTTCAGTCTGTCCACTGTGTGCATACATGTAGCTTGAGCATACATTATTCATAACCCTCCCACCCTACTCCTCATGTTGTTCATCTGGCTATATGGACATTGGCACCCCTCTCAATGGGCTGGCTGTGGGTGGACTGGAGAGGGGGGCTTCTTTTTGTTCTTCTTTTTGTAATTTTAGGCAAAATCGCCCAAAACAAGGCTTAAAACCAACTCAAGGTTAAGAGCTAAAGAAAGAAGGAGATAGAGAGGGACTCAGGAAGGCTGGAGATAGGAATTAGCATTCCTTTTAAAAAGGAATGTCATTTAATGAGGCCGGGGTTGGAGTGAACAGACTACAAGTCTAACCATTAAAGCAGTATGCCACATCGTTGTACTACTGTATGCATCATCAGTGTGAAGAGCCTTTAATGTGGACTGTGGATACTGAGCTGAAAGTGCTGCCTGTGTTTCTACACGCCTTTATGCTCGAAGTATGATCCAGGGAATCTCTCAGAAAATTTACAAATCATCCAAAAGAGCATCCCTTGAGTGATTCCCCAAACCTTGACACCTTCTCAGAAATTCCCTTCTCTTTTTCCCTTCTTCTGGTCTCTATCACTATTGAACATCTAAACGGTGAAAATGTCATTTAGTCGTGAACAAAAAATTCACCGTGCTTTCACCCCTATTTCATGGCACACAGTTAGCTAAGTCATTTTCACAGGATATTTTCACCAGTGGTTTCCAAGGCCACATTCCTGGTGGTAAATGGCTAGAGGCAATTTAGAAGTATCTGGGAGTTACAGGTACAAGGACACCATGCAGTACCTCTATGGGGGCTGGTGGTCCCTACTGGTAATTGAATTAGCCATCTCTCAAGGCTGGAGCTTGCCACACTAGATAATCACGGTTTTTTCACGGTCTCTTTCGTGACCTGAAGATGTCCTTATCAGGTCAGAGAAGAGATTATTTTCACGATGAATTCACTGTAAAATGCGCCGTGAATTCACAGTGAATTTCTAGTTTCATGGCGAAATGACATTTTCACCCCTTTTTCATGGTTTAGATGTTCATAGTGTATTGTGTTCCCTGTCCAGACACGATTGCAGATCAGCGGACTTCCATGCAGCCTGCAATAGTACTGGAGACTATCACAGAACTGGAAGGTACATTATACAGTATGCGCAGTCATTGCATAAACGTCAGGCCCTCTAATTGTTTGAGATTTATGTATTGCAGGTCATTTTAGTCAGTTAGCAGTGTGCAAACAGTTTTTATATTAACTTCACGTACATAAAAAATGACGGCTGTGAATGACATCTTTCTTTCTAGCTGTGCGTGGGGGCAGTGGTCAGTTCAGAGTCCTGGATATGGAGCCGCTGACCATCCAAAGATGCACGGCCGGGACTGCGCGACACCGAAAGGACTCCGAAAAGAAAAGAGGCTGGGACTGCACGAGCAGCGAGGAGCTTACGTCCCCCAACGGCTCCAGCCCCAGGAAGAGGAAAAGGAAGAGGGTGAAGAGGAGGCTCCCGGGGGCCATGAAATTGGAGAGCTTGTCGTCGGAGGAGGATGAGGTAGAGGAGGTAGAGTGGTGTCCCGGCTCGTTGCTTGCCACTCCCCCCAAAATGCCCCAGTCCCAGACGTCTATGTTGAGCAAGTCGTCGCCCTTCTGGGGCAGCTCCTTTCAGAGCCCCCGCTCCTTTCCCAAGAACAGGCTCTCCCTGTCCAGGAGGCGACAGAAGCCGAGGCCAGGGTCCAACTGCTCCTCCGGTAGTGTGGACGAGGGGAGCCGAGCTGCTGAGGCGCCGAAGGCGGTCGCTGTCGAGACGGAGCCACGGCCCCGCGATCCCGCGGCTGAGGCGGAGAGGGAGGGGCCCGGGGAGAGGAGCGAGGAGAGACGGACGGAGGACACCGAGGCATCGAGGGGAGATGGCCAGAGCGACAGCCGACAGCTGCTCTCTCCCCACCAGGCCTTGAGACATCTGGAGGTCATGTCGGGCAGCTCGGACGACGAGCCCCGGCGGGACCAGCGGGAGTCCAGTCGCCCGGAGCAGCACATGTCCAGCTCGAGCGACTCAGGGAGAAGCTGGAGCTTGCTCCGGAAACCCCTCGCTGCCTCTGGAGAAACATCGCCGGCAAGGGACCCTGACGGAATTCGTCGGCACCACGAAAGCAGTGGTGAGAAAATCCAAACGGCGGCCTCCCCTGACAGCCAGCCAGGGAGTGACACTCTTGAGGTCTTCTCACTGTTGAGCGAGGAGGAAGGCATTAAGTCACCGGTCCATCTGCTGGTAGTCAAGAGACCGTCGTCCCTCGGTGACTCCAGTCCCGGCCCGTCCGTAGCCACCTATTCCCAGGACCAGGACGACATCATCATCGATCTGGAGAGCTACAACTGCAGCCAGCTGGTCGACGACGACTGCCTGAGCCAGCTGATCGTCATCTCCAGCGACGAGGACACCGGCCTGGACTTGGACAAGTCCTCAGACGAAGACCTGAGCATCGACCTGAACCCGGTGAGGGTGAAGGTGGAGAGAGAGGAGGACAGCGACCGCTCCTGCTCGCCCACGCCGGGGCGGGACTTGCCCCTCTCCCAGACGGAGGACTCCGACCTGATGAACGCGCTCTACGGCAATAACGAGTGCACTCCACTGAGCAGTAGCAGCGAGGATGAGGGTCCACGATGTGCCCAGGGACTGCCACAGGAGGACGGACACCAAGATGAAGCCCTAAGAGAAGGAATCCGTGCCAGGAAGGGCCTTGAAGGTCCTGAGAATGGAAGGCTTGGGAGTCGGATAGACCAGGACGACCGTGACCACAGGCTGTCAACTGAGACCAAGCTGCCACAGTCCAAGTATGACAGCAACTCTTTAGAGTCTGAGAGCCACAAGCACATTCAGATGGGGAGAGACGAAGCAGCAGCCAGCCGAAAGGAATCAGGTAGGGACTGAAACTGCCTTCTGGTTCTTCAATAATTGAATAATTAATAAATTAATTATTAATTATCGCAGTTTCACTAAAAAAGAAAAGAACGAGCTACCCCCGAGTAACCCCCAACCCCACCCAAGTTTTTTTTTTTTTTAAGTTCATTTTGACAATTAATATGACCATGACCAGGACCACAGTGGGTAACCCTGTTTCTGTGAGTCCATTCATTGCTGTACCAAAAAGGCCGACACCCAATGTATTGACGAGTTTAGTGATGCGCGGTCACTCTTGTTTTGCAGAAGCCACTCTTGCGGCGGAGTTAGACGAGAGAAGAGCCAAGAATTGTCGGCAAGAGCTCCAAAAATGGAGCGACAAGTGGAAGAGGGCAGGGGGTGCTGACACAGGCACGGACGAGGGCGAACCATTGCCAGAATCGCGGACAGATGCTCACCAGCGATCTGTCGCCTCTGCCCCTAAGATCCGGGGCACCAGGAGGTTGGCCAACTCGCTGGAGGCCGAAGAGGCTCCGGCCGACGCCCAGCCGCTGCGGATGCTCAGCGGCCGGGACGAGGAGCTGCAGCTCCTGGACACCTTTGCCCTGGAGGATGGCCAGCCTCCTCGGCGACCCAGACACCCCTCTGGGCGGACGTCGAGCGCGGAGGAGCGACCCCGACCAACCTGTGCCTCCCGGTTCAGCTCGCGGGCCGAACGGTTCATCCAGGACATGAGGGGACACGAGGCGACCACTAGGCAGCGAGAGGAGGCCACCACCACGGCCGGCGGCGAGGAGAGAGCCAGCCTGCCGTCCGCCAGCAGCGGCGTCTTGCGGCCGGCCGGACAGTCCCTGGCGGCCGCCGTGGGCAACGCCTTGTCCTCACCAGCTGTCTCTCTACCCGGCTATGCCCAGGCCGCCTATGCCGGGCCCACACCGACCGCCTCGACCGACCACACGTCCCATGTCCATCCGGGGGCAGGCTCGAGGTCCGCAGACCGCGGTTGCGATGATGTGGAGCTTCCTTGGGCTGGGGGGAATCCGCCCGTATTCCAGTTCTTCACCTCGGACAAGGCGACGCTGGAAACGGCCACCTCGCTGACGGATCGTGCGGCGATGCCGCCGGCGACATCTCACTCCGCCTCATTGACCGGCAACCTCCCTGCCGACGGCCCTAGGCCAGCGGCAGCGAGCAGCGCCTTGCCCTTGATGGTGAGGCAGTCAAGCCAGCCGTCTCTGCCTCCCGCAGAGCGAGCCGGGGAGGGAGCTGGGGCCTCGGAGACCCGGGACCCGCCTGGCGGGCCCTCGGTGTCCTTGCAGCCCCAGGCTATTGTCCAGCTGCCCAAGACCGCCCCCTTCAGTCTGACCGACCTCCACTACTGGATCACAGGCTGGAAGTGCCAGTGGCTGGACATATACGGTCCGCAGTCAGAGGGTCAATCAGTCACATGTGAGTGTTTCATGTCATTATTATCATTAAGTTGTGCACCACAATGAAAGATCTCTCTTTCATTTGTGCAGGGTTCACCTCAGATCAAGCTACGTTTTGTAGCCTCAGATCTGTAGGGTTTTCCTTAGGATCCTACCTGTTCCTGGTCGGGCTGCTGTCCGGAGTATTTGGACCTTTACCAAAGACCCAGCACTGTCAAGGTGGTGTCCTACTGCCTTTGGAATGGTACCACAACTCCACAAGCGGTGTCCGCTTTGGAGTTTCCTTTGCCAATTATTTATCCAAGCCAATGGGCAAATGAAAAAGGGGCAAATTTCGCTGCCATCCACAAATTACTTTAAAAAAAAATTTTTTTTTATGTCAAACAGGTATCTCAAACTGCTAATTTTTATCTGTTGAAACCCTAAAAACAGAAGGGCGTCTGCACCCCTGCCATGAATCTCTTGGTCGCGTAAGTGCTCACTCACAGTCGCATCTCTGGGTCGCGTTAGCGCTCACTCACTGTCGCATCTCTCGGTCGCGTAAGCACTTACTCGCAGTCGCACAATTCATTGATTTTCAGGGAATGACTTTGTCGCAAATTGTCAGTCACTTTACATCCCTGCAAAATACTCACCAAAGACTGGTCAGTCATACTAGTCGTTGGTTTTGGCCTAATAACATGGATAACACGCTGGCAATCTTGACCATCCTCTTCCTCTTCTCCATGATATCCTTGGCGGTGCTCTTTCCCCATGTCTCCAGCCACGCCGCCCATCCTTGCCGAGTGCCGCTACAAGACCCTCCAGGATGTGGCCCCGGCTTACGACTCGCTGGACAGCTACTACGAGACCTTTGTGCCCCTGCTCCTTCACGAAATCTGGGTCCAGGTGCGAGGGCTCACCCCAACCCCCCCCCCCCCACCCGGTTTAAAAAAACCAACCTTTAGTCAGGCATAACCCTCTAGTCAATTAGCCACCATAATAATAATTATAATAATAGTAAATAGGTCTCAACATTTAGTGGGCCTGACGTTTCGATCCTAGCAGGACCTTTCTAAAAGGCAGAGAAAGGTCCTGCTAGGATCGAAACGTCAGGCCCACTAAATTTTGAGATTTTGCATTTTGGTAACTTTAGTCAGTAAGCAGTTTGCCACATTTGGTGTATATCACTTTAATAATAATAGGTATTTATGAGAGCGCATTACATCAAACCTTGAAGCCCTTTACAACCAACACGACCACAAAATGAAAGGGATAAACAAAGATTGAAAACCAACTTTTACAGTGAAAAATAAACTGCAATCCCAAAATGCATGTATACCTGTCAATATTGCGATTATTGTCAATATTTGCGACAAGTGCAATAAGACATTCGGGGAATCCCAGTGATGGGTCGTGAAGAACCATGTGGAAAGTATTCAGTGACACCATGACAGTCATCTCTTTGGACTTTGGTTGGAGCAGGGGGCATGTGTCTGAAGAGCCTGTTGTGACTCAACGTTTTCAGAGAGTTTTATGCAGAAGTGTCGCCAGCCGGTCTCTGACTATAAAAATGAACAAAATGCGAAAAATGTCAAGAATTTTGACGATTCGATCCTGGCCGGAACTGTCTCAAAGGCAGAGTCATAGCACCTTTGAGGAGGTCCTGCTAGGATGGAAACGTCAGGCCCTCCAAATGTTTTCAGACAGTGTGCTCTCTTACCCAGGTGCTTATTGAATCATGGCTGGAGGTGGGGTGTGTCATTAGGCAGTTAGGTCAGGTGGAAGCCAGGTAGTATGGGAGACCCACTGGGGGAGAGGATTATCTGAGGGTAGAGCAGACAAATTTGACAGGAGCGGACACCATAAACATCACTGGCTATGTTCAGACACCGTACTACGGAGACCGAAAAAGCTCTATCATTTGCGGTCACAGCGGGAGGTAAACATTTCATTGCAAACGCCTTGCGTTCATACTCACTGAGTTCAACTGAAAACAGTCTATCTCTGGTACTAAGAGGTCACACACGTTGCTTGACCCTGAATCCCAACTTCCCTTCATTGACGCGGTTTGGGCAGTGACATAAATCACCGGTTATGTAATGCGCCCGCTCGTCTGCCTAAACCGGATGTGGTTATGAGATAGACAGTTCAGACACGTTAAGGTTTATAGTACATGTACGTAGACCGGTCTTCGTAGTCTAGTCCACCCCTCCTTGGCGGTCTAAGATAGATCGTTTGTAGTACCCAAAACGGTTTACGTAGACCGTTCAGACACAACTACCTGTAGATAGAACCTTTTCAGTTTAAACCGAAGATAGACCACTTTTAGTACGGTGTCTGAACGACCCCAATGATGTAGATCCACTCGAGTCAGATCGATATCAGGAAGATAACAAAAGAAAGATTAGACTCCTCACTGTCCTGAATTGCCATGGCACCAGACTCCCCGCTGATGTGCAAAACAAGTGGTCAAGTGGTCTGGTGCCTGAAATCCAATCCCCCCCCCTCATCTCATCCCCTCTTTGTTCTCCGGACAGATGCAGCTGAGAGCAATGGCCAACCTGCCGGTATCGGAGGCCAGAATGGTGGAGTGCCAGTGCAGGGAGAGGAGACCCGAGGGCTTCCTGCTCCAATGCACCTGCAGAGGTGAGTTCCCCTCCCTGCCTCCCCCACCGGTGTTCAGCAGGCGGAGGAGGAAGAGGAAGAGGAGGAGGAGGAGGAGGAGGATGAGGAGGAAGAGGAAGAGAGTCCTCCCGTCTGCGTTTGTCGTTTTCAAAATCCTCCTTCCATTGCACATCACAAGTGCTCTGTAGTGTATTACTTTTAAGCTTTTTGTTTTATTCTTCAAACAAGCAAGGAAAAACTGACTGGGAACTTTTGAAGACATTGACAAATTGGCAAAGAAAACTTTGACTGGACCCGGACTTGAACCCGAGACCTCTGGACTAACGTACCAGTGCTCTTCCATCTGAGCTATCCAGCCCTTAGATGGTGGCCTCCCAAATAGTTAACTACAGTAGTCTGGGCAGAGTCAGGGCACTACATAGAGCACTGGTACATGTACGTTAATCCAGAGGTCTCGGGTTCAAGTCCCGGTGCAGTCAAAGTTTTCTTTGCCAATTTTTCAAATGTTTTATTCTTCGATATCTTTGTATGTATTTTATTACTGTCTTTTGGTATTGCCTGTATTCCTTTTATTTTATGTTTTTATATTTTTTTTTATGTTTTAGCAGAGCGAAGAACCAATGTCTTTCCACCATGTATTATTTTGTACATGTGTGGCGAATAATAAATTCAAATTCAAATTCAAATTCAAATTCAAATATGATGCACTGAAATTTGGGAAATGCAATAAGATTGAATCGATGTTGGAGCCCGATGGCCACCCTCGGAGATATTCCGCCCTAAAATCTTAAGATATTTTAATTGAAATTGAATTTGAATTAGTTATGGTACTCCTTTTGATGTGAAAAGTATTTTGATGTTGCAAGTTGGGTCAAAGCTAGTATTTGATTAGATTGGTAGAGATAAATAAGACTTAAGGCTTTGCATGATGGGTGAAACAATATAGGAGGGTTTGCGGTGACACCATGTAAAAGGTCTCTCATAGAAGAGGTGTGGTTCTGAAAAGAACCCGAGTGGTAACGCGATGTTCCAACCAGTATGCTCTGGCCGTCATCAGGAGAAACTCATTGCAAACCTTCCTATATAGATTGTACAGTTTTGCATCACTACTATAATTAATAAAACATTATTTCTAGTATTATTTGTTTAGTGATGTTTGTTTGTTCTGCTTGTGTTTTTTATGGGGATGTAAGTACTGATAGTGGAAGGAGCCCCTTGGCCTTTCAAGTGTGATGACGTCATCAGGGTGTCGCCGGGGGAGGAGATCACATCCATCTGGCGCCCTCTGTTGGGCATCGTTGTTGGCATGGCGCAGACTGCTAACAGGGCAACTGGTGGTAGGTCTTAGTCTCGGAGAGAGAGAGGGAGAGAGGGGTGAGAGGAGTTTCTGAGAGTCTTAGCTCATGTGGGTTGGCATGCGCCGTGTTCAGTCTCTCTGACCGGCAAATGTAGACCTCAGGAGTTGGGATGAGACTTTGAAAGGATTGCACGGTGGAATCACAGTGTGGAAAGTTTGCCATGACACCATGTACGGTATATACTCTCTTTAGCAGTCCACTGACGATGGGCAGAGCACACTCTGCTCAAAGAGTCTTGCTTCATGCAATTCTCAAGAGCCTCACTTATTCTTGAAAGACCATGTGAATGGTGTCCATGGTTTCCTTCAAGAATTCTTGCTTGCTTGTGTTTGTCTTTCTGCCTGTCTGTCCGCTCGTCTGTCTACTTGCCTGACTGTCTGTCTCCATATGCCTATTTGTCTGCCTATGTCTGTCTGCCTGCCTGCCTGTCTGTCTGTCATTGTCAGATTGGTTTGGATTCTTTTGCTTTGGTCTCCAGACGGTGCCAGTCCCGTGAACCCAGTGGAGACCTTTCTGGAAGTCTGCTTCGTTCTGCAGGCCAAGAGTGAGGAGAATTGCCGGTCAATCATGTCCAGCGCCAACCATGTTTTGAGACTGCAGGTACAAGCTTCCTCAGTGTCAGTGAACTGATCGCTCCGTGAGGCCCTTGCCCACCAATCGCAGGAGCGTTTTTTTTTTTTTTTTAAAGTCTGACAAATGTTGGACCGCGTACAATCCTCGTGCATGAGCCAGCGGAAGCTGCTGCCAAACTTGATTATCTTGGGAGTGAACCACAACGCCGACACAACCGAAGTGTATCAATTAGCCATGCATTTTGTCTTTGAGAAAGGTCCTGTTAGGATGAAACGTCGGGCTTCCAACTTTTTTGAGATTTGTACTGTGGTCGTTGAAGTTACCGGGTAGTTAGTTTGCAATATCCTTTTTATACTGTGAGGGGACATCTTCCATCCTTCTGTTCATAACCTGGCAGATTTGCATCAACCATTGTCTTTGATCCTTTAGACAAACCTCTGTCATCTTCCCTCCTTCCCTTCCACTCCTCCCTCTCATTATGTGGGGGTTTGTTTGTTTGTTTTTCAGCCGATTCTGTCTCTGTCGTCTGCACTGCACCAGTTCAAGGGCTTGGTCTCCCTGCCTCGCTGCAACCTCCTTGCCTCCGATATCCTGCGGTTCCGGAGGAGGGACGTGTTCCACACCGTCCTGCCGATCAGAGCGCCGGCCGCCGACAGTGTGAGTCCCGTGAGCCTAGCGTTCGTTGGGTCTTTTAGTTGTCCCACAGTCAGGTTGAAGGGATGCTGTACAACCAAAATGATATTGTCTAATTCTGCTCAAGACCGCAGTGGTTGGAGACGGCAGAACCCCGAGACCTCGGACATTCAAGACCAAGACCAAGACCTAGACCGGCCCTCTCAGGACAAGAGACTGGGACCTCAAAATCAGCAAAGACAGAAATTTCCTCAAAGGGTCCCACTCTCAGTCCACCGGGGGGCTCCCAGCCGGACCCTTGAAGGCAGTCTGCATTTGAGAAAGGTCCTTTTCTACCGCTACAGTCTCAAGGAAATTGTAACGTTTTTCCGCCGCAGAAGATAACCAACTTGGGGGGGTCGTTGTTTTGACCTCTCTCTTTCCATCTCTGGTCGCAACTCTTTAGGGCCAGAAATTGACCCAGAGCCAGGAGGCTGTTGTCAGCGCGGCCACCAACGTCGTCGTCCTGCCCGACACCCTGCCCAGAATAGTCCTAGTAAGGGCCCTTCCTGCTACAGGCAAGACCGACACAACAGTTGCCCTCGTCGATCGAATCCTCCAGGTGAGTGCTGCCTTTAGGGGCGCGAAAATAATCGCGATTCCCAATTTTTTTTATTTTTTTTTTGGTCGTATCCACACAGGCCCAAAAATCGCGATCCGATTGTGGTTAGCACTTGCGGTCAAATGGTGGGTGTGTCCTTGAGGGTGGCCCACACAGGCAGACATATAAACAAGCACGGCACTTCCTGTCAATCAGAGCGTGAGCGGTGCATTGTGGGATTTTAAAAAAAAAGTGCAATTCAGTGGAGCATTCCCACACACACCACATCGCAAATAAACGTGATTTTTTGAAAAAGTCTCACCCTTTAGTGAAGTCCGAATCGCGATTCAAATCCCACTTATAACCGCGTTTATTGTGTCCACACAAGCAAAAAAAGTGGAGGGGTGGGGGGGTCCTAATAGGTGTCAGAAATAATATGTGCTATTTGGTACAGATTTGGCACCCAGATAGCTTATTATGTTATCCATTAAAGTACATGTACATACTCATTTTTTTGTTAATACTGTAACTATTGCTTTGCTGTAGTTGCCCATTTAGAAGCTTTCAAGTAAGGTCTGATACATGTACCGTACTACCGTAGGGAAAACAGAATGATGTAGGAACTTCACTGACCTGCGACAAGAAATCTTAATCTAACACTTGTACTGTAGATCCTATCAACATGTATTTGGTATCCAAATGTGTGGGAAGGATAGAAGAAGAGAGCCATGAAAGAACGTTCCAGTCCTCCTCATCATGGATGTAAGACTTTCGGAAATTTCTGGATTTCCAGCCAATGCCATTTGGGGGGGGGGGATTTCCGGAATTGGTGATTTTTAATTTTTTTTTTTTTTTTTTTTTGTCAAACTGTTTTCTCAAACTGCTAAATTTTATCTGATAAAACCCTAAAAACTGAGGGGCGCCTGCACCCCTGCCCGTCGCACAATTTTCGGTAAATTTCAGGAAATGACTTTGCCTGATGGATACCTGTTGATGATCCAATCACTGACTGGCCCATATGAACCAGTGGCCCAGCGAGTGACAAAACGAACCGATTGTCTGAGCTTTTAGTCTCGTTTGTCTCTGTCAGAACCAGAGGCGGGCCGAGAGTGAAGCGGCAAGGCAGAGCCGTGGCACCAGCAGGACGAAGAGCCCGCCCATTCTACTCTGCGCACCCACCGATCTGGCAGTTAACATCCTGCTGAGGAAGCTGGAGAAAGTGGTGCCCTCGACCTTCTTGCATAGACCTCCGTCGGAAGGTATTCAAGGGGGAAAAAATCAGACTTAAGGCTTTCGACCAGTATGCTCTGAACGTCTCCTGATGACGGCCAGAGCATACTGGTCGAAACGTCGAGTTACCACTTAGGTTCTTTTCAGAACCACACCTCTTTCTTTAAGAGACCTGATACAAGGTGTCACCGCAAACCTTCCTATATTTATTCTAGGGGGGAGCAAAACCAAAAAAAAAAACATCCGGCAAAGACTAGTTGACTATTTACGACAATCACTATCTAAGGCTGGATAAGGTGATATACAAAAATGTTGCAAACTGCTTACTGACTAAAATTACCAAAATGCAAATCTCAAAATTTAGTGGGCCTGTCGTTTCGATCATAGCAGGACCTTTCTCTTTGATCAAAACGTCAGGCCCACTCAATTTTTAAAGCTGGAGAAAGTGGATAGCTCAGATTGTCAGAGTGCTGATACAACTAGTCAGTTATTAATATCTAAATAATTATTACAAATTGCCAGAAAGGACTATGAAATATATATATACAAATATAATATATTTTTCAGTACAGTATGTGAGATTTATTTCCCACCCCTCACCCTCCTTCTCTGTATTCTCCAAGGCTTCCTCGTAGTGCGCGTCGGTTCGTCCAACCTGGTGCACCAAAGCGTCAGAAATTTCAGTCTGCAAAGGCAGGTGGCAGCCATGAGAGACAAAGGTAAAAGACTTTGAGGAAGAATGGAACAGGCAGAGGGTACAAGGAATAAAACAAATTACCCGGTACACTGTTTGGAATACACCCCCCCCCCCCCAAAAAAAAAAAAACACCCTTCCCAAAACCTTTCTTTGGAACCTTCCATCCATATCCATATCTCTGAGGTTCAAATCTGGGAGATTGCAGCCTGCAGTAAAAGAGGCACTTATTTCTTCGGTTTCATTAATTCATTATTACCAATCAGATTTTCAAGAGTATTGATTCACGGTGAACGTTTCACATTGTAGACTCCAGGAACCATCATATTGAGAATTCAGCACGGTCCCCAATATCCTAAATATGAACAAGAACTAATGGTCACCAAGGCAACCATGTCATCATACCATGACTAATGGTCAACCAGACCCGATGTATTAAACAATGCACTCAGTTTTCCTCTACTTCATTTACAGGAATGTAAGACTTCCGGAAATTTCCGGCTTTCCGGAAATGGCGTGATTTTATTTATTGTATTATTTAAAAAATAAAAAAAATTAGTAATTAATATTTTAATTTTTTTTGTCAAAAAGCTATCTCAAACTGCTAATTTTCATCTGTTAAATCTTTAAAAACTAAATCTCTTGGTTGTGTAAGCGCTTACTCGCAGTTGCATCTCTCGGTCACGTAAGCGCTCACTCGCAGTCGCACAATTTATTGGCCTTCAGTGCTTTTCAGGAAATGACTTTGTCGGTCACTTACATCCCTGCATTCTGGCCCCCTAATCGAAATGATTTTTTTATCAAAAATGAAAGCTTCATTCGATTGGAGCATTAAATAATAAAGGAAGATTTGGTTTGGATTTGGACCTTCCAGAATACAAAGAGATTAAAAGGACAATGGATTGGCTCAAGCAGAATCTGGACAAGCTGAGTGCAGCCCCGGGAGTGGCACATTCCAGGGAAACAACGGAGGTAAGCTTCTTTTTTCAATCGGATTTTTTAAAATCAAAGCATGCTATGATTCTATATGCATATACCCTTGTACACTCCTTGCAGACTGAACTGACCCAAATGAAGGGCCCTTTTCAAAAACCAGGCTTAGGCTTCGGCTCCGGCTTCGTCTCTGTTATCCAAAAGCTAGAAAAACAGTTTGGAGTTCTTTGTTGAAGTTGAAGCTTTGGATTCTCTTTCAAAATGCAGTATAACATTAACAACCGAAGCCAAAGGCCTTACATTGTCATGCCTTGTACATTAAAATGGATGAAAGAAGTGGAGGCAAAGCCGGAGCCTGAGCCTAAGCCGGGTTTTGGAAAAGGGCCAAGGTCTCATGAATAAGGACGGCCTGACGTCTCGATCCCGGCAGGACCGTTCTCGAAGGCAGTTTGCCTTCGAGAAAGGTGCTGCCGGGATCGAGACGTCAGGTGCTCCAAACCCTTTGTTATGGTTAAAAGAGGAAAAAGCTGCATCCACTTACCGGGTACGTCTGATCAACAGTTCTGCCATTGCAAGGTTTAGAACCAATTTGTTCTTTACAGCTGAACGAAAATGGGGGAAGTACATGTACGAGTTCCATGGAGATGTACATGTATATAGCTGTTAATGGTTGAATGCTTCTGACTGGCACCCCAACCCAAAGATAGTTGAAGGGGGATGCTTGTGCCTGTTAAAGGGCTAGATTCAGTAGTGGAAATCGGCCAGGTTTAAAGGGGCAGTCTCAGGCTCTTCTGACAGTGAACAGACCATGGACTTTATGTATGTGGCAATGGTGTGGGTAGTCACTCTCCTCTTGCCTGTGAAGTCCACGAAGGAGGCTGGGGGTGTTTCAGGGGACTAGAACGGCGCCCTCTCCCCCTTGCTGTGACTCACCCGGTCATGTGTGTGGCCGTGCAGCTCTCCAGGAAGATCCAGACCTACAAGACTAGCCTGAGGGACCAGCGGAGGAGGAGGGAGGAGCTGTTGCAGCGGGATGACGGCGCCTACGAGCAGGCCATCCTGGCCAAGGCAGACGTCATCTGCTGCACTCCCAACGCCAGCGGCAGTGACGTGTTGCAGAGCAGCAGCGGCGGCGGTGGTAACCTGCAGCAGCGGATGAAGTTCTCCTGCATGATCGTTGACGAGGTACATGGAGTTGCCCGGTACTTGGCCTCCAGGGTCTGGTGCCCAAATCGTTAGTCTGGTTGCCTAATTCTAGTCCGGCACCTCACCTCGGTGTCTGGTGACTCACTCTACAGTCAGGTGCCTTTACCCTTGAGTCTGGTACTCTTATAGTCTGGCACCTGGCCTCACTCTAAGAATCTAGTACAATCAGATTAGAAGGTTTGTGATGACACCGTGTACACCGTCTCTTAAGAGAAGGAGTTTGGCTGTAAAAAGAGCCGGTAACTTTATTATTAGTATTATTATTATATATTGATCTCATCCAACAGCAAACAAAATGCCAGTTACGGGGAGATATATATAAATAAATAAAACACTAATTTGATAAATTAATTTACAATGAAATAGTTAAATAATAATGGATATCATTCATAGAACCAACATACATGTACATTAAAACAAAAGAAGAGAAGTACAATCTTACAAACAAAGGCCATACAAACAACAAACAAACAGACAGACAAACAACAGAAAACAAACAAACAAACAAGTACAACTATGCAAGAAGCAGAGATTCAAACCACAATCAGTCACAACAATTCAGCACATAGTCAAAGACTGAAACACAAACAGCACATTAAGTATTAAGTATTAAAGGTTTACTTAACAGAGTCAAACTCGTCCTATAGTCTGGTGCCTCACCTCAGAGTCTGGTGCCTTACCCTCAAATCTGGTTCCTTATCTCAGCATGAAGCCTCACCCCCAGAGTTTCTCTGTGCCAGTGCGTCCCTTTAAGAGTCTGGTGCCTTGCTCCTTACCCTGCAGGCCAGCCAGTGCAGCGAGGTGGACTCCATCATTCCTCTCCAGAGCTGTTCCATGAAGGTCATACTGGTCGGCGACTCCAAGCACCTGGCATCAACCGTCTCCTCCGAGGTTCAAAACAATCTCTACCTTCTCTTCTTTGATGAGAAATGGATTCAAGGGTTTGCAATGAGATTCCTAGACAGTGAGCTGCACTCATTTGGAAACACAACATTGTACAATAGGAGCAAAAATCAGTTGTAATATGAAAATAAAACTATGGACTAAATTTCTTGGTAAACGCAGGAAACACGGAGGCGTAGATTTCACCAGTCCCTGTTTGAGAGGCTCTGTAAGTGGTTTGATGGAAAGCCTCCTGAGGTTCTTCAGCTCCAGGAGCAGAAACGGATGCACAAGGACATCGCTTCCTTCCCATCCAGGCACTTCTATGGCGGCAGTCTTCTTACCGATAGGTGGAGATTTCATCTGTCTATCTGTCCATCCATCCAATCCACCCATCACTCACTCGCCAACTCACCCACTGAGTACTGACCCATCCATCTACCCACCATCCCACCCACTGACCCACCCATCTACCCACCATCCCACCCACTGACCCACCCATCTACCCACCATCCCACCCACTGACCCACCCATCTACCCACCATCCCACCCACTGACCCACCCATCTACCCACCATCCCACCCACTGACCCACACATCTACCCACCATCCCAACCACTGACCCACCCATCTACCCACCATCCCAACCACTGACCCACCCATCTACCCACCATCCCACCCACTGACCCACCCATCTACCCACCATCCCACCCACTGACCCACACATCTACCCACCATCCCAACCACTGACCCACCCATCTACCCACCATCCCAACCACTGACCCACCCATCTACCCACCATCCCAACCACTGACCCACCCATCTACCCACCATCCCACCCACTGACCCACACATTTACCCACCATCCCACCCACTGACCCACACATTTACCATGTCTACCTACCCACTGACCAACCCATCCACCCATCTACCCACCATCCCACCCACTGACCCACCCATCTACCCACCATCCCACCCACTGACCCACCCATCTACCCACCATCCCAACCACTGACCCACCCATCTACCCACCATCCCACCCACCTACCCACCCTCCCACCCACCTACCCATCTATCCACCCACTATAACCCACCTACCCATCTACCCACCCTCCCACCCACCTACCCACCCTCCCACCCACCTACCCATCTATCCACCCACTATAACCCACCTACCCATCTACCCACCCTCCCACCCACCAACCCATCTACCCACCCACTATAACCCACCCACCCATCTACCCACCCTCCCACCCACCAACCCATCTACCAACCCACTATAACCCACCTACCCATCTACCCACCCTCCCACCCACCCACCCATCTACCCACCCACTATAACCCACCCACCCATCTACCCACCCACTATAACCCACCCACCCATCTACCCACCAACCCTCCCAGCCACCTACCCATCTATCCACCCACTATAACCCACCTACCCATCTACCCACCCTCCCACCCACCTACCCACCCTCCCACCCACCTACCCATCTATCCACCCACTATAACCCACCCACCCATCTACCCACCCTCCCACCCACCAACCCATCTACCCACCCACCAACCCATCTACCCACCCACTATAACCCACCCACCCATCTACCCACCCTCCCACCCACCTACCCATCTACCCACCCACTATAACCCACCCACCCATCTACCCACCCTCCCACCCACCTACCCATCTACCCACCCACCAACCCATCTACCCACCCACCAACCCATCTACCCACCCACTATAACCCACCCACCCATCTACCCACCCTCCCACCCACCTACCCATCTACCCACCCACTATAACCCACCCACCCATCTACCCACCCTCCCACCCACCTACCCATCTACCCACCCACCAACCCATCTACCCACCCACCAACCCATCTACCCACCCACTATAACCCACCCACCCATCTACCCACCCTCCCACCCACCTACCCATCTACCCACCCACTATAACCCACCCACCCATCTACCCACCCTCCCACCCACCTACCCATCTACCCACCCACTATAACCCACCCACCCATCTACCCACCCTCCCACCCACCTACCCATCTACCCACCCACCAACCCATCTACCCACCCTCCCACCCACCTACCCATCTACCCACCCACCAGCAAAAGTTGTTTGCTTGTCTGCGTGTGTTATACTTGGGGTGTCTGTTCATTTGTGTTTGCAGTGTCCAGCTCATGCGGAAGGATTTCTTTCTCCGTCCATACCTTCTCTTCAACGTCCTACATAGTAAAGAAGTGAAGCACTCACCAAGGTGAAGCAAAAATACTGTATTCTTGCCACGTTTTATTTATAGGTGTAAAGGATGATTACTGTTTGAATGCATGAACCGGTACATATTAAAATGAGATGGATTGATGACTCTTAAAATAACCACTACCTGACTGCAGGTCCTTCAGCAATGAGGCTGAGGCGTCAATGGTCATAGCTCTCTACAACAGGATCTGTCACAGCAAGCAGGGACTACGGAGGATGGTGTCAGCTAACCTGAGTATAAGCATCGTCGTGCCCTACAAGGACCAGATCTCCCTCTTGGAACGGCTTCATCAAGAAGCCCATGCACAACTCGCAGGCAGCTCTCACAATCCAGAGTTTCGGTAGTTGTTGGTTCTTCTTCCTCCTCCTCCACGTCCTCCTTCGCCATGCCCTCCTTAGCCACATCCTCCTCCATGTCCTCCACCTCTTTCTCCTCTAACATTCTCCTCTGTCTCTTCCTCTTCTTACTCAACCTCCTACAACTCTACCTCCCCTCCTCTGTCTCTTCCTCTTCTTCCTCCAACTCCTCCACCTCCACATCTTTCACCTCCTCTACCTCCTCAGCCTCTTCCTGTTCTTCCTTCACTTCCACCTCCTCCTCTGTCTCTTCCTCTTCTTCCTCCACCACCTACACCTCTACATCCCCTCCTCTGTCTCTTCCTCTTCTTCCTCCAACTCCTTCACCTCCTCAGCCTCTTCCTCTTCTTCCTCCACCTCCACCTCCTCCTCTACCTCCTACTCTGCCTCTTCCTCTTCTTTCTCCACCTCCTCCACCTCCTCCACCTCCACCTCTACCCCCTCCTCTGACTTCTCCTCTTCCCTTTCTTCCTCCACTTCCTCCACCTCCTCCACCTCCTCTACCTCCTCCACCTCCAATGAAATGACTTTGTCGGTCACTTACATCCCTGCATTCAGGCCCCCTAATCGAAATCATTTTTTTATCAAAAATGAAAGTTTCATTCGATTGGAGCATTAATAAATAAAGGAAGATTTGGTTTGGATTTGGACCTTCCAGAAAGCAAAGAGATTAAAAGGACAATGGATTTGCTCAAGCAGAACCTGGACAAGCTGAGTGCAGCCCTGTGAGTTGCACATTCAAAGGAAACAACTTCTTCCTCAACCTCCTCCACCTCCACATCCTTCACCTCCTCTACCTCCTCCTCTACCTCCTCCTCCACCTCCAACTCCTCCACTTCCTCCGCCACATCCCTCACCTTTTCCACCTCCTCAGCCTATTCCTCCACCTCCACCTCCTCCACTTCCACCTCCTCCACCTCCACCTCCTCCACCTCCACCTCCTCCACCTCCTCCACCTCCTCCACCTCCTCCACCTCCACCTCCACCTCCTCCACCTCCTCCACCTCCTCCTTCTCAGCCTCCTCTGCCTCTTCCCCCTCCTTGCCTCTTGGTGCATAACCCCATGTCATCCGTTGGTGGGCATCTAGTGAAATCATTCTGTCTCAGCCCTTTTTTTGGGGGGGGGGGGTAGGAAGTGGCTACAATCACATCACAGCAGCGCCATAGTCACCTCTCATCGGTAGCATCAATGTCTTTGCTCATGTTTCTGCAGTGCCCCATTTGTGGAGATCTGTACAATGGACGAACTCCAGGGTCGTGAGAAAGACATACTCATCATGTGCTGTGTGCGGGCCCACGGAAGGCTGGACAGTGCCAGGTCAGTCATTTCCTACTCGTCCTAAATACGCTTTCCAAAATAAGGAGGGCGTGACATTTCTATCCTAGCAGGACCTTTCTCAAAGGTTAGACAATTTGGACAAAAAAAAACCAAACTAAAATTCAGAGTAGGCATCGTAATTTTTCACTCTTCCCTGTGCTAATCATAACATTCACTAATATGTAATTGACACTAATGGACTCACAACCTTTGAGAAAGGTCCTGCTAGGATAAAAACGTCAGGCCCTCCTAATTTTTGATATTCGCTCTTTGGTCATTTTAGTCTGTAAGCAGTTTGCAACATGTTTGTATATTACTGTTAATATCCTTATAGGGCCTGATGTGCCTTTGCCTTTGAGAAAGGTCCAGCTAGGATCGAAACGTCAGGCCCTCTAACTTTTGAGATTAATGTATTGCAGGTCATTTTAGTCAGTGAGCAATTTGCAACATGTTTGTGTATTAACTTCATTAACTTCATTATCCTTACTATCAAAACCGGTAAAATGGACACCCTAGGCCTGTTGGGTATCACTTCAATCTCCCTGATCATTCGATATCAGATATGAGTGTACTGGGCATAGAATCCCTTGGTCACTGTAGTAATGCTGTCTGTCTTAGCCGTGAGAAAATGTGGATGAAGCGTCTTCAGACTATTCAACCACATGGTCTCAACATCCAGGAGGGTAATGACTAACACCATGCAGCTTTCTGATAATCCTTCTTTTGTGTTCACTCCTCCACACTTCTCTTTGATCGCCCCCCCCCTTCTCACTAATCCCTACCCTACTCCTTGCCCTTCCCTTTGATCTCTCCCTCCCTTTGTCCTTTGTTTCTCATCCGTGTCCTATTCACTCTCTTCCCCCTTCCTTCGTGTACATGTATCTGTTTTGTCCTTGTCACTCTGCCTTTGAGAAAGGTCCTGCTAGGATCGAAACGTCAGGCCTACTACATTTTAAGATTTGCATTTTGGTAATTTTAGTCAGTAAGCAGTTTGCAACATTTTTTTATATCATCCTTATAGACTGTCGGAAAGATCACAGGCCAACTTCAACAAAGTCCAGGGGGGATGGAGGAGAGTTTCGGGTGCCAAGTGGATATGAATTGGGGTCATCCTCGCAGTATTCCGCTGATAATTCTTTTTTGTTTTTTTTTGCCTCCCTTAGTCTTGTTCCCTCTTTCCTGACCGATGAACGCTGCCTGAATTTTGTTCTGACACGAGCCCGTTTCTCCCTGTTCATCGTGGGCCATCTGCCCACGCTACAAGTAAGTGGACTGTGCTGGGGTAGTGTCACACCTGTGCTGGTGACCTTTATCACATTCAGACTGTGCTTCGGTGCCATACAGTGCACTGCAGCACAGCCGTCTGATACCCGGACCCCCCCCCCCCCCCCCCAGCCAAGAGAAAATGCTGATGGCTTTACGAGCACCGAATACTCGGCAGTGAAGTGGTCGAGAAACAGGGTTTTGGGAGGCGTTCCCCAGTCTGTTGTGGCTTTTGTATAATACACGGAATGAGCCTCACTGAAAAGCACGAGCAAAGATGTCGCACAGTTACTCTGATCGAGCCAATTTGCAAAACAAGAGACAAAGTGATATGCTCTCTCCTCTCCCCTCTCTGTCTTTCTTTCTCTCTCGTTTCCCATTTCATTCGATCTCTGTGTCTCTTTCTTGCACTCGGTTTAATTCGCTCTTTCTCCTCTCTTTGTCTCCCACTTTCTTTTTCTCCGTTGCTCTCGTCCTCTCTCACTCTCTTTTCTCTCTGTCTCTCTCCTTTCATTTTCTGTCACTCTTTCTCAGTCTCTTTCTTCCACGCTCTCTCTCTCTCTCTTCCACTCTCTCTCTCTCTCTTTCTTCCACTCTCTCTCTCTCTCTTCCACTCTCTCTCTCTCTCTCTTCCACTCTCTCTCTCTCTCTCTTCCACTCTCTCTCTCTCTCTCTTCCACTCTCTCTCTCTCTCTCTTCCACTCTCTCTCTCTCTCTCTCTCTTTCTTCCACTCTCTCTCTCTCTCTCTCTCTCTTTCTTCCACTCTCTCTCTCTCTCTTCCACTCTCTCTCTCTCTCTCTCTCTTCCACTCTCTCTCTCTCTCTCTCTCTTTCTTCCACTCTCTCTCTCTCTCTCTCTTTCTTCCACTCTCTCTCTCTCTCTCTTCCACTCTCTCTCTCTCTCTCTCTCTCTCTTTCTTCCACTCTCTTTCTCTCTCTCTCTCTCTCTCTCTCTCTCCACTCTCTCTCTCTCTCTCTTCCACTCTCTCTCTCTCTCTTCCACTCTCTCTCTCTCTTTGTATTCTCTCCTCTCCCTTTCTGTCTGTCTTACACTGCCTCTCTGTCTCTCTCACTCTCTTTCTCCCCTCTCTCTCTCACTCTCTTTCTGCCCAAATCAAATCAACTTTTTCTTGAGGATTTCAAACAAAAGACCATGAAAAGACCAAAGACCATCTTTGTGTCAATATTGCACCCTTTTCGATTTGTTGTCTTCATTCTCTCTCTCTCTTTCTCTCTCCCTCCTTCCCTCAAACCCAGAAAAACAAGGACTGGAAGGCGCTGGCCGCTGATGCGCATGAGCGGAGAGCCGTCGTGATTGTCAGAGGAACCGAGTACAACAATGCGGCCAGGCACTGCAGCAATCCCTCTGCCAAAAGAGGGTCTGGGACTGGGACTGGCAGGCCGTCACAAGGCCAACAGCCCGAGTACCAACTCCAACCGGTAGAGGGCGCCGGGGCCGATCCCAGACAAGGGCCCACATTGCACAACCCTGCCATTCCCGCGACAGACCCGAACCAGACTGCAGGACCTCGTAATTTTGGTAACATAAAGATACCTTGGTTAAAGTGTGTCTCTCCCTCCGATCCTTCTGTCTCATGTCTGTCTGTCTGTCTCTCTGTCTTTCTTTGTTTCTCAGTCTCTGTCTACCTTGCTCTGTCTCTCTCTGTCTTTCTTTGTTTCTCAGTCTCTGTCTACCTTGCTCTGTCTCTCTCTGTCTTTCTTTGTTTCTCAGTCTCTGTCTACCTTGCTCTGTCTCTCTCTGTCTTTCTTTGTTTCTCAGTCTCTGTCTACCTTGCTCTGTCTCTCTCTGTCTTTCTTTGTTTCTCAGTCTCTGTCTACCTTGCTCTGTCTTTCTTTGTTTCTCTGACTCTGTCTACCTTGCTCTGTCTCTCTCTGTCTTTCTTTGTTTCTCAGTCTCTGTCTACCTTGCTCTGTCTCTCTCTGTCTTTCTTTGTTTCTCAGTCTCTGTCTACCTTGCTCTGTCTCTCTCTGTCTTTCTTTGTTTCTCAGTCTCTGTCTACCTTGCTCTGTCTCTCTCTGTCTTTCTTTGTTTCTCAGTCTCTGTCTACCTTGCTCTGTCTCTCTCTGTTGAATGGAATGATTGCCCAATAAAACAATTCCTTTCTGGTTGTTCTCTGTCATCTTGAGCAGCAGACTGCAGGCACCCAAAGAAAGTCACCTTCACAGAGGGGGCCGTCGACAGAAGCCTCCCAGCACCTTGCCAGGAAGCGTCCACCGGCCCCAGCCGCGTGGACCAGAACCAGCGCCGACCGCCGCTGGCCGCCAAGAGGTCGCTGGAAAACTCGAACGCTCAGCCCCGGGACAACGATTCCGCTCAAGGCCGGCCGTTCGACCGAGAGAACTCAGAGCCGTGCCAGAAGCTGGGCAATCGCCAACGAGGCAACAACAGCAGCTGCAGCAGCAGCAACAGCAGCAATGCCATCAACAGCAGCTGTGATGCCAGGGTGCCCAGCAGACCTGAAGGCCCAGAGTCCCGGCCACTCGGGACGTCCGGCGTAGTGGCGGCCTCGGACCGGGCTGAGCTGGGCCGGACGGTGGAGGTGGTCAAGCGGAAGCTGGTCCAGGAGAAGAGAACCCTGCCGCTGCCGGGTCTTCAACCCGATCCTCGGCTGGCCAGACACCAGGCACCACGGCCCTCTTATCTCCCCTCCCTCCACCAGCCCCACCAGCGCCCCCACAGGCAGCCCAGTCCACAGCGTATTCCATACCATCCCGACTCCAACTCCAGTTCAAACTCCGACTGAAATCCTCCACTTGTCTTGGGCTGAAGGGTTTTTTTTTTCTTCCAATGGTCGGGGTCGTCCTTAGATATTTTTTTCATTTTTGACAGAATCGGGACTTGAACCCGTGACCTCTGGTCACGGGTTCAAGTTGATCCAGAGGGCCTGAGTTGATCCAACTTTCCTATCTGGGCTGGGCATTACCAGTCAGACCTGAATTCCCACATACATTGTGTGATGACCAACATTTGATTTCCCAGATTCCATGGACTTTGTTCTTGTATTAAGATTTTTCTTTTCTTTACTCTCATTTTAACCCCCTCCCCTAGATTTAAAGTACTTTGAAATCAGTCTTGCCCGACTTTCCCATGCCTGTGTCACGAGTAGCGTTGAGTATAAATATATAAATGAGCATAGAAGGCTGAAGTAAACCGATTTGATTTAGAAAATATTTTAAACAGAAATGCAACACCCAAAGACAATTCAATCATTCCCAACATTTCAATTGTATATATTGTTATACCGTTTATTCCAATCAAGCAAATTGAATGATTATTGTGTGTAATTCCTTATGTTACACTCACAAATCTCATCAGGGCTACAGCTTGGCAAATGATTGTTTACCAGTCTCCTCTAGCTTTCTTCCTTGCAAAAGATTAAAAATAATCATGATTATCATTTTTTTTAAGATTTATGCAAGCATTTTGTTTAAAGCAATGGCTGTGCAAAATGGCCAATACCCAGGTGCTACAGTATAGACCTTTTTCACCCACGTGACCAAAACATGTAAAACAATACCACTGTTCTGCTATGGTACGTACAACTGATGTTTACACTGCGCTGCCATTGTAAGGCGATCCAGCATGACGTCACATGAAAAAGGTCTACCGTATATAGAATGATTCACATTTGTGCCCATCCAGTTATGGTGGCCTCATTAATATTCACATGCCACATGCATATTCATGCTGCATGAATACGCATGTGAATATTAATGACATAACTTTTACTGGATTGAGACGAATATTGACAACTCCTGCTAAAATGAGTTGATCTATTTTTGTTGGTTTTCATATTTCTTTCATTCTTTTGTATAACTTCCTTATATACAAGACGAGCAATACTAATTGTCGTACCTATATAATTTTTTGTATTTTTTTTATAAAAATCAGTCATTTACTTTTGAATTGTTTAAATGAATGTGAGATTACAAGGGAATGTTTATGATATCAGTAAGAAAAACAAAATCACCACTAAGCCATGGTGCTGATAAAATTGAAGCAAGCACAAATATATTCTGCCTTCAAAACTTCACATTGAAAGAATTTAGTGAGTATTCATACATCATTCTTACATGTGCCTTCACAGATAAGTCAGTATTGCTTCTCTTGTGTACAACAACATAATGCGCCAACAATTCTCAGATTCTTGTGAAATCTCTTTCCGTTTGTTTTTCTGAAAAGTTAGGCAGACCGGCCCCAAGCTGAGAACTGTCTATCTGGCCATTTCTGGCGTACACCACGTGCCACTATATAGTGTTGATAACACCCTTTACGTCAAGGTCATAATGCTAGAAGTACCACAAGCTTGTGAAACATTTAATTTTTAAAATAAAATCTCTTGAAAAGGAATGTAGTACAAAACCAGGCACGCAGGCTTTATGTTTTAGATAGGTGCTACCAATTCCGTCAGAGTCCGGCTATTATTAGGAACAATGTGAAAGACCATTTACCGTTACCTATCCTTAAGATTCTTCCCCTCCAATTACAAAAAAGGTACAAATATTGTTAGAAAATTTGTTACATAGTAAAACAAAGTCATTTTAATTGTTTTGGTTTTGATTTTGTTTCTCCTAACGTTTTACAAAAACAAAAGAAAATACTGTGAAGATAAGGGTTTGCGGTGTATCATGGAAGATCGTTGGACTAGATGCTAATCTCTAAGAATCAACGGAGACAGACCTTCTTAATAACATGAAGACTCTGCTTTAACTCTACAATGCTCCTATATCAAATGATCCTGTACAAATGCATTTAAAAAAAAAAAAACACCCAAAAACATTTCTCAAACGGCATTCCTAATGATGGCAACCGCTAGGGAAGAGTGTCACTGTTTGTCAAGGTACAGAGGTTGCATTTCGTTGTGGAGTCAAGAGCCTCACTGAGTGGGTTTGAAGAAGTCACTGAATTTCTCCACGCTCCTGTGAGGCTCGAAGACCCCAAGCTTTGAAAACCCCCAATTATCGAACCGCCTCTAACCACTTTGCGCCGGGACCACCGAATTTGGAGTGCTGATGGTGTTGCTATGTGCCAGTTTTTCCTAAATTTTCTTGCGACACGGTTGACAGATTGAGCTGAAACTGTGTTATTTCATGCATACATGTATGCTGGATTAGACAAAGAATAGACGCGTTTCTAAGACCTTTACCAATGGTGTGTAGGGGCTTTCAGATCACACTTCACTGCTTTTCCGTTTTAGCTCATAGAGAAGAAACAAGTTGCATCAAGGTATTTGTCCCCACTTTATCTTTGCAGACATACGACGCTCTTCAATGTTCGGTTCACAGATTGTTCGGTTCACAGTGGCGTTGATGCGTCACATAGCACATCCTATAGATGCTCACTGCTGGTAGCCCTCCATGACATAAATAACCAATCGCGCCAAGTTTCCCCCCCCCAAAAAAAAATAATAATAATAATAATAAAATAAAATCCCTGTCAAAAATGGTGTACAAAACAAAAATTAATCTCCGAAAAAAAAAAATCCCTCTGCAATTAATTGGCCTCCACGTAGTTGGCTGGGAACAAACCTCTGCTGCCGTGACACGTACCCATCCACCAACCGTCATCAATCTGTGCCAGGGTCAAAGGTCAGAGTTCGATACAGGTCAGTACAGTTCAGCGGCCCTTGGGTACACTGTGGCAACCTGAATTTGCATTTCACCCAAGGGTCAAAATCAACAAACTCGCTGTGAAGTACCTAGGTATTGAAGTTCATCAGGTTTTATTATGTGTACTGTATAATATTGTTATACTAATTGAAAAATAGGCAACGAAAAAATGGCAACTGCTATCCAATTCAACCTCACCTTTTCAATGTCCGTGATCACATCTCCGGGATCGAAGCTGATTTCATCATCCCCAGCTGAGGAGCAGATAGAAACATTTGGATCAGTTTCCTTTTGGAAGTGATACCTTGCAAACTGCTCAGCGCTCACGGACTTAAAATGACCGAAAATTGTAAAATCATGAAAATTTTACTTCATCAAAATGTTTGGGATATATAACTACTATCCTACAATTTTGTCTGGTAGCAGCATCCCTTCAGTATCTGCCAAGAGGTGCTGGACATACTGCAAGTACAATGTGCGAGGCTGTCCCGGTTTCCTCTTCCCATGTAGTGGAACATAGAGAGCAAATTCTTTCACAAACTCGTAAACTTTGAGACGAAGTATATACAAATGACAAATAGAACTGGGAGGGTGTGAGCTAGTTCAAGGCTACGCATGGCATAATCCTGCATCCCAACTGGAGGTAGACTGCCAGTCAAGGCTGACAAACACGACAAGGGAAGGGTTTGACTAGTATGGAACGGTACAAGCCTCCATCCCTATTGACAATAGACTGCCAGCTTCAGTCTGCCCATCAGAGAGAGAACTCACCGGCCTGGTAGTCGTAGTTGGCCGTCGCAGTAATCCCTTCGTCCGCAGTAGTTGCCGCCGGTCCTGGCATGTCCTCGTACAGGGCATCTTCAACGGGTGGGGCAGATTGTTCTACAAATAAAGCGGCGAGTGAAAACAAAACAAAAACCACCTCAGACAGCACTGAAGGCAATGGTATATGCATTGGTCACCACTGTCTGCATCCTTACCCATGTCTGAGTACCGGTGACTCACATGACTAATGCCCTCCATCTGTGTCTAACAGCTGTCGGACGGATAAACTTGTTTCAGAAACAATGGTGTCCATCCTTTCCAGTTCTCGCCGTCTTCTCTTCCTCTTTCCCACAATCTTCTTTTTTCTCCTATATGTGCAGTTTAACTGCATTTCCTACAGCCTGCGTCTGGCCGTGTGAGCAGACGATTGCAGCCTGTGATTCACCACCGACAAGGGACCCCGTGTCCCCCCAATCCTCGGGCCAAATGCTCTCGTCTGTCCCGTCATCTTGCTGTCCTCTGACCCTGACACTCTGACTCTCAGGTAACGGTGGCTTGGACTGTTTGACTGCACACAAAGGTCTCACGTACACAGAGTCTGTTGTTGCCATTAAACCCTAACACTTTGCACCTCCCGCACAGGACACACTGTTTACCGCAATTTACCACAGTGCCCTCAGGGGTGCAGGCTCACATACCACAGGTCACCACAAAAACCCCGCTGTGGAATGTCCTTGTGCATGGCCCTTATCCTCCCACAGGAAAAACCATGTGTGGTTAATTGTGGTTTCAATGCCGGTTAGGGTTAATAGCCCAAAAGGTTTTCACTTTGGACCTATCTGCTTGAAAATTGCAAACGGCATGCCCATGCATATGAGGTGATTTTTTTTCCACGCCGGTGAGAATGTAATTCAATGAGGGTTTGCACTACTCGATGACTCATTGGCACTATTCTCAAAGCCCTGTCCAGATGCCACCTGACAAATACAGGCAGCAGATTCCTGCCTAAGCTGCCTGTAAATTTTTGTTGGCAAAGCACCGAGCATGCAGTGCAAATTGTACTTTTAGTGGGGCAAAACCCTCACTGAATTGGCTACATGCATGTGACAAAGAAGTAAAAGCATTCCTTCACACAGCAAAACACATTCAATTCAATTTGAGTTGACACAAACTGAAATATAACCACAATGCAAACAGTGCAGAAAATAAAACATGATGACAGTGAGATTTGGGAAAATCTATATGACCTTTAAGTCTTTCACACACGGGCTCCATACGTACATCCACTGAGTAGTTTTTAGGATGAAGATGGTGGGTTGTGGGTGGGTTGAGGATGGTGGGTTGTGGGTGGGTTAGGGGATGGTGGGTTGTGGGTGGGTTAGGGGATGATGGGTTGTGGGTAGGTTGTGAGTGGGTTAGGGGATGGTGGGTTGTGGGTGGGTTAGGGGATGATGGGTTGTGGGTGGGTTGAGGATGGTGGGTTGTGGGTGGGTTAGGGGATGGTGGGTTGTGAGTGGGTTAGGGGATGATGGGTTGTGGGTAGGTTGTGAGTGGGTTAGGGGATGGTGGGTTGTGGGTGGGTTAGGGTATGATGGATTGTGGGTGGGTTAGGGTATGATGAATTGTGGGTGGGTTAGGGGATGATGGGTTGTGGGTAGGTTGTGAGTGGGTTAGGAGATGGTGGGTTGTGGGTGGGTTAGGGGATGATGGGTTGTGGGTGGGTTGTGAGTGGGTTAGGGGATGGTGGGTTGTGGGTGGGTTAGGGGATGGTGGGTTGTGAGTGGGTTAGGGGATGGTGGGTTGTGGGTGGGTTAGGGGATGATGGGTTGTGGGTAGGTTGTGAGTGGGTTAGGGGATGGTGGGTTGTGAGTGGGTTAGGGGATGGTGGGTTGTGGGTGGGTTGTGAGTGGGTTAGGGGATGGTGGGTTGTGAGTGGGTTAGGGGATGGTGGGTTGTGGGTGGGTTGTGAGTGGGTTAGGGGATGGTGGGTTGTGAGTGGGTTAGGGGATGGTGGGTTGTGGGTAGGTTGTGAGTGGGTTAGGGGATGGTGGGTTGTGAGTGGGTTAGGGGATGGTGGGTTGTGGGTGGGTTGTGAGTGGGTTAGGGGATGGTGGGTTGTGAGTGGGTTAGGGGATGGTGGGTTGTGGGTGGGTTGTGAGTGGGTTAGGGGATGGTGGGTTGTGGGTGGGTTAGGGGATGATGGGTTGTGGGTGGGTTGTGAGTGGGTTAGGGGATGGTGGGTTGTGAGTGGGTTAGGGGATGGTGGGTTGTGGGTGGGTTAGGGGATGATGGGTTGTGGGTGGGTTGTGGGTGGGTTAGGGGATGGTGGGTTGTGGGTGGGTTAGGGGATGGTGGGTTGTGGGTGGGTTGTGAGTGGGTTAGGGGGGATGGTGGGTTGTGGGTGGGTTGTGAGTGGGTTAGGGGATGGTGGGTTGTGGGTGGGTTAGGGGATGGTGGGTTGTGGGTGGGTTGTGGGTGGGTTAGGGGATGGTGGGTTGTGGGTGGGTTAGGGGATGGTGGGTTGTGGGTGGGTTGTGAGTGGGTTAGGGGATGGTGGGTTGTGGGTGGGTTGTGGGTGGGTTAGGGGATGGTGGACTGTGGGTAAGCTGTGGGTTGGTTAGGGGATGGTGGGTTGTGGGTGGGTTGTGAGTGGGTTAGGGGATGGTGGGTTGTGGGTGGGTTGTGAGTGGGTTAGGGGATGGTGGACTGTGGGTAAGCTGTGGGTTGGTTAGGGGATGGTGGGTTGTGGGTGGGTTGTGAGTGGGTTAGGGGATGGTGGGTTGTGGGTGGGTTGTGAGTGGGTTAGGGGATGGTGGACTGTGGGTAAGCTGTGGGTTGGTTAGGGGATGGTGGGTTGTGGGTGGGCTGTGAGTGGGTTAGGGGATGGTGGGTTGTGGGTGGGTTGTGAGTGGGTTAGGGGATGGTGGGTTGTGGGTGGGTTGTGAGTGGGTTAGGGGATGGTGGACTGTGGGTAAGCTGTGGGTTGGTTAGGGGATGGTGGGTTGTGGGTGGGCTGTGAGTGGGTTAGGGGATGGTGGGTTGTGGGTGGGTTGTGAGTGGGTTAGGGGATGGTGGACTGTGGGTAAGCTGTGGGTTGGTTAGGGGATGGTGGGTTGTGGGTGGGCTGTGAGTGGGTTGGGGATGGTGGGTTGTGGGTGGGTTGTGAGTGGGTTAGGGGATGGTGGACTGTGGGTAAGCTGTGGGTTGGTTAGGGGATGGTAGGTTGTGGGTGGGCTGTGAGTGGGTTAGGGGATGGTGGACTGTGGGTGGGTTGTGAGTGGGTTAGGGGATGGTGGGTTGTGGGTAAGCTGTGGGTTGGTTAGGGGATGTGGGTTGAGGATGGGTTAGGGTATGATGGATTGTGGGTGGGTTAGGGTATGATGAATTGTGGGTGGGTTAGGGGATGGTGGGTTGTGGGTGGGTTGTGAGTGGGTTAGGGGATGGTGGGTTGTGGGTGGGTTGTGAGTGGGTTAGGGGATGGTGGACTGTGGGTAAGCTGTGGGTTGGTTAGGGGATGGTGGGTTGTGGGTGGGTTGTGAGTGGGTTAGGGGATGGTGGACTGTGGGTAAGCTGTGGGTTGGTTAGGGGATGGTGGACTGTGGGTGGGTCGTGAGTGGGTTACAGGATGGAGGGCTAACTTAAGACCTTTTTATTGAGATGATTGAGGCAAGGGCAGGATTTGGGATGGGGTAGGGGAGGTCATGCTACCTGTGTAAGGGATTTCTTCATAGGTTGCAGCAGGCTCAGGCTCGGGCTCAGGCTCAGGCTCGGGCTCGGGGGCCGTGGGTGGCATGCTGGCCTCAGCCGCTGTCTCACCACCGCCGTCGTTCATGTAGTCCGGGTCGGCGTACATCTCCTGGTCTTCGGGCTCGGGCTCGGGCTGGGGGCGGGGCTGGGCGCGGGGCGTCTGGCGCGGGGGCGGCAAGGCGGGTGGCTGGTCCTCCTCCGGGCGGGGCTCCTCCTCCCAGTCCTGCCCCTCGTCGGCTGGTGGCTCCGGCTCATCGGGCATGGTCGCGTGCAGCTCTTTGATCTTACGCTGTCGCTCCTTTAAAGGCCCAATACAACATCGTTAAAGGTCAAAAGATTGCCACAGTTTGTGTGTTAAACCATTCAACATCCCCACAAAGCAATCCTGCGAAGGTTTTAGCTCAATTGGTGATCTGAGAAAGTAGAAAAAGGTAAAAAACCGTCACGGTTTTTGCACCATTCTGTAGTGTAGGAAATAGTAAGAAATGTAGTGTAAGAAATGACTTGCGAGTAATAAACTATTTGTCAATGTTTGAGTCGAGATTTCTAGGGAAGTGCAGCATCCAATCCCATCTAAAGATTTCAACATGAGGATTCTATCATGACCATCTACAAAACTGTGTAAATTGGAAGGAAATCTGTGGACATCGATGTTTGTCGATCTTCCCAATGTTGTATTGGGCCTTTAACAAACACACACACACCAAATGATAACAATGGGCTGCACTTCTCAATCCTTCAATTTCAAGATTGAGTTTGGCTTTTGACCGTAAGCACTTACCACATAAATTTTTGGATGTGCAAGTAATGCAAACCTATCTATTCCTTTCTTTTTTTTGGGGGGGGGATAAAGAACGGGAAGGAAACTGGTGAATTTTCATCAGTTAATTTGAGAGCAAGGAAAGCTGACCAGGATTTGAACCCCAAACCATGGGTTCAACCTCAGCTCTTGGGTCGTGGTCCTCCCAAAAGGGTGCTTTGTTGGCAGCACCAGTTAGAAGCAAGTAACCATAGACTACCGTGTATTTTTTCAGGGATCACAACCTCTTGAACTATAACAACTCAAGGATATCACTTAAAGGGGAATGAAACCCAGAGAAAAATGTTGGCTTATCTGATTGGACGTTAAAAACAACCTACAATTACCTATGTGCTACTCACCTACGAGTTTCATAAAGAGGGAAATATCATGGAATTCGGTAGTCGAATTCGCGTTCCCGCAAACCGCCATCTTTTCGAATGGCCCGGCAGTCACTGCGGGGTGTATGACATCGCAACGGAAAACTCCCGCATAGGCCCGGACGGATGTATCCCTACTATATACATGTATATATTGCGTGCAGTTATACACTCGCAAGTGTACTTCCAGGCTTTTGGATGTCAAAATGCCAGCGGGAAAAAGCTAGGGAAATCTTTCCATGCAGTTCCCAACAAGGACAAAAGACCTAGCTACATCAGTTCAAGATTGGTCGGTTGTTTTAACAGCTTCGAATGAGATTTGAAGGTTTTCATGGTGAGAATAGTAGGAGTAATAGGTTTGCAGTGAGACCGTGTACAATTCTCTCTTTTGTGAGTATAAGTTCTGAAAAGAACCGGAGGAACTTGGTGTTTCGAAACAGAGTATACTGTTTTGAAACGTCAAGTTCCTCCGGTTCTTTTCAGAACCACACTTACTCACAAAAGAGAATTTACATGGTGTCACCACAAACCTATTACTCCTTTGTCGGCTTCATCAGGTTTGTTTTTATTAAGGCTACCTCTTCAACTCTCTTGGCTTCCTCCTTCTCCTTCTCCTCTCTGGCCTGTCTCCGCTGTCTCTCAGCTTCCGCTCTCTTCTGTTGCTCCTATGAAGGGAACGGCAATGGGGTCATTTGTCAATAACGGACCACTGCGTGCCAGAGTAGCCCGCCATGAGAAAGGTCCTTGCAAGGATCAAGAGGTCGGACCTTTCTCGGGCGCAATCCGAAAGGTCCTGCTAGGATTGAAAACATCCGGCCCTGTATTATTTGTATATTTCCGGTCTTTCTAAGCCAGGGAAGCAGTTTTGCAATTTTTTGATTGGCTTTGTGTTCTAAGTTCTGGTTGCTCGAGGCTTGAAGAGCAACTCTGGTTTGTTATTAGGTTTGTTTCTGTGTCACTGTCTGATTTCTTGTTTGCAGAAACCACTCACCTCCCCCTCCGCCTTGGCCATGTTCTCAAACTTGGCCCTCAAGTTGCCTGAGCCTCCACTCCCTGTTAGGGGAAAAAGAGTAGTGTAAATTTCAAGTTCATTGGTTTGCAGGATGTTTAGAAATAGGGACGTGAAGTTCGTGAAAGTTTGTGCACAACCCTATGGGAATGTCTCTCTAAGGTACCATCCAGGGTAATATTTATTATGATTGTCGTCACTGTACCTGGGGCCACTCTAGTGCGCTGGTAGGAGGAAGACACACCCTGCATGTCGTCGAAGCTTCCCGCTGAGGAGTCCTGCCGATCCGACTCCACGCCAAACTTGCCGCCAAAGCCCTTGGACATGTCCCTCTGGGATGGGTGGAGCTCCACCTTGCTGGTCTCGTCAAAGCCCAGGGCCGCCTTGTCCTGACGGTCCGTCTGCACGCCAAACTTGCCGCCGAAGCCAGTGGCGTAGTCTGAGGGGAATCAGGAAATATAGTATTAGAGTGATATACAAAAATGTTTCAAACTGCTTACTGACTAAAATTACCAAAATGCAAATTTCAACATTTAGTGGGCCTGACGTTTCGATCCTAGCAGGACCTTTCTCAAAGGACCTTTCTCAAAGGACCTTTCTCAAAGGACCTTTCTCAAAGGACCTTTCTCAAAGGACCTTTCTCAAAGGACCTTTCTCAAAGGACCTTTCTCAAAGGACCTTTCTCAAAGGACCTTTCTCAAAGGACCTTTCTCAAAGGACCTTTCTCAAAGGACCTTTCTCAAAGGACCATTCTCAAAGGCCTCTGAGAAAGGTCCTGCTAGGATAGAAACGTCAGGCCCACTAAATTTTGAAATATAGTCTTCTTAAAAGTCTTTGCTTGAGACAAGTCACATCACCCCCAGCTCCACTTGTCAGCCTTGGCTGGAAGTCTACCATCAACAGGGATGGAAGCTTATGCATTGCTTCAGACTAGTCACCTCCTCCCAGTTCTATTTGTCAGCCTTGGCTGGCAGTCTACCGCCAATAGGGGCTGGAGGCTTGTACCTTGCTTCAGACTAGTCACCCCTCCCAGTTCCATTTGTCAGCCTTGGCTGGCAGTCTACCACCAATAGGGGATGGAGGCTCATGCCTTGCTTCGGACTAGTCAAGTTTCATGTCTGATGCAAGTAGATGTCCTGTCGTCCCTTGCAATTGGCGCGGCATCAGCAAAAGGCCACTTTAGAGAGTAAATCCAGCTAAAACCTTTGAGCAAGCGACTTCCACAATCTCAATTTCAAATGCCGCAGATAAGGGTCTATAGAGTCCATGATTCTGTACCTTTCTGAGAGGCGTGCTTCTCTGTCTTGCCCTCATACTCGTAACCCATGGCCGCCTGGTCAACTCGATCCTTCTGCACTCCATACCTCCCTCCAAATCCTTTACTATAGTCTGAAGAACAAACATAAAGTCCAATCGGAACAGTCAGAAAGATGTACCGGGTATAACAATGATATTTCCAAAGAGGGCGCTGTTCTGTAGTTGCCGGTTTTAATTTTCTCGGTCGTAACTTGTATTGATTTTGTGAGCTACTGTGTGTTTTTATTGCCTTTTTGCTGCTTCAATTCTAGGGATACCGCATCAGGCAGCTAGATGATTCATTACGTAGGTACTAGGTAGAGTTAGAGACGTCTGTCTCCGGAAAAGGTCGAGACATTACCGATGTCAGCATTGGCATTCAATTCAATGCATTGACGGATGTACAGTCCCATATTCACTGCATCATTATCCCTTAAAGGTAGGCAGGGCACAAAGTTAACATATATCCAAATGTCGGAATTAACAATCAAAATTTTACCGAGCAGCTGATTTCCAAACAATTTCAAAAGTCCTTGGGGGGCAAAATTTCTCTTTTGACAAATCAGTTCTCAGCTTCCCACCATGGCAGTCTTCAGAAAATGAGTTTCCAATAAAATCTGTTGTCACCTCAAGGCATCCTTACTTTTATATTTCTCATGAAAGTTTTATTTATATGTGTGTACCCTAATGTCCTCCGTAGAAGTGGGAGTTTCATTGTGCATGGGGCAGGGCCTGGGGAACATGCAATGTGTGGAATGTGTGGTGGGGAAAAAGTACAAAAGGTTCGCATTTGAATGAGGCAGGGAGGGGTTGGAAAGCCCTGCTGAAGTCATTTGAAGGTGGTGGTCAAATGATTGGCCACTGCCCTCATTGGCCTCAAACTCCAGCATTGCTCAGCAGACAGTGGGCCAAGAAAGTTGTGCAGTTATGCAGAGTGGAAAACATGCCCGTGGGATTCCCCAGTACACTGCGTGTGCTAGACTGAGTAGTCTACAGCGAGCACTGCATGTAAGAAGATTATGGGCAACATCCTCCATCCATCGTAAAGTCACTGTCGTCGGGCAACTGGCACTACAGGGTTGTTCAAAGCTTTGATCTATTAATCCTACAGGACGCAGTGAACTGCAATCTCTGCCACGCATGTCAGGACTCCCTTGTGGAACCGACGTAAGTCTTCAAAACAATTCCCTTTTTCCTAACAGAGATGTAGACGGCCTAACATTTTGATTCCAGCAGAGTAGCAGGCCCTTCCTCAGAGTTGGAATTTCTGCCTTCTGGGTCTGCCTTTGTGGCAGCTAGGTCACGCTTGGGTCAAATTCAGGGTTTTTTTCCCCACCCTTTGATGGTGAGGGTATTAAACTAAAATCTTCCCGGACTTTGCAATATTTTTATGTGTTACTCCTTTCATGACATTTCATTCCGGTCACTTGGGAACCAAAAAATGCTAATAGTTGTGGATTGAGAAATCAAAATGCCCTGGTAGAATAAAAATTGGTAACAAATTGAGCTCAGATTTTCACCTTTCTGGGATTCATGCTTGGACAGGGCTTCCTGGTGGTCCCAGCCAACTGCAGCCTTGGGGGGGGGGGGAATATAACCAAAAAGTTGTTTAAAATGGGGATGAAATTCAACTCTCGAGATAACTACAATAATACGCTATATTGGAGGTCTCAGGTCAAAGGTCAAAAGGTCCAGGCAGAATAATCTTGGCCATTTTTTCTCAAATTATAGACATAACATTGCAGTATCCGGTGCTATGCAACATTCGAATCCACCACCACAACCTCGACCAGCTCGGTGGTCAAGTGGTTAAGACGTCTTCACTAGAAAGCAGGAGTTGCGGATCCGAATCCCGCCCGAGCTGCCTGAAATGTTTTCATCAGGCATCGGGCAAAGCACTGAGCACTCGGTGTTTTTCACGTCGAGCAGGGCAGACCCTCATTGAATTGTTCAAATTGTTTGAAAGAAATTCCAGTGGTCAAAATGCATCGTAACTTTTGACCTATCCCAACCTACGATGGGTTATCCATCGTAAGTTGAGTTACGATGCATCGTAAGGCTTTGTGAAATCCACCCTTGGTCATTTTTCCTTTAGTTGATTATCTTCATAAATAATTAACTGATATTTTAGAAACAGAACCAAGTATAATCTATACTTTGGCCAAGTGTATAGCCGCATTTCCAATCAACTTGGTAAATTTAACCGGGACAACAATTACATTTCAAATGTTTAAATCTTGTCAGCATCGGGCAACGTAAATGAGACGGTGGTTTAACCACTTCGCGCCGGGGTTTTTTTCAGCACCGATGACCGCCATACGGGGGTTTTTGAACAATGCATCATTTTAAAATCTTGCTAAAACAATCGGAACAATATATTTCTGTGAAATAAATCGATAAGGGTATACTATGGGTACAAGAGAGTAAAACCTGGCACAATTCGGACGTCGTTGTGGCCTTTGTCAAGAGATTATCCGTTCGAAAAAGGGCCCTTTGTGCGTCGTCAATGGACTGTAACGGACGTGTGTGTGTGCGTGCGTGTACGCTGCTGACAATCCCTGACCGCAGACTCCAGCCTCCACTCCAGGCAGTCAAATCTTCGAGTTGGTCGGCCACAAACGAGCGTACAGATTACGGTAAAGAATGGGGGGGGGGGAATTCCAATGCCAGACCGACGACCGTTGGGCTGTGTGGCATGCAAAGACAATGTCCCCCACGTGCTTTCAGCTGCAGCGCGGTATCCCTCGATCCTCCACAGTAAAAGTCCCACAATTGCACAATTACTGCTGCTAATCTTGCAATTCATGTGGCAACGTGCGTCAAAAAGGGTCTTTGTACTGATTCATAATGCTTTGTTCTAAGCTGAAAAGAGTCTTTGTTTAGAATGTGGACAATAGTGGTGCCCGGATTCGGAGGGCCCCGTTGCAAAGGCAATCCAATTGACCTCCGGATTTGGAGGTCCCGGCGCGAAGTGGTTAAGTAGCCCAGCTGGTCACTTTGGCCGGTAGAAATAACCATTGAACTCAGTTGAAGTTACCGATAGGAAAGTTTACTGGGCCCATTCCACTGGGCTTACATTGGGGGAAAGTAACCATCCTCTTGGTGAGATTCAAAATCCAGTGGCAGTTAACTCACTCTGCTGACAACAAAACACACTGGTCAGAAAGATACCAAGAAACAATTTGCATTCATGATAAGATTTTGTTTTCCAAAGAAAAGATGTTGATGAACAGAAGTGAATAATATTTACCTTATCCTGTTTGTTTTTCTCCACTCCGTATTTCCCGCCAAAACCAGTCGCATAATCTTTTGGACGGGAAGGAAGAAGATCAGGAGCAATTAGATCTCACTAGTCCTGGAATGTTACAATGTGTACAATACCTCTACAGCAGTTAGCATACTGCTGTCCACCAGGTTTCATATCTGGTAATCACTCCATACTTGTCTATCTTGAGCCCTTTCTTTGATGCTTTGATACGGCCCTCTCCCTCAGATGCCATCAAGTATCATTATTATCTTCCTTCCTCGGCCTTTATTCCCTTCTAGTTCACTCAATAACATCTTTCAAAAAGTCCATCTTTGGCCAATTTCATTCTATTCTTTGACCTCGACCAATGTTGTGTAGGGGGCTCTAATTAGGGAACTCCATGAAATTGGGCCCTTGTGGTATGATATATCCTATCTTATCCACTTCTTTTGCCTCTATTTGAAAGTTGATGCATGACCTCTACCCTACTATTCTCAATGCATCAATGTGTAAAATACCGAGCAATACTCAACAAAAATTTTATTTGGACTTTTCTTTATCTATCCAAGGTGTAGAACAGAGAGGTATCAGAACAGCTTCTTCCCTCGTTCTGCCTCTCTCTGGAATTCCCTTCCTGGTTCTTGCTTTCCCCTGCCTACAATCTTGCCCTTAAAAGGAATGATAATTCCTATCTCCGGCCTTCCTGAGTCCCTCTCTATCTCCTTCTTTCTTTAGCCCTTAACCTTGAGTGGTTTTTTCTGCCTTCTTTTGGGCGATTTTGCATTAAAAAAATCCCCAACTAATTTTTGATCAAGAATCATTAGCAATATACAACATTCGCAGATATTTTCAAGGAGGTGGTATTTACCTTTCTGCGAGGCATGCTTCTCTGTCTTGCCCTCGTAGTCAAAGCCCACCGCCGACTTGTCCACACGTTCCTTCTGCACTCCGTACTTGCCTCCGAAGCCCTTGGCATAGTCCTTCTGTGAGGCGTGGCTGCTAAGCTGGTCCATGTGCTCATGACTCAGGGCCGACTGAAGATTTAAAGATGCCAGCTCAGGTGGTGAATGCTCAGGTACATTAAACCAAGAGTCTTGGGTTCAAGTCCCGGGTCCAGTCAAATTTTCTTTGCCACTTTTCAAAATTTAAAGTCATGCAAAGATTGAAAGAAAATGGCAAAGAAAACTTTGACTGGATTGGGATTTGTTTCGGGTTTAAATCTGTTTTAATTTTTTTTAATTTTTTTCCCCCAATTTTATACAATTTATAAATGTTATAAATGTTATAAATTTTATAATTTTGTTAACAAGTTTTTCAATTCTATCATTTTTTTCATTGTTCAAATCCTGGTCCAGTCAAAGTTCAGATTTTTATTTATTTTTTTTTTTTTCTTCAAAAGTTCCCAGTCAGTCTTTCCGTTAACTGTTTGTGAATTCCAACCTCGGTAAAATCAAGCCTGCTACGGTGCTACCTCCCCCCCCCCCCCGCCATCCACCTTTGCCCACCTGTCTGGCACACGTACCTTGTCCATGCGGTCTTTCTCCACCCCAAACTTGCCCCCGTAGCCATAAGAGGCCTTAGGCCCTTTCTCCTGCTCATCCTTCTTGACCTTGGTGTGGTCATCGCTGACCCCCTTCCTCAACTCGTCAATACTGCACAGGTGGGGTTAGGGTTGCAAAATATAGGGTTAGGGTTGCAAAATATAGGGTTAGGGTTGCACTCTATATCAAATACCTGATTGGCACTCTATATCAAATACCTGATTGGCACTCTATATCAAATACCTGATTGGCACTCTATATCGAATACCTGATTGGCACTCTATATCAAATACCTGATTGGCACTCTATATCGAATACCTGATTGGCACTCTATATCAAATACATGATTGGCACTCTATATCAAATACCTGATTGGCACTCTATATTGAATACCTGATTGGCACTCTATATCAAATACCTGATTGGCACTCTATATCAAATACCTGATTGGCACTCTATATCGAATACCTGATTGGCACTCTATATCAAATACCTGATTGGCACTAGATCTATATCAAATACCTGATTGGCACTAGATCTATATCAAATACCTGATTGGCACTCTATATCAAATACCTGATTGGCACTCTATATCAAATACCTGATTGGCACTCTATATCAAATACCTGATTGGCACTCTATATCAAATACCTGATTGGCACTCTATATCAAATACCTGATTGGCACTCTATATCGAATACCTGATTGGCACTCTATATCAAATACCTGATTGGCACTCTATATTGAATACCTGATTGGCACTCTATATCAAATACCTGATTGGCACTCTATATCAAATACCTGATTGGCACTCTATATCAAATACCTGACCCCATGTTTGCTTGACCTTGGGTCATCTCATTTGCATATGAGTCATATTGTCTAGATTCTCTAGATTCACATTAATTACACACAAGGCTATGGTAGCCATTGCCTAGTTGCTCCAACCAATGCCTTAAAACCCAACGACCTCCCAAGCTTTGACCTCTAGCCTTTCGGCAGTGACCTCTCACCTCAGAGAGGCCTGGTGACCCGACCCCTCCACTGTCTTGGACCCCCAGCGTTGCTCTTTCTCGCTCACATCATTCTGTTGGACAAAGAAAAGGAAAGTAAAAAAGATAGAGCACACATCTGATGAGGTGGTTGTTGTCTAACAAACTAAACTGTAAGTCTTCATGGGCTATCGTTAGCTGTGTTACCATTTCCCAAATGATGGAACTAAAGTGCATAATACGGCTGTCACCAATAAGACCAAGTAAAACAACCGTACCTAAAAACGTTTGCAAATTAGACTAGCCGTCTTTAGGGATGTTTTTTTTTAAGGCAAACAAAATAAATCTTTTTTTTTCTTCAAAAGTTACTTGGCCTAAACCATGGCTCACCACAAAGTCTGGGTCAGTCTCCCAGTCATCGTCGTCGGCTTGAGCTTCGACCTTTGCCCCGACCTGTGCTCGCCACATGATGGCTCTTCCGATTCTGAGCAGAGAGAGAGAGAGAGAGAGTACTCAAGACAAAGTCCTTCCATTTAAATAGCCATCAACCTGCCAGTGTACACACGTTGTAGCACTTCAACTCCTATTTCTCCAGGGCTGGAATTCACTAAGCCGTACGATGCATCGTAACTCGCTTTACGATGGATAACCCATTGTAAGTTGTGATAGGCCGTATGGTTTTTGTGCATTTCTCATCGACTTACGATTGATCGTAAGTTATAGGAATCGCAGTTCTGCTGTGTTTACAGCAGTCTTCCATGTGGTTCCCTGACATACTTGGCAATATTCGTCAGGTTGTTTAGCTCTTGGATCCAGACTTATCCACGAACAGTCTGCTTCAACCAGCCTGCAATGCTGACGAAAACTTTCAAGTGAGGGAACCACACGGACGACTGCCGTAACAATAGCCACTGCGTATATGAGTTTATGATGAGTTTGGTGAAGTCCACCTCAAAAAGATACTCAAGTGTTACTTACTACTTTTTCTTCTCTATAATTGAAAACACTCAATTTTAACCAGCTCAAAAACTAGCCTTTCTATACTAGCCTCTCTAAAACTAGCCTAGGTATATACTGTACATGTCGGTAAACACGGAAATCGATGACGTTTTGATAGGTCTGCGTGCACAGTGGGTCTGTGTGAGTGTGTGCATGCTCAACTGAGGGGAAATTTCGCCCTTTTCACAAACATGAGTAAAACAAAATGACCAGTATTGGAATCTGTTATTCTCACTGAATCCTCAATGGGCGCGAGGGACGGGTTCACGGGTGTTTTGGGGGAAATCTGGGGATTTCGGAAGGGTTGTTTTTTTCAAAGTCCCGGTTCAAGCGGAAAATTACCCGTTGTCCTTGGACCCTACAGTCACCTAGTCCGAGTAACTTGGACCCGACAAGTCACCCTTTTTTTTATCGAATTTTGAAATTTTGAGACTTGTCGGGTCCAATTTACTCGGACTTTAGTATTTTGTACTAAATTGTAGAAAGGCCACATGAGTGCTTTTTGGACGAAGCAGTGTGCATCATTCTTGAATAGATCAGTTTAATTATAGAGCTGCTCTATGGTTTAATGAACATAGAAACCCCCCGGGGCACCTGTCATCAAGTGTCATCGACCTTGATCTACTACTGTGCTGTATGGGAAGACCGGATGACGGATAGGATGTGGTTCAGTTAGCTAGTTCACCTCCGTGGTTAGTTCATGACCGTCATCTCTACGTTCGACAAGTACTACTACTACTTACTAGTACTTCTACTAGTACTCAGTACTCCAGTACAGTAGTACCACTAGTCACTACTACTAGTACTACTACTAGTACTAAAGTACTAGTACTTGTAGTAGTAGTAGTGAGTATTAGTACTACTAGTCCAAGTAACTTGGACCCGACATGTCACCCTTTTTTATCGAATTTTGAAATTTTGAGTTTCGGGGGACTACACTCTACAGTGACCCGAAACTCAAAATTTCAAAATTCGATAAAAAAAGGTGACTTGTCGGGTCCAAGTTACTCGGACTATAGTACTACTAGTACTACTCAAACAAAAAGTGCTACTACTAGTACTAGTACTAACTACTATACTAAGTCTATACTAGGTAGCATGAAGTTGGTGTACACTGTCCCGTACTCTACCAACACGCCCACCAGTAAATAATTTGAATTGAAACAATACCCCCCTGAAATACACGACTGCCGAACAAAATAAGCACTCCGCTCTCCAGCGATCGATCGGCAACCGATCTCCACTCCAAATGCACGGATACCTACTTATCGAGGGAGCCTGGTCCTTTCGGTTCACGCCCGGTGCTCGTCTGGGGAAGTCTGGCGAAAGGTTTCGTCTAAAGACGGCTTTGTTGGAGCCGGAGGTTGCGAAGTTTCCGAGATCGCTCCGATTCAGGTTACACGCTTTGGCGTCATCGGCAGAGAAACAACAATCACTTCCTGGTTTTTCTTTTTGTTCAGCCAACGTGTAGATGATGTCAAATCGAAGCGCCACCACCCCCTTACACCGACCACCATAAACGAGCTCTTTTCAAGTTGCTTTCTCCGTCGTTGCTGTGTTCATATCAACTGATCGATTGCCGTCTTGAACTTGATACAAATTAATTGGGTTCAGAGTTAACTCTTGCATCGTATTGCTCTCTATTTCCCCCTTTGCAACCTGTGGTGTATTTCTCATTTATAAATATTTCGAAGAATTCCGACGGTTTAGTTTTAGACTCTGGCTGGCCGGTTCTCTCCTACCTCCATGGCCGGATGGATGATGGAAATGATATCCATTTAAACCATGGAGCTAGCTCCATGATTAAACCGAACCTAGATCTGCATTAGGAGCTATATTGGAAACAAAAGTCTGATGGGTGTTGAAGCAAACAATGAAGGGTAGCTCTTAATTATTTCCTTCCTGATCCCGATCCATGGTCAAGATCTTCGTCAGATATCTGCTGACCATCTATTTTCCTTCCTCCATGATCTAATCGAGCAGTCGTAGTTTTCATCCTCATTTCTATTAACAGGATTGGATGGATGGCATAGAACTTTAGAAGGGAATAAGAAGGGAACCATTCAATTTGTAACATAATGCATGTTTCCAGACCGCAGGAATGATATTACTGTGGTCTGAGTCATGTCTGCATGCGATGACTAACCACAGTGTTGGTCTGAACATGGCTGCCACTAGAGGGCGGCAAACACGGGAGGCGCTGTCAGAATTCAAAGATGGCGTCGTCCCCCACCAAAACTTCGACACTGAAGAAGGAGAAAAAGGATGAGTCTTTCCTCGACAAAGTCACGACCCTCGGCCGGAGGAAAAAGATTAAGGACCTCAAAGAAGGTGGGTGTGTGGAAACGGAGCCAATGCCGCGTTTGGGCGACGCGAATTTCCGGTTTAGAAAAAAAAAAAACGAGTTCCCTGCCAAACTCATTCATTAGCGCTAGGCGCGCCTTATTTGGCATTCCGGACATTCCAACTGTGTTTCGTGTCCACTTGAGGCAACATGGACGTCAAGTTTGTCTTCGGGTTATCGTAGAACCAGTTTCGGAACGATTTTCATGTCGTTTTCCCCCTTGACATTCACTTCGTGACTCTGTTTGACACCTTGACCGTGGAAAGACCGAAGTGCACTGAATATTTTGATGTGCCAAAAATGAGTGTTTTGATTTTGAAAACATTGTATTTCATTTGTTTTAACCTTGAATTGATTGAACAAGTTTCGGATTTTGATTTAAGGTGCCCATCCCATTTTCAAAATGTATGTCACCATGATGTCACTGTGGTCACTGTCCCTGTGTCCATATCATTGTTTGCATGTCACCTCTGCCTGTTCTCCACTGGCATTGGTACAGTAACTACTAAGTACTAGTACTAGTAGTACTAGTACTACTACTAGTACTAGAACTACTACTCAGTACTAGTACTACTACTACTACTACTAGTACTAGTACTACTACCAGTACTAGTACTACTACTAGTACTAGTACTTACATGTAGTAGTACTACTACTACTAATAATAGTACTAGTACTAGTTTTGGAACTACCCGGCTAAAGAATTGACAAAGATGTGTGAAGAAAAAAGTTGTACTTCACTCGTAGATAGCTAGCTCAGTAGCTGGGTCCTTCCATGGTCCTTCCCAAATTGTGCTTTTGTTAGTTATGAAAATATGCGTAAATAAATAATTTTTGGGATTTTGATATCAATTACACCTGACAATGAAGTAAATACAAGCTCACGGACTCTCTTGTATAAGTTAACCATGGCAACCTGGTCCCAGTTAGAGGTACCTGCGCTACAATCATGTTATTGTAGCTCAACATGTAGGTCTTAGCCTACGGTACTCACAGTAACAAGTAGTATTCCACTTTGTCTTTAGTGTTTAACATATCAAGTCAATCCAAGGCCTATAGGCTATACATTGTAGCTCTGGACATGTATACTGTACTATATGTATGTACATGTATGCCAATAACTACATGTAAGTAAGTTGAAATGTAGAGACTTGAGTATTTCTGACTGAATTTCGGATGTTTAAAGTTTGAATGTTTAAAAAATGTACCATAATCAATCATTTAGGAAACCACCAGAAATGTACATACACGTAGCTGAAAAGATTACACAGGGAGAGGAGTTACACTATCTGTGCCCCCACGGGTGTCTTTGGCAATCCAGAGAAGGGGCTTATGATCATTACAGAGTTGTACAAAACAATGAACATGTGAAGACAATGTTGGTCCATTGGCATTGATATACATGTACCCATGCTTCTATAGTATGTATACATGTACAGTGTTTGCACCACATGACCACAAGGTTAGAATATTTGCTCATCATGTATTATTGTACTTACAACTGTACAACATGTACAAGAACTATACAGGCCTTATTGTGGACAGGACACAATTGAAATTGTGTAAACATTTCACCTCTGTGGAGCTTCAGCCAGCTGCCATAGAAAAGATCCAAATGATGATACATGTGCGTGTGAATACGTACACATGTACATGCACAGTATTGTATTCCAAACATTTCTCAGTCCATGTGTCACTCACAACACGTCTCAGAGTAGGCCGAGTGAATTCAAATTAGACCACTTGTGGTGTGAAGTTGAAGATTCATGCAGTGACCCTGATAGACATGAAGAGTCTGTAACCGTGGTAACTGTGGGCATTTTCCTCAGTCAAGTCGAGCAACAACTGGTTTTCATTAGTCTCAGGCTCTCGGGCTCTCGGGCTCTCAGGCTCTCAGGCTCTTAGGCTCTCAGGCTCTCGGGCTCTCGGGCTCTCAGGCTCTCAGGCTCTCGGGCTCTCGGGCTCTCAGGCCCTCAGGCTCTCAGGCTCTCAGGCTCTCGGGCTCTCGGGCTCTCGGGCTCTCAGGCTCTTAGGCTCTCAGGCTCTCAGGCTCTCAGGCTCTCAGGCTCTCAGGCTCTCAGGCTCTCAGGCTCTCGGGCTCTCGGGCTCTCAGGCTCTCGGGCTCTCAGGCTCTCGGGCTCTCGGGCTCTCAGGCTCTTAGGCTCTCAGGCTCTCGGGCTCTCAGGCTCTCAGGCTCTCGGGCTCTCGGGCTCTCAGGCTCTCGGGCTCTCGGGCTCTCATGCTCTCAGGCTCTCGGGCTCTCGGGCTCTCAGGCTCTCTGGCTCTCCGGCTCTCAGGCTCTCCGGCTCTCAGGCTCTCGGGCACTCAGGCTCTCCGGCTCTCAGGCTCTCAGGCTCTCGGGCTCTCGGGCTCTCGGGCTCTCATGCTCTCAGGCTCTCGGGCTCTCGGGCTCTCAGGCTCTCGGGCTCTCAGGCTCTCGGTCTCTCGGGCTCTCGGGCTCTCGGGCCCTCAGGCTCTCGGGCTCTCGGGCTCTCGGGCTCTCGGACTCTCGGGCTCTCGGGCTCTCATGCTCTCGGGCTCTCGGGCTCTCAGGCTCTCAGGCTCTCAGGCTCTCGGGCTCTCGGGCTCTCAGGCTCTCAGTCTCTCGGGCTCTCGGGCTCTCGGGCCCTCAGGCTCTCGGGCTCTCGGGCTCTCGGGCTCTCATGCTCTCAGGCTCTCAGGCTCTCAGGCTCTCAGGCTCTCGGGCTCTCAGGCTCTCAGTCTCTCGGGCTCTCTGGCTCTCAGTCTCTCGGGCTCTCGGGCTCTCAGGCTCTCAGGCTCTCAGGCTCTCAGGCTCTCGGGCTCTCAGGCTCTCTGGCTCTCAGGCCCTCAGGCTCTCGGGCTCTCAGGCTCTCAGTCTCTCGGGCTCTCAGGCTCTCAGTCTCTCGGGCTCTCAGGCTCTCTGGCTCTCGGGCTCTCTGGCTCTCGGGCTCTCGGGCTCTCAGGCTCTCGGGCTCTCAGGCTCTCAGGCTCTCGGGCTCTCAGGCTCTCGGGCTCGCACCAAATTTGGGAGATTGAGCCCAGGGTTGGCAATCAACAGCCTGATTGGTGTTTCTTTCTAGATTTTATGTACACATGTACACATGTACACATTCATGTACAGGGTACTCACATTTTCTCCCCTGTGGAATTGAGCCCATCAGCCTGCATCAGGGTATGTGTATACATACAATGTAGGTAGCGGTACATGTAGGTGTATGTTTACATTAATATTGGACTTGTGCATCCTACCACACTGCATCATGCTGTTAACATAATAATGCATGCGGACTCTGGTGTACATGCACTCCGTCACTGACTGGCACTGAGATTTGTGAGCACTTGCAGTCTTTGCAAACTGTACACACGGTTAATGTAGGGATGCCCTTCAGTTTACGCCATGCGTGTGCACGTCCAATGTGATTGGATCGTTACAGGCAATGGGCATTCGTTTCATTTGAATTGTTACGGATTTTCCCAATACATAGAATCCATGTCACGCCATGTAGGCCTAATGCCATCCACATTGAACAGATCATGGAGGGTGAACACTGACCAGATGAAGGAAGTTGCCTGGCTTTGCTGCCGCAGTATTTGTCAACTGTCATTGTCAAGGACTCAGGGTTGCCTTCATTCATTCATATTTCCAGCCATGACTCAGAGGCCAATCTCACAAATCCCTCTCAGTTTATGATCGGCTGTAGAATTATCTGAGATGGATTTAATAGTAGGCCCTCTAGATGCTTGTGTATGATCGTATAGAGGCTTGAAAAGTTTGTCGGTAGGCCCTCCCAAAGTTGTAAGCGGATGTGTGTTTAAGAATGATATGTATGTACTACACTGCTCCTCAAAAGTTGTGAAAACTTACATGTACATGTACGTGTACATACATACAGTTTACACTTTACACTTTACAGTACATGTACCTCTGAATAATGCTCAAGTGTAGCGTATACATGTACGTGTAGTAGTAGTACACTACATTATACTAGCTCATGTACATGTATGTGTACTTTTAAGGCAGATGTGGCAATTTTATTCCCAGATTATTAGCCTTGTGTTGATATATTGTAGGTCCAGATTTCACCCATATAGAAAAGTATAAGTGCATGTACATGTACCCTTCCCTTAGGCAATAAAATCTCAATAGTTTACCACATTCCACATTTCAGAAACACTTACTACTGTACATGTAGGTACCCCATACACCTATCAAAAGATGGGGTAAAATTAGATATATGGTTTATTTGGCTGAATCACAGATATTGTACCATAGTACAACCATACATCCATAGTATGCAATGTTTTCATAATTATGGTTAAGAATCCTTCTCATTTTTGGTCTCTGACCGGCGCCGGGCAAATTGTGGGGTTGCCTTTAATGTCAAAGGGTGACTCCGGTCAGGTGCCAGGCATTCCCCGCAATTGAAATCTAATCTAGATCTGGCGTGTAACCAGACACCAGAGCCATGCCAGCATACACCGGAGCCATGCCAGCATCCCGTGGCTGGTGTGATTGAGTCGGCACAGTTTGTCCAGTTGAGACAGGAAAGCCAGGCCTAAGACGGTCATTTCAGTTGTTTTTTTGTCATTGTGCAAACATTATCTATATATACATGTAGCATTCATGATTTCATGTACAGTGTACAACTGTACATGTACATGTAGGCTTGTGTATAATATCATGTTAGCACATGCATCTGCTCTAGTGGAATACTTTAAAGGCACTTCCTCAATGTTTTTGCAGCTGGTCGTGTTTTTTCTCAGACTCGCTAATTTGGTTGTCAGTCTGTTCCATGGTCTGTCAAATGGAAAATTAATTGCTACCACTGTACACAAACAAGCCTAGATGGTGTACGCACAAGTGCATCATGTACATGTGCATCTATGATCATCTAGGGGTGTTTTGTTTTTATAATATTCAATCCGGACGGATTGAATGAAATGGCCAGTAATCCACCGACACCCGGCCCGTGAATTTTCTGATGGAGACGACGGACGAGCTGTCTTGACAAGGAGAGGAGTCCTGCTCTAGTGCTAATTAAATTGACGGTGTCAGATTTCCCGCATGAGCTGAGAGTGGGAGGGCCATCTGGCCGCTAATCTGCCACCATTAACTCACTGGGTGATTTCCTGCCCATGCGAAACACCTAGACAAATCTGTGCCATCAGGTTGGCACATCGAGGAAGGACGGATATATTCAGCTGTCACGTACACCTGTACTGTATTGCACAATTGCACATACTTATGAAGTAGTTGTGAACAGAACTCTTGTAAATCTACTGGGATGCAGTTCAATCATATGGTTGAATGTACAGTGTAATGGATGGGACAGTGCGTGAATAACTGTTGTAGACTATTTGAAATGATTTACCTTATAGTTCTTCACCATTTAGCCTATTCCATCAATGGCTTAAATCATTACATGCACATGTACAAGTCATGTAGATAACTAAAATCTTAGAATTTCAATTAATAAACCATTTTACTTAGCAAATCGCCCTTTCCTACTATTCAGTGATTGACATTTGCAATTGGTATTATTTTCAAATTTTCATTATACTATCATGAATTACACACATGTACAGTATAATTATTACATGGTACATGTACATACTGGTAATCGGTATGTATTAGATACCGGTACATGTGTTCTTTGCATGTGTTGTATGCAGGCAAGAGTGAGTGCTTGTACATCATGGTGCCTACACGTGTACGGTAGCACATACACGTGGTATGTGTACATGCAGGCCAGGTCAACCATGGTGGCATCCCACTGCCCAAGTGACTGAGCATGGACTGAGGTAGTGACTAAATTACACAACAAACTCTAGCCTTGTACATATACAGTAGTAACACGCACATGTAGCCCTACTGAGTGCTGTGGCCCCAGTCCAGAAATTACCATTTATCGTTTGAATGTAACTTGTCACTGTCAGGTGATTTTGGAGTTTGTGATCAGCGAATCGGAAACCACCGCTGAGGATAATACCTAACCACAGCCTAGCACTTAAGCAGTAGCACCTACATGTACATGTAGGCCAGTCTCTTATCTTAGCCTGGTGTTGTGTAACAGTATGATATTTTAAGCTTAGGCTAAATGGACAAACATTCATACACTATACATGTACCGGTATACAGTACATGTACATACTAAGGCTGGGCAGAAAACCCGGGTATCCGAAACCCGACCGAAGGCATCGGATACCCGGTTCCATTTTTTGGAGTTCGGGTATCCGATTTTTTGTCCGAACAACGTATCTTTACTTTGTTTATGAGATTGTAAGACGCAGTGGCATCCGATTCAATACTTAAAAAAGAGGAATCAAATTTGTATGAACTCAAGATTTGATTCTTGGGGTCATTGAATAGAGTTGTCTTTTTAGCCATGGTTATCATTAGGTGCAATCCCGCTAGAAAAGGAAAACTGTCGAAAAGTGGACCGCATTATCGCAATTCAAGAATTGATTTCATACAGATACCGGTACATGTACATGTGTGTGTACACTACAGGTACAGCCTACATACATTGTAGTCTATTACAGACTGTACATGTAGACAACAGAATGTTTACTGGGTGCCATGGGCATCTGTGTTGTACATTCACTGGCTGCATTCCTGTGATGCTTTCCTTGTGATCCTCCATCATTGCTAGGTGCTGAGCAAGGTCCTCTAGTTCTAGTATAATGAGACCCGGCCTTGCCACCACAATGTCTGAATGTAGCCGGTGTCCATCACTCTGGAACTCATTATCCAATAGGAGACACATACATTATTGTGCATCTCTCACCCCACTCCCTAGCCTCAGGGCACCAGGGAAATCGTACCATTGCTATATGCCAATATTCAAATACCAGAGCATTGAGCCAGACTGAATTTTCTCCAAAAAGTCATTCCAGGGAAAAATAGATGCAGCACATACATCATAACATGTACACGTACATTTACAGTGTACTACAAAATGTATCCATGGGTAATTTCATATATTGAGGGTCCAACGTATTCGTGACCTTCTTATTCCTCCATGGTATGACATGTTGTTGTCCCCACTTACGGTACAATGGTACATAATCCCATATGAAACTATTCAGCTTTCCTGCGTGTGATATTAACACAACTTAGCCTAATGAACCACTTTCTACATGTACATCAAGCCTTGCGCTTAAGGTTTTTTTTTGCTAGCAACTGGGCTAGTAAATTGAGTTTTTTGCTAACCCGCAGCAAGTTTTACTAGCCCTGTAAAATTAATATCGAATTTAAAACAAGGTTATTAGGTCAAGTAAAATCAATTATTTGTTTCTACTTTCTCATCCCTGCCCGGCACCTGCATCATTTTTTGTCGCCACACCGCTGTCTACTTTTTACTAGTCCGTCGGGCTAGCAAAGTGGGTAATTTTACTAGCCCGCGGCTGTTTTTACTAGACAATGACTGCCGGGCTAGTGCTAAGGTCGAGCCCTGTACATGTAGACTGAAAAGTATATGTACCTATACATTATATCATTGTCAATAGAGTGTTTAATTGACAATTATATGCTGGAAAGCTGAACGGTTTCGAATGTAATTGTAAATGAGGAGTCTTGGTAGGACCCCTCAATCTTTAATGGAATTACCCGTATGTAAATTTGTGTTTGCTGTCTCTGCCAAGTTCCCTGTGCATGTGTAATGCATGTATTATTCCAAATATGTAGTACTAGTACTCATACTAGCATGTGAGCTGTCCATTTGAACAATTTATGCAAGGAAAAACTTGTACAGCATGTACAGGCCCATTGTACATGTGTGAATACATTGTCCTTTTACCAATTGATGGCAAATACACAAGTCACGTACATAATTGCAATAACATTTATAATACATACACGTACGGTATGAATGCTTCAATGTTTTCTTTTGCTTTAAGATTGACCTTTTCTTTCTCAACTGTTTTGTTCCCGTCTGGATGAGTGGAATCTCTGTTGTCTTTTGGGCGACAACGTCCCGTTTCACTTTTGTCAGCCCAGTGGGCCACTAGATAGTTTGTTTGAGAAAAAAAAAACTTCACCTTTACTTTTGCTCCTCACAGCAAGGCCATACACCTGACTTTGTAATGTGTGTCTGAAAATGAATTTGTGTCGTGTAGTTGATGATCATGCAATAATCGCACAGAACGGGCACTGGTAATGAAAGATAAGGAAATAGGTTCAAATACCGGTACATGTACGATAACTTTCACATTGTCTTTGCTCTACTAGTGCAGATATGCTACTGTCCCTAACTGCACACGATCTTAGAGGACACAGAAGAGCTACATTAGAACCAAAAGTTATCCGGCTTTTATTTCATCTCATTTTCCTTGTTGGTTTGACTAATAAATTGTTATCTTTATTTTACTTAATGTCATTGGTTTTATTTGTTTAATCACATTTTGTTTTTCAATTGTTTTTGATCATGCTTGAAGTTTCACCAACTCCTCAATTTTATGAATATTGTGTATAATGAGAATAAGTTTTATCCTAAATCTCTGTTGCCCAATTAGTCAGGAGAGCCCCTTGACAGAAAGTTGTTTCTTTTGGGTAATCCTGCGGGAGCTAATTGGGTATTGTTAATTGTAATGTTATGTTTATTTGTCAATTTATTTGTACTATTTTATTTTGTGATTCATTGTTTGTGATATCCCGGAAAATGAAATAAATGTAAAATAAATGTAAATGTAACTATTGCCATGCTCCTACATGTACAGTCTACCGGTACGTACAAAGTTGAGGTTACTGAAATGAAGAGATCATTGGTAATGAACATTTAAATGTGCACAGTACATGTATATATATGTACACATGTACACATGTAGCACGTACATGCCTGTGTCCTCAGTCATTCAAGTTCTTTCAATATAACTCATGAATCTACCGGCAGAGCAGATGCCAACTTTTGCTTCAATTTTTTAGCTAAATAATCATTGGATTCAGATTGTTCAAAACACACAGGGGCATGTGAGTTTTAACTGAATAGTTGGAAAGTGGTGTTTATCCCATTTTCAAAATGGTTAGCTGCAATACATGTATTGTAAATGTAGCCATTGTAATGCACTCAATTTTTAACAATCTTTGAGTAAGGTCCTGCTAGGATCGAAACGTCAGACCCACTAAATTTTGAGATTTGCATTTTGATAATTGTAATCAGTAAGCAGTTTGCAACATACATACATGTACATGTATCACTTTAAAGCTTTATGTACGACGATCAAAATATCAAGAATGTTAAATAAAGGAGTAAGCGACAGTTGCTACATGTACATGTACTGTACATCAAGGAAATGCCAATCTTGTGCACATAGTAATGGGGGTTTGGTATTTGATAATCTCAATTTGGACATGTCACATACATGTGCATGTACATCGTATACTCATCTACATATATGTACAGTGTATGATACGGATGGAAACTGCATACATGTACTGTACACGTACCATGTTCATTGTACAAGTACATGTGGGATACATCAAGGCATGTCTTTGGTGCCAAGTCTTTGAGCTTGCAAACTGCGTGCCGGGATCAAAGGTGCACAAGGTCCCCATAGTGTTGCCCCAGCCTGATCCCCTAGCCAGTCCTCCCTCATCCACCCTGCCCCCCTGAAATCATGCCCACGTTCATGAACTGATGTATATCGCACTCTCATTTGGCACGAGAGCAAGGCTCATATCCTCAGATATGGAATTCACCCATCACTACCATCTTCAACTTTGAAGAGTGGGTCAGAGGCTAAGGTTGCCAACCCTGGTGGAATACTAGTACCTTATCCGCAAAGGGACCTTGTGAACATAAAAAACTACTTTAAAAATATGAGTAATTAATGACATGATATACCTTTGAGAAAGGTCCTGCTAGGATCGAAACGTCAGGCCCACTAAATTTTAGATTTACATTTTGGTAATTTTAGTCAGTAAGCAGTTTGCAACATTTTTGTATATCACGATATATACAAAAACATTAAAAATGTTGCAAACTGCTTACCGACTAAAATTACCAAAATACAAATCTCAAAATTTAGTGGGCCTGACGTTTAAAATACGTGTATGAGATACATATATTTTTAGTATACAGGTACATGTAGATATATTTTGTGTTTGTCAGTAGGTGCTAAGCAATTACTTTCTCTCTATAATTTGGATGCATAGCATCCATTTTGGAGGATATGAACTGAAAAACAGGATGCCCAATTCTGAATTCCAGCTGTGCATGGACACAGTTAACTGCCGATGAAACAACGCCGTCTGGAATTGAAATGAAGGGTGTGTCAAAAATGTAGTGGGACAGACTATCCACCCTCAGGGTAAAATCCATGGCGCCAAGTCTGTTCATCTGTCACCATTGCTGGTCATAGGACAGTGCTCTCAAGGTTCCAGTTGAACTTCTAGTACTATGCAAGTGCGCACGCATGTAGGGACTGTAGACAAAAGTACTGCTAGCCAGTAAGTGTTGTGGAGACCCAAACAAATATGTAAAAACCAAGTAAAGATCTCCACTTTCAATGTCAGCCAGCCCCCAAAGTACAGTGTACTGTAAAACCAAAAGTACAAAATGGTTGCCAATTTGCACAAGATACTGTACAGTACTACACGGATACTATGACCCGGATCTCACTTCAGTCCAAACTACGTACTACATTCCTTTGTATTCTTCTGACATTGAAAACTAATCTGAGTTAGAATTTGTGGGGTTTTGTTTTTGCTAAATTATTAAGTAAAAGTGTTGGGTTACATCATGGAGGTTTACATATGTACATGTACCATGTACTCACCTATGCTGTCCTGCAAATGTGCTGCTGGGCAGTTGCTCACAGTGAAATGTTCCGATTTGATCAAGTTACAACAACCTGGTTTTTGTTTCCGTCGGGGAAAAAAAATGGTGTTAGTACTGTATATGTACTGAACAGGCCTGTGGCCACTCGACAGCGTTTCCGCCTTGGTCGCTACCTTGGCTCAATGCTTACATTAACTGCCGACTTGCACTTGCAATGTATACCTTTCTCTTCTCCCTTGTCTGTGTGTTGTGTGTTTCGTTTACAAGTGCATCGTATACTCTCACTTCCTTCCTCCTGGCTTCCTCGTCCAGATAACACAGACAAGCAAAAAACAGCCACTTCCACACTTGTTGCACACTGGTACACACGCCCAGTTGCCACTGGCTTACATGTACAAACTACATGTCCATGTACATGTACACCCAAGCATCATGGCTACAACTACAAGTCAGTGTTTGCCAAGTATTTAAAAAAAAAAGCCCTTTGCCAGGGTGAAGTCGCCGTCTATCCTCATTTGATTTTCAGAATCAACTTCCTCATAATATGCGTGAATGATTGATATCAGAATGAATTTGCTGCACTCTGTGGTCCCATTGAGCAATGCATGCATACTGCAAAAGTACAAATGTCAAGCGTGTTTGGCAGTTGATGCAACTTTGTGTATGTTTTGATGTACTCTGAACTCATGAGTGTGTTTTCTGTGTCTTGGTCTCGGTCTCTGTGCAGTGAACGAACTCAGCGTGGATGGGAAGAATGCCCTGGAGATGCCTGCCAGCCCGGTGGAGCTCACTCCGGACAACTTTATCCTCGGTAAAGTACACACTTCAACGGTCCCAATGCCGGACAGCTGCACTGTAGCTCTGTGGCTGGTACCCAACCACTCATAGTGGCTGTCCTGTGGTTGGTTTATCTGAACTCATCATTACTTACACCCAAAGGAGTTCCTCCGGTTCTTTTCAGAACCACACATAGAGAATTTTGCATGGAGTCAACGCAAACCTACTCCTTCTAGATACAACCAGTTTCATGACGATGAGTGATGTACAGAAACCGTATGATCTATCACAGCTCTATCTATCACGGCTCAACTTGAGTACAATGCATCATAAGGCTTTGTTCAATCTAACCCTGGCCAGTCAACTCACACCAGACCAGTGTCAGTTAGTCCTTGCTAATTAATTTAACCACCACCGGATAACTTTATCCTTGGCTAAAAAAAAATTAAATCTACATGTACTTGTTGGATAACCTTTTCCATTTTGGCTCTGCACTGCTCTCTGTAGATGAGTTGGTCCTTGCCAAATGGTGCATTGCTCAGCTCAGACATGCTGGACTTGGCTGATACAGTACATAAAGTAATGCAGATAACAGGGTTTGACATTCAGGATGGTCCAAGTGCCGGAGGTCTCTAAGAACGGCATCTGGCAACCTGAAATCTGTGTGCACTGTATGTGTGTATGGGGGAGTGAGGCTAGTAGCCCGATACACAGACAAAGATTCTTTTCATACAATCAGGCTTAATACTACAGTTCATGTGAATAAGAATCGGTAAACTATTGGCATTTTTGGAAGAAACAAAAATTGGAAAAGGAAATTTGACACAACTGGGACATGAACCCAAGACTTCTTGCTTATAAAACTAACGTACCAGGGGTCTTGGGTTTGTCTCGGTCCTGGCATATTTTCCTGGTTTTTTTTTTTTTTCAAATTAAAGCTGAATAAAAAAATGTTGCAAACTGATTATTGACTTATTTTTTCAAATTGTTTAAGAAAATCCCTGTCATTCTTCCCTTTCCCTCGTTTTGCTTGCGCTAAATTGGCAACATTTCAGATTCTTCTTTTTTTCGTCTCCCGATGCCTGACGGCGAGCAGAGTGCACTCTGCCCAAAAGGTTGAGTTACCCGCTCTGTCCAAAGCCGTACTCCTTCTTGAAAGAGATGGCTGGCAGGGTGTCACCGCAAAACTGCCCACTCGGTGCTGCCACCTAGCGAACCCTGAAATCATAATCTGAATTCTTCTTTTCCCCCCGCAGAAAATGGAGAGGAGCGATCGATGATAGAGCCGGACTCGAGGGAGGATCCCAAACTCAAGGAGCTGATGCAGGTAGGTTGGTCCATCTAAGACACCCCCCACCGCCACCCTTTCCCTATCGCCAAGGCCGCGTCTACCGTAGGCAACCACCGGGGTTTGGAAGCTACTATATCCCCCTAGCTGTCAGGGTTACCTTTTGCCAGAAAAGTGGCAGGGGATGCTTTTGGATCCCTCCAGGATTTCATAGAGCAGTTTAAGCTCCAAATTTTGCTTAAAGTGATATACAAAAACACTCACTCTGCCTTTGAGAAAGGTCCTGCTAGGATCGAAACGTCAGGCCCACTGAATTTTAAAATTTGCTTAAGCACAAAAAGTCTGGATTCAATGGATCACCTTGCCATTAACCCAAATCTCACTTTGGTTCCTGCTAAGCAAAGAAAAGTGGAGTGCAATTCAAACCCAACGGACATTGAAAATTGAATATCAATGTTGTCTGTAATCCTGTTCACACAAGGAAGTCTTTTCCTGCTTAGCGGATTTCCACGCTTAAGCGGCTCTTATGAAATTGGGCCCTGGTCATTTTGGACTCCCCGGGCAGGGGTTCCAGTTGCCTATTGATTTCACAAACCCAGGTAAAAGCTGTTGGTTTGCCAAAGCCCAGCCTCTCAAGCGGGCCTATTTTAATTGTCATCATCGACACAATTGTAATGTCAGAAACGTTAAAAAGCATAAGAACCTGTGTAAGCACCAGAACTTGGTTAAACCCAAAACCTGCATTGACACCCCCCAAAAAAACAAAACAAAATTGCTTGGGCTAAAAATAAAACCTTTTCTCTAAAAAATTCAATGTTGCCTGTCAATATGGTCAAAAACCTGCGCGCGATAATTACACGAGAGGCTGAGCGAAGAATGGGACAATCTAAAGATTGTAAACATTGCATGCAAACTCTGGTGATCCCATCCAATCCCCAGGAGACTCTCCAGCAAGCTAGCAGCTCTGCTGATCCTCGCTGGTCCCTGAGCGGCCGTCTGGAATTGGGGCTCCCCCCTGCTCTATTGATCCCTGTTGATTCAGCAGTCATAAATAAACACCACTGACTGAACCTCCCCCTCCCCCTTCCCCCTTCCCCCTTCCCCCTTCCCCCTTCCCCCTTCCAGAAATCCTGTTGATACTCATGTATCAGACCAAGGCCCTTGACCGCTAGCACTGGCTGTCTCGTTAGAATTCGTGCCAACTTTTTTTTTTTTTCCTCACACGTTGTTGCACCAATGTGCTCGACATATTGTTGCCAGGTCCATAGTCCAGTATACCCATGAATGCTTTATGGCGCACGTGCATGCACTTGTCATATATTATGTGCATGCAGCACACTCAGTTTTTATCATCTCTGGGGTCGTGCCGTGTCAGCTCACCCAGGGGATGGCTGTGTCTGACTCACGCTGTCGTTGTTTGTCAAACAGTCCCCGAGGTCGAATGAACACACAATTTTAAAGTCCAACTCCTTCTCTTTTTCAAAGAACTCCTTCTTTGTTTTTTTTCAAACCGAAAGTAAGCCAGTGATTCCTGATTGATTGAAATGATTTTTTGTTGGGCATGTTTGGGGGAGAGGTTTGTTTTGTGTTTTGTTTTTGTAGAATTGGATGTAGAATGTGTCTTGGAATACTTGCCGGAAAAGCTCTAATTCATAAAATGTTGCTATACCATGCAAAGTGGTGTTTACTTTAGGTTGGCTGAATTTGTTTTATTTATTTTTTTCAACTGGCCTGCAAGGCCAGTAGCGGCGGCCTTCAACTAACCCGAGACAATTATAAACTGTCATTTTGCCTTTGCCGCAGGGCCACTGCTGAATCACAAGAGGTTCATCATTGAGAGTTTGAAAATTCAAACCCTGTTGGTATCGGTTAATTGATTTGTTCTTTAGGTATTGATGGATTGGATCAACGAGGAGCTGAAGGAGCAGAGGGTGATCGTCCGGGATCTTGAAGAGGACCTCCACGATGGACAGATTCTGGGCAATCTCATCGGTAGGCCGAGGCAGGGCTCCCTCTCCCCCCTCCCCCTCCCCTCCCCTCCCCCTCCCTCTACTCCCCTCCCCCCTCCTCCCAGTATGCACCCTGCCTCGTAAAAACCCCCCACAACTCTTTATCACAAAATGTAGCCAAAGATTTAGCGGTGCTCGTATATCTGGTGCATCCCAGGGTGGGCCGAGAGCTTGGATGGAATTTCAGACTGTTTATGGTGGCGGTAGAAATTAATGGCTGGTTTACAGTGACACTATGTCGGAGTATTTGTTAGTATGTGTGGCTCTAAAGGAAATTGATGATGACAGCATGTGAGAAAATGTTTGGTGTACATGTTTGCTCGGTTCTAAGGAGAATCGTTGCAATCAATATTTTAGAAGGGTGTGTTCTGTCTTTTGTCAGGTGACTGTCAATATTGGAATCATCTAAAGTTAGGGCCTGGCGTTTCGATCCTAGCAGGACCTTTCTCAAAGGCGAAATGAAATTTGAAATTAGAATCATGTTGGATGTTTGGCACTCACCCTACCTCTATCCTAAACACTGCCCGGATCTTCAAAATACCAAGATTTTTTTTCGTCGGGGCTTTTAATGTAACTCGTAACTGATCTCAGCCGGTACGCAGAGGACCCAGAAGCTGCGGTCTTGAGCAACTCGTGTCCTCCTCCCCTTTGTGTCTCTCAGAGAAGCTGGCGGGAATCAAGCTGGAGGTTCGCGAGGTGATGCAGTCGGAAGTCTTCCAGAAGCAGAAGCTGCAGGTGGTGCTGGACACGGTCAACAAGATGATGAACCTCCCACGCTGGAACCAGCAGAAGTGGAGCGTGGACGGTGAGGCCCTGGGTCTAGTTTCATGGAGCCTCTTAACTCCATGACGGCGGGATTTGTTTAGTGCCCATGGCCGGCACAGTGCCATTTCAAAAGCTCGCTAAACAATCAGAGAACAATAAACCTGCAAAATAAATCAATAAGTGTGCACTATTTGCATCAGTGAATAAAATGTGGCACAATAGGACATCTGCGTGCATTTTATCAAAGGATTATTAGCCCTCAAAGATTGGCCTTCTTTTGTGTAGTCCAATGGAGTGTCAGCTGTGCGACACAACTCCGAGAACTGTGTGTGCTGCTACCCTTTGACCGCAAACATACCTGCACTCCAGTGGACAAAGGATCCAGCTGGACAGCCTCAACAGAGCGTGCAGTTTGTGCTAAAGGGCAGCAGGTGCATTCCATAGTCTGTCCGGTGACCGCATTGGTTGCGGGGCAGGCCACCACACTGTCTCTTATAGTAGCGCGCAGACCCTTGATCGTTCACAATGAAGCCCCACAATTCATGCAGCAACTGACGTCAAAAAAGGTGTTTGTGATGATACATATTGCTGAAAAGAGTCTTTGTCTACAGTTTGAACAATAGCGGCGTCCAAATTTTGAAACTCCCCGAGCGGCTTTAGACGTCATCCGTACGCAAGGGGTTAACAACTTCGCACAGGGCCATGTTTTATTGGTTCTGATCACCACACAGTAGGGGGAGTTTGTTTTTTTCTAAACTCACTAAGCAATCAGGGATGGATTTCTTATTCTTATTCTTATTTTTATTTATTAATCTCATCCAACAGCAAACAAAATGCCAGTTACAAGGAGATATATAAAAATAAATAAAACACTAATTTGATAAATTAATTTACAATGAAATAGTTAAATAAATAATGGATATATCATTCATAGAACATTGAAACAAACAGACAGACAAACAAATAGAAAACAAGCAAACAAGTATAACTATGCAAGAAGCAGAGATTCAAACCACAATCAATCACAACAATTCAGCACATAGTCAAAGACTGAAACACAAACAGCACATTAAGTATTAAAAGTTGAAAGAGCTGCATGGACCTGGCGGCGAAAAGAATGCACGGAAGGAGCACCGAACACATCACACATCCCATGCAGCCTGTTGTAAGTGGACGAAATCCTGGAGATGCAGCCACGCTTTGTCACTTCAACTCGGCTGCGTGGGATGTGGAAGATGTGCTCCTGTGCATGCCTTGTCCGCCGCACAGGTACATGCAGACAAAAAGGGTTGGAGTCGGTTACATTATAAATACTATGGAAAAACCTGTACAAGGATAAACAGTCATTTTCACAAAGCCTTACGATGCATCGTAACTCCGCTTATGATGGATAACCCATCGTAAACTTCCATAGGTCATACGGTTTATGTGCATCTCTCATTGCCTTGCGATTGATCGTAAGTTACAGTTGAGTAGTATCACCATCATTTCAATCCATTTCTTTCTCTTTGTCCTTGCAGGTATTCATTCAAAGAATCTCATAGCAATACTTCACCTCTTGGTGGCGCTAGCATTTCACTTCAAAGCTCCCATCAGAATTCCTGAGTACGTCTCAGCAAAAGTGGTTGTTGTACAGGTATGTTGATTTGTGACTCCTCTCTGTGACTGTATCTGTTTTGTCTGTAGACCACATCCTGTTTATTAATCACTTAAGGTGATATACAAAAATGTTGCAAACTGCTTACTGACTAAAATTACCAAAATGTAAATGTTAAAATTCAGTGGGCCTGACGTTTCGATCCTAGCAGGACCTTTCTCAAAGGCAGAAATTGTGTTCTGTTGAGGTTTAAAAAAAAAAACAACGGGATCCTGAAAGCTGTTGAATTGCACATGATTTGAAAGTTTGAGAGCGCTTTGTTCTGATTTGATCGATAGGATCGATACGTCAGACCCACTAAATATTAATCACTTAGTTGAAAATATTAATACCTGTGTTGTTCTTTCTTCCTCTTGAAGATGGACAGAGCACATTGTCCCAAAACGTCGAGTGAAACCCTCTGGTTCTTTTCAGAACCACACTCACTCACAAAAGAGATTCTCGTACGTGGTGTCACCGCAAACCTATACTCTTTAGCTCTGTTGTCAGGCTCGTCAGTTATTGGTCCAAAGTTCAATTTCTACATAGCTTAGCAAGATATCATAGGGGAAAGTAATTCATTGCAGAGTTTGCCCTACTTGACTTACCGATGCGTGCTCAGTGCTTTGACTGATTGCCTGCTGCAACAAATTCCAAGCAGGTCGGCCAAGATGAAAACTCGCAACTCCTGCTTCCCAGCTGCTCCCCAAGCTGCCAGGATTTGTTTTTCTTTCAATTAGCAAACGACCAGAGCACTGAGCTGGCAGTTCTAATTGTACGCCAACTAGGGCAAGACCCTCACAAACCTTTAGCAAGAATTCTGAATACCGGTAAACAAAGGGTGTCCATTTCATCAAATCTGAGGATCAGTCGTGGGACCCATGATGCATGCCGATGCTGTATGTTCAGTCAAAGGTACCGGTAGTCATCTTAAAGCCCCTACACAACATTGGTCGAGGTCAAAGAATAGCATCCATACGCTGTCTGATCCAACATATGCATGAAATAGCACACCTGTGAAAATTTCAGCTCAATCTGCCAAACTAGTCTCGAGAAAATTGTGAAAACCGCGTCATTTGTTTCGCGAAAATGAAGCATTCAATGCTGTACTGTTCCGAAAAAATAGTTTAGATCTCGGTGAGACGTAAACTATTTCTTTTTCTCATTTCTCCCAAAATACAACATTTTAGGCAGAAATATTTCAGTGAGAGGTTTCTACTATAACCATCTTCAAACTTTTTAAGTTTCATGTAAATCTGTGAACGTTTCTGTTTTTCGATCTTACCAATGTTGTGTAGGGGCTTTAAGCTGAGGTGGGAACGGTTTTCGGTAACTAGCCAAATCTTTTCTCGGCCTGTCACCAGAGTCACGTCCCGGTTTCTGTAGTCTTCATTGTTTCTTTTCTTTCGCAGAAAAAGGACAACCTGCTTGTCACCAGCAGAGTGTCAGAGGAAATCACAACGACCAACGAGTAAGACAGTTTCCACCTTGTGCATTTTCCGCATTCCAGATTTAATGTTTAGGAGACTGAAGTTCTTTCTAGATATTGTTTCCAATGAGAGAATTTGCAGTTCAGTGACAAACTGAGACACAAGACTTTCAGACAGTGTGGTGTCTGTCTTCAGGAGTTGGGATTTAGTGTCAATTAACACTAATTCCTTCCCTACTGAATTGTGACATTGTCTCCAATGAGAGAACTTGCAGTTCAGTGACAAACTGAGATACAAGACTTTCAGACAGTGTGGTGTCTGTCTTCAGGAGTTGGGATTTAGTGTCAATTAACACTAATTCCTTCCCTACTGAATTGTGACATTGTCTCCAATGAGAGAACTTGCAGTTCAGTGACGAACTGAGACACAAGACTTTCAGACAGGGTGGTGTCTGTCTTCAGGAGTTGTGATTTAGTGTCAATTAACACTAATTCCTTCCCTACTGAATTGTGACATTGTCTCCAATGAGAGAACTTGCAGTTCAGTGACCAACTGAGACACAAGACTTTCAGACAGTGTGGTGTCTGTCTTCAGGAGTTGTGATTTAGTGTCAATTAACACTAATTCCTTCCCTACTGAATTGTGACATTGTCTCCAATGAGAGAACTTGCAGTTCAGTGACCAACTGAGACACAAGACTTTCAGACAGTGTGGTGTCTGTCTTCAGGAGTTGTGATTTAGTGTCAATTAACACTAATTCCTTCCCTACTGAATTGTGACATTGTCTTCAATGAGAGAACTTGCAGTTCAGTGACCAACTGAGACACAAGACTTTCAGACAGTGTGGTGTCTGTCTTCAGGAGTTGGGATTTAGTGTCAATTAACACTAATTCCTTCCCTACCGATTTCTGACATTGTCTCCAATGAGAGAACTTGCAGTTCAGTGACGAACTGAGACCCAAGACTTTCCAGAGGTTGTGCTGTCTGTCATTAGGAGTCGGGATATACTTGAAGAGCGATCATGATTCCTGATGGCAGTCAATCAACACTAATTCCTTCCCTACTGAATTGTGACATTATCTTCATTGAAGAACTCAAGCGCAAGAATTTTAGATGGTGTGCTCCTTGTTTAGAAGATGGAATTGACTTAATTATTCAAGTCGGCGTTCAACCAGTAATTATCCATCATTAAAGATGCACATAATTATTATCCATTCTAATAGATGCGTAATAGTTCTCACTCCGAAAAGGAGCCCAATCTATAGTTTTTAAAACTTTCTTCAAACAATTTCATTTCTGTTTTTGAATTGCAGGGCCATTGGTGGCAGGTTCGGTAAGTTGAACTCTGACATGACCTGTCATTGAAAGTCATAAATTAGCATATTATACGTACCAAGGCCCAAATGCACTTCCTCCTCTCGTATCAAACAGTGTGCAGACACTGGAGCATTGCATGACACCTACCACAAGTTCATGTGTCATGGATACTTTTTGTAGCGGGAAATCCTACCATTGAGTACCAGTGGGTCTGTTATCGGCCTCATAATGTCTGCACAGACATTGTAACGAGAACTGGAGCCGGTCTGGAAGTAGTGTTGCAGTCCTGCTAAGTGGAAGTCCTGTTTTGTTTTGTTTTCGGTTTTTTTAAAAATATTTTTAAGGAATCGTATATTATTTTTATTTTTCTAAACAGTGTGTTAAGTTGTCTGTAAAATTTATTGCACATGTATGTTTTTATGTAAAAGACCAATGAATTTCCCCAATGGGATAATATAGAAATTGAATTAAATTGAATTGAATTGAAAAACACTACATACAGCCGGTGCTGGCTGTGTTTTAAAATCTGGAAATTCTGTCAATTGGGGTGAGCAGTAATGATTGTCACAGTGTAAATTTTGAGATGTCCTTCTTTTGTGTCTACCTTCCTTTTCTCTCTCTATGCTTTTATCATCCCCTCTTTGATCACTCCTCGACTGCTTGTGTTTCCCTGGTCTGTCTCTTCAGCTTTCTTTCCTCTGTCTGTCTCCTGTCATCCGTATCTTATTTCCTCTCTCCCTTCCTTTCGGTGTGTGTCCTTTCCATTCTGCCTGTGAGAAAGGTCCCGCTGGGATTTAGACATTGGGCCCTCGAAAGTAATGAGATCTTGATTGGATTTCTTCCAGAGAGAGACGCTTTTGATACACTCTTTGACCATGCACCAGATAAGCTCAATGTTGTGAAGAAGGTAAGAACTCCATTTTCCCCACCGTGTACTTTGCACAGACTCTCTCTGACCCACCGCTTGCCACAAATGTTTGTGATAAATATGACTCACTTCTGCAAAAATGAATAGCACTACAGCGTACTGTGTTGATTTTTTTATGATTCTTTGAAATAACAGACCCTTCGCATGTGGCACAAGCGTCAAAGAAGCCTCTTAGGAGAAAACAAGCTTTAGACTTTGCAATGCATTTGCACATTGCCCCTTTAAGTTCCTGGGCTTTAAAGAGCACCTAGCAGCCATGTGTTCCCAAGTTCGTATTATGATGAAATTTTCAGGGGATGTTGAAGCAAAAACCTTTAACAAAAACAGTTTTAGCAACGAAAATTAATACTTTTTTTGATGTTTTCTAAACAATATGCATGTAAAAGAAGCAAAGCAAGCTAAAAAAAAAAACCGATTTCTCCAAAAAAAATTCGCCCCTACAATATTCAATCGCCCCGTACGTGTTAATGCACTATGTGACATACAGGTCACAAATAATGATTGATGAACCCTTACCCTTCCTGAAACCCCAAATGACCACAACCGTGTTGGATTTAAAGTGTGAGGATTAAATAGCTGACGTTTTGGGGTCTGTACAGCACCGTTGCTGTCAACTTTCTGACGTCTGCCCACACTTCTCTCTCCCTTAGTCTCTAATCAGCTTTGCCAACAAGCACCTGAACAAGATCAACCTGGAGGTCTCGGATATCGACAACCAGTTCCACGACGGGGTGTACTTCATCCTTCTTATGGGGCTTCTGGAGGGCTACTACGTGCCCCTGTACCACTACCACGTCACGCCGATGCTCTTTGAAGAAAAGGCAAGTGTCCGTGTGTGTGTGTGTCTATGTCAGGGGACGCTTTGTCAGCGGCCAGAGGTATGAGTTGCAGGCAAGGACACTCAAAGATGATTTGAATCATTGCTTTGCTCCGATTTAACATTTGCAATTAGGGAGGGAAATGATCATTGTCATCAGGTTTTCTTTGTGGTCACCTCCCTTTTCTTTGTGGTCTTTCCCTCTCTGATCACCTTCCTTACTTCCTTAACCACTTCGCGCCGGGACCTCCGAATCCGGAGGTCATTTGGATTGCCTTTGCAACTGGGCCCTCCGAATCCGGGCACCACTATTGTCCACATTCTAAACAAAGACTCTTTTCAGCTTAGAACAAAGCAATACGAATCAGTACAAAGACCCTTTTTGACGCAAGTTGCCACATGAATTGGAAGATTAGCAGCAGTAATTGTGCAATTGTGGGACTTTTACTGTGGAGGATCGAGGGATACCGCGCTGCAGCTGAAAGCACGCGGGGGACATTGTCTGTGCATGCCACACAGCCTAACGGTTGTCGGTCTGGCATTGGAATTCCCCCCACATTCTTTACCGTAATCTGTACGCTCGTTTGTGGCCGACCAACTCGAAGATTTGACTGCCTGGAGTGGAGGCTGGAGTCTGCGGTCAGGGATTGTCAGCAGCGTATACGCACGCACACACACAAGTCCGTTACGGTCCACTGACGACGCACAAAGGGCCCTTTTTCGAACGGATATTCTCTTGACAAACGTCCGAATTGTGCCAGGTTTTACTCTCTTGTACCCATAGTATACCCTTATCGATTTATTTCACAGAAATATATTGTTCCGATTGTTTTAGCAAGATTTTAAAATGATGCATTGTTCAAAAAACCCCGTATGGCGGTCATCGGCGCTGAAAAACCCCCCGGTGCGAAGTGGTTAAGCCCTGTCATCACTGGACTTTTGGGGGGCAAAGTAACCGAGACGCTGGGTACTTTACCCATTTTAAGTCCAGTGCGGGCGTCTTCCTCTCAGTTACTGTTCCCGACCCGCGCGGGCATTTCTACTGGCCAACTTCTGCCCAGGAAGAATTACCGAGACACTTAAAATAAAATAATGGGTACTCGTATAAACTTGTATCGATTCTTTGCCTTGCTGCAGGTTCACAACGTATCCTTTGCACTGGACCTCATGGAGGATGCCGGTCTTCCAAAGGCCAAGGCCCGGGCAGAGGGTAAGTGGGAATCCAATTGCCATTGAGGGGGAAAACACTCCTGGCCCCGGGGACAAGTGGGAATTCAGTGTTAGAATCTTTGCGCATCATTAATTGGGTTCACTCCAATATATACCCATGAAGACAGTAGCAATAATAGCTGTAGCCATCGGTGTCAATTTGGATCCGGCCTTGCTTTTAAAAAAAATGCTGATTTTTCCTCTGGTGCATCTCATGGAATGCCTGTCCCACAATTGGAAGAGTAGCCGGCCGCGGTAAGCCCTTTAGCTGTATGAGTCCGGAGCCGTGACCCCGAGTCCCAGCGCGAGCTGTCCACTCTCGTTGTGTGCATGAATGGTTTGGTTGTGCCAGGGCTGTGTGTCAGAGGCAGGCCCTCTACTGGTGACCAGCACCCATTGTGTACATCACTGTGCCTTCCCTCCCTCCCCAGATGTGGCCCAGGGTCACCTGAAATCCATCCTTCGTCTGCTTTACGTCATCTTCCTCAAATATAAGCAGGAAGACAACAACAAAATCTGAGACGCTGCAAAGGTTTTCTCTCTCTCCTCCATTTCTGGTTTTCTTTTTCGTTTTTTTTTTTTTTTTTTTTTTTTTGCATCGAGCGTGAATTGTTTTGTCAGTTTGCCTGGATTGCCTTTCTCTCCCTCTCTCTTGTTTTATTTTTGTCCCTGCATTTGTCTTCCCAGATTTAACATTTATTTTGGTATCCTCTTCTACCATATGTTGATTTTGTTTTGGTTTGCCAATGTTTGATGGCATTTGATCCAGGTTCCCCTCCCCATTGTAGTCTTGCTCTCCTTAGGCACGTCGTCCATGCCGCAGACCAGACAGTATCGTCCCCCGCCCATGTCATGCCCCTTCAGCTGTCTTGGGCTCTAACCTCTGGCGTCCTTCTAATCCTCTGTCCGACCTTCTCGACATTCTCCCTGTGTGTGCCTGCAGAGATGAGATGATGGGGATTCCGAATGACGCCCATTTGCATTAAAAAAAACTCTAAACTTTGCATTGCAGGGGGAGGGGGACATTGATTGCCACGTCTTTTGTGGGCGAGATGCTTAGGATTTGATGGGAGTATTGGATTGTGTGATCTAGGACTAAGCGTCATGCCAAATCTGGGCCTGATTCTACTCAGATGATGAACACGCTGAGAAAGCTCCACTCGATCTAGAAGCCACTGGGAGCTTCGGCTCTCTGTCCAATGAATCAGCGTGACTTTCAGTTTGTTGAATCGGTTTTAGCCGAATCTGACTGAGCATTCAGTGTTTATCACGTCGAGTAAGGGCAAAACCTCTTTGAATTAGATTCTCCTCGACGCAAACATCATGTTATATCTATGATGCAACGCGGTACCCGCCGCTATACATTATTCGAATCCACCACACGACTTCGACCAGCTCGGTGGTCCAGTGGTTAAGACATCCGTACTAGAATTCGGCAGTCGCGGGTTCGAATCCCGCCCGAGCTGCCTGAAATATTTTTATCAGACGCCGGGCAAAGCACTGAGCATTCAGTGTTTACCACGTCAAGTAAGGGCAAAACCTCTTTGAATTACATTCTCCTCGACGTAAACATCATGTTATATCTATGATGCATAATATTGGGCAAAACCTCTTTGAATCGGTTTTAACTGAGGCCTGTGGCCGGTCACTGCTCCCAGTCATCCCATGGGATGCCATAGGCACAGCTAACAGTGCCAGAGACTGCCATGCATACCTCGTGGTTGAATGGGTTGCGACTTTCTGATGACTTGCTGCATGTCTGTGGCACACTGCCTTGAAGAGGGGGTGTGATCCGGGTTGGTTTTGCATGCGAGTGCCAGTCAGAGTGACTTGGGCCATTTTCAAAATAAAGGCTTAGGCTCGGGCTCAGGCTTCGTCTCCGTCTGACAAAACCTGAAAATCCAGGTTGTGGTTTGTTTCGAAATTTGTAGGTTTGTTGGCTTGATAGGTACAGGGTACAGGTATTCACCAAGAAGCTGGTGCCAAACGCCTGTTTTTAGAAGATACAATTTGACCGACTGACCGAAGCCTAAGCCCGAGCCTAAGCCTTCATTTCATGAACGGCCTTAGATTACTGAGCCAAAGCTGGCTTTTGGACTGGTCTCTCCTGAAAGGCTGATTCATCATGCACGGTCTGTGTGTTGCTTGCAGTGCTTGGGACAGGAGGGGTTGGGGAACCAGACCAGTGGTGTTACTGCATGACGTTGGGTTGGGGTTGGGATGGCTCAGTTTCACGCCCAGAGTCAACCGTTTCCTCCTACAGAGAAGCCGCAGAATCCCCTCCCTATAATCACGGAGGAGGGGAAGGGAGTTTCGGCAAGGGGCAGCTGTACAACTAACCTCTCTTTGACCTCTCAGGTGTGATGCACGAAGGATTGTCCAGCCACTGACTTGATGGACTAAGCTAATCACGGATTGAGTTGTGTGATGATGTAGTGTTGGCTTCGCCCTAGATGCCAGGATTGCTGTTTAACCCCCCCCCCCCCCCCCCCCCGCATGAGAATTCCCTCATGAATAATTCATGCGTATCATTAATATTCATGCTATTCCGTTTTTTGCCCCCCCCCCCCCCAGATGTAGTCAACCAGGACCTGAAATCCACAATGAGAGTCCTCTACAACATCTTCACCAAGTACAAGCACCTGACATAGGACCACCAGAGGGCGCTCTCCAACCAACCACAAAAGACAACTCACTCTTGCCTGACCAATAGAGGGCGACAGACAGCCAACATAGCTAAAAGTAACATAATGTACAGGAGACAAAATTGTGTAGCCAATAAGAAATTCAAGTATTATTTTGTGTTATTTCTTACTATTAATCAGCTCATTCAATTTTTAAATTACGAGGAAATCTGATAATACAAAGTCACAATCAGAAAAGGTAAAAAATTGTTGAATGAATTTTGAAAATGCTGCCTTCCTGTCATGTCTCGAGTTTGTGTCTATGAAATTTTAAATTCTCAGTTATCTGGGTTTTTTATATTCACAAATGCTGAGCCAGAAGTGGAATTTGGCCCTTTTCCAAAACCCGGCTTAGGCTTCGGCTCCGGCTTTGTCTCTGTTATCCAAAAGCTGAAAACACAGGATGGAGTTCTTTGTTGAAGTGGAAGCTTTGGATTCGTTTTCAAAACGCAGTAAAACATTCAAAAACAAAGCCAAAGTCTTACAGTTTTCATGCCTTGTACTAGAACTAGAGACAAAGCCAGAGCCTAAGCCAGGTTTTGGAAAAAGGGCCTTGTTCTCACTAATCGATGACATCAAACAACTCCATGATACCAACATCATGAAGTGATCGGGAGGCAGCATAAGTGGCAGTGATGAAGTGAAATTGTCATGTTATGGGGAAACAAAGTTTGTTTTCTTGCTTTGTTATTGTGCATCCCCTTTAACTGCCGACAGGAGAAAGGTCGGATCCCTTCTGGTATGTGTTAAGTACAGCCTGCAGTACCTTCAGAATATCTGCAGAAGTCAACAATCTGGGATGTGAATCTCCTCTGGGTAGCCCGTGCACATCAGAGCAGCACCTGGTATGTTGTGCTGCAAGCGGGGCAAAGCCTGAGTTTAGAACTTGACGTCCAATTACCCAATGTCGGGGTGCGGGAAGAATTTAAAAAAAAAAATCATCAGATTTCTTCTCATCAAAAGCTTAATTCTACTAACAAACCTTGCACAGCGTTTGTGTGTCTTTGTTTTGAACTAACCTTCTAACGTGTAGCCAGGCACCCATTGTGAAGTAAGTCCAAGATGGCGGTTTCTCCTCGGGGGGAAAATGTGGCGCGTTCCTGAGTGTTCGTGGAACGTTGGCGTAGGGTCACTCTGATTGTCAGGAATATGGAAATGCCCTCGGCCTTGATCTAAGCCAAGGATGGCTGGCAAAGTCGCATTGAAGTGTGGTGTTCACTTCAAAGTCGGCACTAAGAAAAGAGCTGATGGTTGGGTGACCCACAGCTCAAATGGGAATGCCTTCTTCAAAGACAGTTGACTTGTTATGGAATCGCTGAGGTGGACCACGGGCTCGGGATGAGTCGTCGTTTCTCGGAGTAGAGCAAAGTGGCTGCGCCAGTGCTTAAGCAAGTCAGCTTTGCGCCAGTGACAAAAAAGCCCAGCCTTTGTGCTAATCATGAAATGAAGTAACTCCCATCAAAGCGGCGGCTAGAATTGGATGCCGTTACTCCGGTGGGACTCTCCCAGTGGTACGCATCCTAATGGGGTACCCTTGGCCGTTTTTTTTTCCTTGGCTGTGATTCCTCCGGAGTGGGAGTAATGGGATCCCGTCGGCGTACGGGCAAGGGAGCCACTGCCGTTTAGACGGCATCAAATGGTTCATGAAGGATTACTGCACAGGATTGCTTCCTGTATTGGCTCGGCATTTTAGACATATGATACTGGAGCAGTCTGGTACCGGACATCATTGTGGTCTGGTTTACTGCCCAACAAAACCTTTCCAAAGGAGATACCGCTCAATGCTCATTTGACAGATAACATTTCTCATTGGTGTAAACAAACTTTTTGTAAAAAAGAAAAGAAAAAAAGTGGAGAGATAGAAAGAATTTGTAGCTGAAACATAACCCTGAAATTGGCCCGTTTCAGTCTGATCTGTAATGGAGCTGTAGCTAGGTTTGAAACTCAATGATTGAATCATGATAGCCGGTGAATTTAGTGCAGTCATCGTTTTCTTAATCAGTGGCCTGCAGGTGGCAAAGCTAGGGATCTGTTTGTTTTCCTCTTTGTCGGTTCCTCCAATTAATTGTCTTTACGCAGAGGGCTGATATAGATTTCCTTTTAGATCCTACGGTTTGTGCATGTGATTTTGAAACTGACTCTTGAAGTGGCTGGTGTATATTCTCGTTTGGGCCGCCATCGTATATATAAGGAAGAGGTAATTTTTACAAGGTTTTAATGACGTTCTGCTTGCATCAATGTAATTCTAGTTCCTGAGTTTAAAAAAGGGGGGGGGGTAGAGTTTAGGTCTAGTTAGGCGATATGCAACCAGCCTTGCTTTATAAATACCTTCATTATTTATTTCGTCAGCTGACATCTTACTTAGATACATTATGTTAACTTGAGATGGTTTTGGTTTTTTTTATATAATGGGGATGCCATTCTCAAAGCGCGCTGAACAATCAGGAACAATGAATGCCTATGTGAAGAGTATTAAAGTACACTGTATACGCACCAGTCATGCTTCATATTGTTTTGCGGTAGGCTGATAAGAATCTAAGTGGTGCCGGTGTCCTGCCAAAAAGTGTCCCTGCCAAATACTGTCCGCTCATTAGCATACTGATCGCTGATTGGTTAGCGTTAGGACTAGGATTAGGGTCGTTATATAGGGTTAGGGTTTGGATTAGAATTAGGATTGGGATTAGGATTAGGGTTGTTTGGGTTAGGGTTACCGTTACGTTTACAGTTAGGGTCCAACGGTACCAAAGTGCCCAACGTTGCGTGTGTTAGGCCAGCAACCATACACAATGCGTGTGTAGTGCGCAACCATACCCCAACCATGGTGGTTGAATGTCATACGTATTGGACCAATCAGCGATCAGTATGCTAATGAGTGGACACTATTTGGCATGACACCGGGATTCGGAGTGGCCCGGCACGTAGCAACACCACCAGCGTTCCGAATGACGAAATCCCGGCAAAGTGGTCAAATCATTCGCGAAAAAGAACAATCTGCAGCATGATCTGAATCAGGAATCCGGACTCATTTCTTTTGTAAAGAATGACGCTTTAAAAGTAAATATCTTTTTAAAAAGAATATATGCTTATCCTGGATAGTAAATCAACAAGCACATCTGATGATTTGCTTTCCTAGATCAGTCTTAAACGTCAAATCGAATTGACGATTTTTTATGCTTATAAGAAGATATATTATTGGTGCTGTATGTTTTTTTTTGCTTCAGTTGGTCTCTTTACTTACACACATGTACACGTTTATTTTTCATATTGACATGATATCGATATTATTTATGAGCGTCGTTTTGATTGTTGTAAGTAGGAGTATAGGTTTTCATCTAAGGAGAGTGAATTCATCAGGAAGAAAAATGCTTTTCTCAGAAATTTTACTTTTCCTGGATTTTTCTCTAACGATTCTCAGCTCAGTGGAGCAAAGCAAGCCCATTATGGCCGATTTATTATTCTGTTCTCATTTACATGTAAATATACTCGCATTTATACTAATCCTCTCCTTGTTCTCTCCTTTTACAAACCCACGGAGAAAAGTGTTTTGCATATAGAAGTAGGACTTTGTCGAAGGATTTCGCTGATCCTTTTCAGATAACAGTTAATCCAACCAACTTAATAACCTCTGCTGACTGTGTGAGGGCGGTGTTCGACATTTTGTGGCACGCAGCTTTACCAAAGTTGAATTTGAAACGTACTGAACTTCGAACAATAGACTTCCATAGAATTAGATGCACCCAGAAGTCTGCCCATAATGTTTTCGGTGCATTGCACTGTTGCAGGGGTATGCCGGCTGTCAGAATTCTAAAGCTTGCTTCTGTACCTGGTTAAACAAAATATTTCGGCGAATTGGCAGGGATTTAAAAAGTTGGCGCTTAATATTCTTTGGTTTATCTTAGTTACTTTTAGCATCGATAATACAGTCACGCAAGTTCTTCGCTCGTATACGTATTAACATTTTATAAATATTCATTTAATTTTCAGTATTGTCTCTGGGTGCGAAGGAAATCTTGGAGTTTCACGTTCTTCCACAGACGGCGAGCGTTTGTTTTTATTTTCATAACAAAAGTTGTTTCTAAATGAATTGAGCAATACTTTGCAAAGCATCGTCAATCTACGGTGTCAGTTCGTTCCCAGTTTCAGCGGGTTTTAATCCGAGCACACTGCTGCATCTTAAGCCTATATACGACCTTCCTAGTCTTAGAATCGATGTACATAAGAATAATTAAAAACAAATGAGTAGTTAATTTATAATTATAATGTATATTTTTACGACAATAAAAGTGTCTGTATGGAACTATAATGTGATATAATCAGTTTTGTGGTCGTTCTGGGTCCAATAATGATGATTGCAGAACTCCTTTTCAGGGGCGAAGAATTCGATCCGTTTTTTCACAAAGCGAAAGTCTCGGTCTCCCTTTTTGTACCGCGCAATTACTTCGCACAGACGTAAGCACGTGTGACCGCGGGATACGGGTACAATTCGCCTGCCCTCCATTTTCCCCCTCTCTCCCACCCCCTCCTCTCTCTGTTTATTAAAAGTTGCCGAGGCAAATCCCCGATTGGAATGCTGGGCCACAAGGGAAATCATCCGCACAATTCTGTCCCTGACTCTTCATAAGTGGAGGCAAGAAAATGAGTAAGCACAGCCACGCCCGCCTTGCATAGCGGCAACCATTCATTTACCCCCTCCTCCCTCTCATTGTATAAACGAACAAATAATGCGGTCTGGACTGCACGTGCTTCCCTGACACACGTGCTTGGTTTTTGGACTCGATGTCGCACTCTCAGGCCGTAAAACTAACATGCTTGACCCCCGTGCACCGTACCGTGACGGTAACCAGCGTAGAAGTTTGTCCCCTCCCCCTACCTCCCCCTCCCCCGGCCCCGAACAACACTTACCTTTCGGGTTTTCCCCCTTCATCGATGTCGTCATTGTGTGAAAGACTAAATTCTTCTCTCTTTTTTGGTGGTCTATCCGGCTGGTTGGGCACCGTTAGACGCCCCATCATGGCCACGCCCCCCTCCCCGTGGAATCTTCAAGATTTATTTGGAGTACGCTACACTGCACAGAACTTGCTCACTTATATCGGCCATTTTGGGTGTCTAGGGCCTAGTATCGAGTCATATAATATGTCTCTCAGGCGGCTGCCGTTAATTTCCATAGACTTGCGTATACAGCCAATGAGCCCAATACATTGTAATTGCCCGTCATTTCGGATTTCCCTATTTAGGTTAAAATGTAGCTTGCTTCAGTAAATTGCAGTAGTCGGTCCTTTCAGACACGACGGTGAAACCTATTTGTATGTCAACCCCGTTCGTCCTGTCGTTTTGTCAAATCTCCTCGAACGAAACTGATCGGGGTTGGGCTAAGTCTCCTAGAGTCTCTGTCAACTGCGTGTCAAAAATGCCTCCATCGTTTAGCTGTTGATTTTTTGGTTTGTTTTGATATTTAAAGGATACCATATTAGACTGGTTATCAATCCTTTATCGAGTAATTACCGGTCTTTTTCGGGTTCCTGTTTTGATTAATTTTTGTGGGTATACCGTGTACCAGGACGCTTTCGCTGGCTCGCATCAGCCACTGACATCCATGCATCGTGCGCCTTTAAAAAATAAACCACGACCTCGGTTCGTGCGTGCTTCAGCTTTGGATCCATTTTCAAGTTCCAGATAAAGTGCATCAATATTAGACCGATTGCGCGATCACTGTTTACATTGCCATCACGCGACTTACAGTGGGTATTTTTCTCCATCTCATTTGGCACAGAACAGTAATGGAAATGTACCTAGAAGAATGTGGACACTATGATAGTCTCAATAGAAATGAAGGGGTCGTTCTTCGCGGTGGTACAGGTAAGGAGAAGGGTGATCAAAGTCACGCGTCGTATCGTTGCTGGTAGCGACGTTTCGGTTGCCGGAACTGCTAACCTTCATCAGGCAACTGAAGAATGTGCGCTGCGCACGGCGTCCGTTTGTATCCGCTTCACCGGTTCCTGTACTGCCGGTTTGCGGACGTCGTAGTGGATACTATGCGTTTTGGCGCGCGGCTCTATGGCCGTTTTCGAAATGAAGGCTTAGGCTCGGGCTCAGGCTTCGTCTCCGTCTGACAAAATTCTGGAAATCCTGGTTGTCATGATTTGTTTCCGAATTTGAAGGGTTGTTGGCTTGATACGTACAGGGTTTTCCACAAGAAACTGGGGCCAAATGCTTGTTTTTAGATGCCTGTGATATTATAACGAGTAAGATAAATATGACCGAAGCCTAAGCCCGAGCCTATATATAGCCTTCATTTCGAAAACGGTCATAGTCTCCTTTGCTCATTTCCACTCCTGTTGTACCAAATGAGATGAAAAAAATACCCACTAAGTCAGTGATAGCATGTAAACGTCGGCCGTGCATGCAATCGGTCTATAGAACGCGCTTCTCACGTCGCAGGCTCCGATTCTTCACTCAGGTACGCTTTTATTTTTTGAAAAACAGGACGAAAATTCGACCTTCAGTTTGATGTAAAAGCCCACTTTCAACTAAGTGCAGGCTGCAAGACAAAGGCGTCTGTCCGGTTTCACACGGATCCGGAACTCGATTTGCTGGTTCGCTGGTTCGCTCCATTTAACAGGCGACATCTGCTGCGGGAACCAACGCAATTAAAGATCGCTGATCCTGATCGGCAGAGGCCGATCACGTCACACGGCCGGGTGACCCTTGGAGCGTGAAACTGGGGATGCCGTCAAGCGTGCGAAATCCTTCCCCGTTATACTCGATGGAAGAACTTATGGATTCTGATCCACAATGTCGTGCGCTGTTGTGTTTCCTTTGAATAATATTTTGACGACTCTTTGCTTGGCACTCATCATAATACAATTTACAAAAATAATTTCGTACGGCTGGCATCATTTGTTTGACTCCAATCTATAGAATCCCTCTTATCTATGTATAATGGGACTGCGCTCCTATCCTGTGTGGCGCATTCACCCAGGTAACCTTTATAGTTCCCCTTAAATCCCTGTTTCCGACCAACTCCTCAGAAATGATACTGTTTCCCATTATAGTACGACCTATTTCGGTCGCGTCAAACAAAAGTATAAAAAAAACCTCCCCTCATCCTGCTCTATCTGTGTGACCATGGAGGTGTGACTCGCGCCACGTGCGCCACGCGTTTGGAACCGAAGCTCACCGAGTCACATGCCCGCCCACACCGACGTATCCTGGTTTGAATTAAGGGAACCGCGAAAATCAGTAAGCGACGTGCAGCTGAGCCAATTAACGGGCGATCACGGAACCGCTCGCGTTGAACAATGATTAGTTTCTGTATATGGCCGCAAAATAAATTTGACACCGTCCAATTCGTGTTTTTTTTTCTTCAGTGGGAATAATATCTGAGCTGGTTTACGAGGAGGGCCAATCTGCAGTAAACCGGTAACAAAATGGCTGCGTAATATTAGAGAGTTGGCACGGAGTTCAGATTACACCGTGAAACATCACTATTTCCTTGGCGGGGGAGGCTGGCAGCGCGGTCCGCTGGGCACGACCGTGCCGACGAAATCAGCGTTTCCACGGCACGTGTGCCTGTGTGTCGGGGGGGGGGGGGGATGGGGAGATGGAACTCATCGCTTTGGAATGTGCTAGAACCGTTCATCGCCGGTGCTGGCATTACATGCAGACGGACTTGGACGCCAGGGGAATATGGGACCCGGCCGCCCGCCGCTAGGTTTATGGGGGCCACTTTTTCCTCAGTTTTCTGGAGCAGAGATGACGAACAAGACTTTGAGTATGCGTGTCAATTAAACAAACAAAGAATACTAAACCCCAGCGACCAAAACACCCAAACAAAAACCTCACCAAAAAACAACAAACAAACCGAAACCAAAACAAAACACTCAACAATTGTTCAATATCATCATCGATTGACGACGCCGTTTCCCCGGGCCAAATCGCCTTTTTATACCACATCCATTATTTTGTTGGTTTACTATTTTTGTTTAAATGGTAAAGAAAACTTTGACTGGACCGCTTGTACCCGATACCTCTAGTTTTGCAACACCAGTGCAGCGCGGCTCTCATCTGAAATTTGAGCTATATTCTTACCCAGCACTTTGAGGATGGCCTTCCAGAATAGTCAATAGTACTGAACCATGGAAACTAAACTAGTCTTCGCTGGGATGGGAGCACCAACCTCCGAAGCATTTAACCATTATAACTGCCCTATAAACTTTCATTTCATTTGTTTGGTTTATATTTGTTAAATGAAAAGCGAAAGTGCTCGAATTAACTGGCCTTACATCCGCTTGAAACATATAATTCCTGTCAAGTGAAGATAAATGAGATTCCATCTTATTCCATTCTATTTTTTTTTTAGTCATACAAACACGACTGACACCGTCGGTCTTGTAATAATTATGTATACATGACAAGCAGTGATTGCGGAAAATTATCTTTGAAAAACAAGAATCCCCGGCCCTTGTGCTTCTAGTTCTAGCAGAGGATTAATTTTGTGGATCTCAATGGATAGACAACTATGATTTACTGTATCCCCCTCAAGTGTATATCTCCCGTCCTTCCAAAAAAGTTAAAACAGCATCAACCCCCCCCCCCCATCCCCCGCCACAGCTGCGAGTTAAACAGATCGCTATTTGACCGTAAGATATTGAATACATATGCTGCCCGTCAAGTCGGTCGTATGACACAAAAAAAACCCGGAGAAAACCCCGTTTATTATAATTCAGGAAATAGTAGAATGTCGGTGAATGATTATACCAATTTAGATATCAGCGCCGCAGTCCGATCTGGAACATGACGCTCCGAATAAAAAGTAATTTCCTGCAGAAGGGTCGGAGTCATAACACCGTCGACTCGTGTTTGTATTATCATAGAAGTAGTTGTCGTTGTGAGTGGATGTGTTTCATATTATGGCGTACTGCATGCATGCTGCGCGCTGTATATTTATAACGCGGCGCGGGCTCACCCTCGCCAACAAAACGAGCCGCACCCCCGTTCTCGTGAATGGACGAGGCACAAAATGATGACATCACCTAGTGCTGGTTGGCTATTGTTTGGGCTGAACGTGAGGAGAATATTGAGGCACAAAGGTTCTTGCGTTGAGCTATACGGCCGGCCGCGGCACGTGTTGACTAAACGTAGATGAAATATGCATTGTGATGAATAAGTAATCAGTGACACTGACATCCCTGTCTGTGTTTTACATACAATGGCGGGAGAAATCATGTTATGCTGATTAAATTCTTGTATGCACTGTTGCTAGGAAACCGGGGAATCACATGAACATCGCATCTGAATCGGGGGAGTTTATTTCTAGTCCCGAATCTGACGTCGTCGGTGTTTAACTTACAATTACATGAAGAATGGGATTTATCTTTTTAGGATTTGGGATGTGGTGAAGTGTTTTCCTGTGCCGATTATTGTAGCAGGCCTATCTAATTTTATTGTTCGTGTAACCGACAAAAAAGGTCTCATAATTAATTAATACACAAGTTAAATATGCCTTTGCTTCAGTAAAAAAGAAGAAGAAGAAAATGAACAAAACATGAATTTTAAAATGTGTCTATTCGAAACTAGGCAGTGATATTAGAAAGGCAAATATATGGTCTAGGAGGAGCAAGCAGCCTCATGCAAGTCAAATGGCCAGTAATGTTTATTTATAACCTCATCTACCAGTCATTTGACCCGATCTGAATATTCATCGTGTGTATTGTTCTACCAGACGGTTGGCAGAACGACGCCTGACCTACTCTCACTTGTTGGGATGTGGTAAAAATTATCTATCAAATCAGTAAATGCATTGATTTTCCACATTTTTGCATACATGATTCTGCAAGTCCTTGTAGTCTTAAATTTTCAAAAAATATGAATCCAATCTTTTTATTGGAGTAACAGGTGCACGTTAATTGATAGATTCGGTGTTAAATTCTCCCAACCGTCCAATCCGCGTGGCCCCACCCCCTGCAGCGCTACGCTTGGCGCTGCTGTCTGCCATACCACACGTCATTCCGCACATAGTTTCTTCCCCAACGCTGGAACGCCAAAAATCCTCACGAATTTTGCTCTTTTTACGAGGAATTCCGTCCTGAATCTCACCGAACCAGTGCCTTGTTAACCCAAAAAGCTCCACCGAGGATATCGAGGTAAGTGTAGCACTATTTCAGGCCTAACCTGGAGGTTTTCGGCGGCGAGTCGCAGGTGAATTTGGCGCATCTTTCGCATTTTTGTCATATTTTCCCGACTCACGAGTGCGGACTTCCGGAACAAGTTTCAAACTTGTGTCTCGTTTTCCCGGCCGGGAAACGGCGTCGGCGCGAGCCGCCGCCGCCGCCGAAACGCAACCAGCCAGCGGGGAAAGTCTCCCCGTTTCTCGGAGGGCCTTCGGGGAAGGGGCAGCCCGGGCCTCGATCGGCGAGCGGGGAGAGGTGGCGAAGTTTGAAGGGGGTCTCCGGGTCTCCCCCCCTTTACTAGCTTTTTTTTGTGGCCCGTAGTTCGTGTTGTGGACTTGTGCGTGTGCGTGTGTTGTGTGTGTGGGGGAGAAAAAATGTCTCCCTCCAACCAACATTGTTCTCTCGCATAGTTGGCGAGCCTACACAACAACGCACAAGGCAATGCAGCCGTTCGTTCGTGCGCGGCCGGTCTAACGCTGTGCTATACTGCACGCTGTCCCGTATTAGTACCAGGTACTACGGGCTAGCAAGGGGGATATTAGCCGCTCTGGTTCTGCACCGGTCTACTCTGGCCTTTTTTTTTGGGGGGGGGGGCCTATACCAACCAGCTCCACCGCGGCTGGCAATGGCATGCCACAGTTGGATTGTTTTTTTATTTCTGCCTCCAAATTTGGCGTTGGGGGTCGTCCTCAACCGACGGCTAACCTCTCCGCTGCTGGTGCGCGGGGAATTGGCTTGATTTCTTCCGGTGTTTGTTTTGTGTGTGTGTGTTCCTTATCAAACCGATTCTCGTCGGAGCTCTGGAAAGTGGGAAATTATTCCTTATTTCTTGAAAGACCGTGAGGACAATTTCTCTCCCAGTTCGTGATTTGATTTTTTTTTTTAGTAGGCCATAGGGAGGCCGTCTGTGGCCAGTTTTCTCGGTGACTCTTGTCTTCTTTTTTGTGTCGTCGTGAGTGGGCGATTTGTTATTTTTTTTTTTTTTGGAGCCAGGATTGAGTGTGTACGGCATTGTTGTTCTGCAAGCCAGTGCACAATACGGTTGACTGGTTCGTTGTATGAGAACCAGCTGGCGAAAGAAACAAAAAAACAACAAAAAGAGTGGATTTCATAGAAATTTGATTTCTCGCCATGTTGACCTGTCAAACAAATGGAGTGTTTGTTGCCCAGTCGTTTTTCCTTAAATTTTGATATTTGTTTCCCCAAAAATGACCCCCACAAATGAAATGAAACTGAAAACATGCGGAAACACTCTGAAACAGTGTGATCATCTGTTTTGCAGATAATGTACATTTATGTTCTATTTTAATGTGGGAACAAGCAGATGAAATGCCAAGGTATGCTTTGTTGAAGAAGCTTGTGTATTAGTTTTTTAATTGGTTTTCAGATTGCACGGATGATTGATTGATTTCAGTACGTCAAATCAAGGGCCTTTGGATCATCTGTAATTTCCTTTGGACGTAAAAAAATATGATGGTACTTTTGAAGCTGCGACTTGAATTTTCATGCCATCATCAGGTGTTTGCCTTGAATCAAAAAATTCAAAGTGACCGTTATTCCCAACTGTGATAATTGTCGCGGAAGGTGAGAGAAAAACATTGTGAACTGCTTTCGGACTTCAACAACGAACAGCCTGAAATGGACATGTAAAATCTTGAAAAAAAGGCTGAAGTTTTGAATCTTGTTATCTTATTTTACTCGTAGAAGTAGTATAGAAGTAGTAACTAGTAACTAACTAGCACTTAGCCAAACTTCTAGTTTAGCTTGCGATAAACTTTATCAGGAAAACAAATTCGGCCAGACTTAGGTGCAGGTGTACGTTACTTATAGATTTGAATCCGTGAAGACTTAGTGAAGAATTCTAGAAAGCAAAATTGACGTCATGACCATAATTGTATGCCCGATTCCATTGTGAAACTCACTTTTTCTGAGAACTACACTTATTTTTCAAATCAAGCCCTCGCAAAAGTGTCTCATGGCAGACAACGATCAAATCAATATATCCTATGCAGAAACGCAGTGTGGACTGAAGAAACGTGTTTCCTACATGTAAGTGAATGCCAGTTTCAACTGGTAAATATGCTTTTGGATGTTTTTCTGTACATGAAATTCCCCCGGACCCAGTATTTTCTTTCCAGTCAATCAATTGGATATTTTACCCTCTTATTTATAAGCTGAAATATGAATTTAAGTAAATTTGTTTCATGTGCGTCAATAATTCTATTTATATCTCGTACTTTGTCTACCCGCTACATTCAGTAAGTACTTCATTTTCAAACAAACATTTACATTTACAACAAACAAATTCAAATTGGCTCGACACTCAGTGATGGTGCATAATAGACAAGAAAGCATTTTACATATTTCACAAATTTAGAGATTCTGAGTTTCAGTTGTTGTTTTTGTGGCTAAAGCCCAGAATTTGGTGCTCGCCGTGCACTGTCAAGAACTGAACTTTCAATCAGCGTGTGGGTAAGACGAGTCCTGGGTCCGAATCTCACCAGGGTTGCCTGGGGCTTTGTCTCGAAAGCAGTCAGACCAAGGCCTTGGTCAGACCAGGGAGGTCTCGCCTAATCGTAATACCTCCTTGGTCAGACAAGGTCCAGTGTTTTGCAATGTGTCCTGAAGGGTAGGCTATAACGTTAGCCTAATTGAATCGCATTCTCTTTGGTACAAATTTTGTGATAAAAGTACAGTCGGTGAGATTGTGTAAGCCTCTCACACCATCCTCCTCTGTATTACAACTTACAAGTAAGAGGGAGATATCATACGCGTATGTCGATATGCAGATTCACTGTTTCACTTTTAATTAAGAGAAAACATGCCATTTTCCTCTTTATCCCTGTCCTGCGTTTGAGCCAGGTAGATTTCTTGAATGGTTACCCACAATAAAAACCCACCAAAAAACAAACCAAACAAAAACCAAACCCCCCCAAAAAAAACCCAAACCAACAACCAAACAGCCAAATAGAGAAAAGTAACCAAAGAGAAGATGGAGTGTGTCCATTACAAGCAATGATATGTAAATTGAAGTCTTTAATCTTATGGCTGGCCCTGGTCTTTGTAGCTGGATGTTCATTCTGTCGAAGGATGGGGAGGGTGGGGACTGTAGAGAATTTGGAGCCGGTGGGGGACCTCCCCAGCGTGGTCCAAATCGTACCGAATCCAGTGCTTTGGGGAGACTCTGCCCATCAGGGACCTCATTTCCGGCATCGTTGCATGTTTGGTCAAAGCAGTAACGCGAGTATGGTGACCATGGCATTCGTCGCTCAGAGCTACAGTCTACACGCCCTCAAAATCTTGTCTTCAGAGACGCACAATCTGTATGGAAATTCCCCAGTTCTATTTTTTTTTTTTTTTTTTTTTTTTTTTTAGAGCTGATGCGTAGCCTGACAGCCGTTGGACTTTAGCCCAAGTTAATGGGCTTACGGTTCTTCACTATTGTCAAACTGCTCATTATAATCCCCACCAATGTTAAATGTGTCCAGATTGATGGCTTGGCTTGTAAGAAAAACAAGAATGCATCATGCAGGGATTTTGCTGAAAAACAAATAGGGCCTATCCAGTCAATACAGTGATAAGAACTAATAAGCAGGTGGAGTTACTAAACTTCAAAGTTATTTTGTTTTCATTGTACTTTTGTAAATTAAAAAGACTTAATGTCACTTGGTGATTGGCGTGTAGGTAAAGGAAGTGTTTTTTTATTTTTATTAATTAATCTACTTAAATGTTATCATAAGGCCCACATAAATTCGGATTACACCACTGTAAACACCCTTTCAATTATGATCTATTCTTTAGCAAAGTCATCTTTTTTTCTTCTTCAAATGAAGTGTTAAGTGACTGACATTGGCCAAAGTATATTGATGTGTCAGTATCATGCCCTGCCGTGACGAAGAAGGTATGGTCAGCCCATGCTTTGTGCAGAAAAAGACCCTTCAGTTTATAACCAGTAATCACAAGAAACCAGACTGGATGAACTTGTGAATACAAGGCCGCGATACTAGGACTGTTCCCACTGCAAATAATCGTGATTTGAATCACAATTTAAAAACCTGTACGTTTTTTTTTTTTGCTCTCATCCACATGTAGGCCAAATAATCGTGATGCAAAAAATCATGAGCTGTTTGTGTTTGTGCTTTAAAACAATTGTGGTTAATGTGCGTGTCCTTGAGCGTGGCCCATGCAGGGAGACATTTTTAAACAAGCATAGCAATTCCATTTCCTGTCATTCAGAGCATGAGTGGTGCATTGTGGGATTTAAAAACCGGTGTGATTGCTACATGTACTTTTAGCATTCCACACCACATGCACCGCGTGGCAAATAAATGTGAAGTCTCACTAAGTTGAAGTGGAGTCGGAATCCCGATTCAAATCCCACTAATAATCACGGTTATTGTGTGCGTACTCAAAAGGAGTGGAGTTTGAATCGCAATTCAAACTGTGATCCAAATCATCACGTTTTTTTCGGGACAGTTGAAATGGCCCTAACGAATGTGATCAGAAGATGGTCAGGATTGGTCACAGCCTCGGAACACAAAGAAATGTGTCATCGTGCATTCCTACCGGGTAGAATTGAAAACTTCCAAGGGGTAATTTGTTTGCCTGAAAAAGTAGAGATTTTGTCAGAGACAAAAATACGCAGTCTCACAGACATATTTTGGGCCATTGAGTGTTCCACCCATACATTGTACTGTTTGCACTTGCCTGGATCACTACCGGTAGTACCAGTTTTCCACCATGGCCAATCCTATCAGCCTAACCTGTTTGTTTTTGCAGTCCCACTTTATATTTGTCCTGGTCACCCCAGTAACCTTTTAGCTGTGTGTGACAACAATTCAAAACTTCCATCCCTGGGCAAGGGAGAGCCCTCACCTCTCCAAGTTCTTGTAATCTCGCTCTCGCACAGGTTAATCTTAAGCTGTGAAACTAGTTCTTGATAGATGATGGGAAAAACATATGGGCACTATTACCCAGCCTGTCTAAGACAGAGCAAGAGTTCACCGGGGTCAGGTGGGGTCAGAGGGGCCCAGTCAGGGTGCCCTGAGCTCTTTGGAGGAAAGAATGTAATCAGATCCACTGTGTTTGAGTTCTATTTTAGCGGAAGGGCTAGACTTGCACAAGTCTGTTTGGGTTTCCTTCCCTTTAATAGTTTCCACCCCCCCCTTTTTTGTTGTTGGTTTCACCGCCCCATCCTCTGAAGAGCATTAATTATACAGAGCAGCATGTCGGTGTATGCATGATGGAGCAATGCGATTCAGATGAGGCGGGAGAAAATGGTTAAAAGCTGATGTTAAAATTATCAGTTTATCCGAGGGAGAAATCTGAAACCGATCTCTGGTAACAGCTGGGGATAGAATCAGCCTCAGATGCAATGGATGGTGTCAATTAGCACAGTGGTGGAGATGGTTTTTAAAACGGAATCAATGCAACAACAAAAAATGAACGCAGTTAGCCATGATGAATGCATTGAGCGGAGTCGCCAACCTTCCATATTTCCTTGGTGGAATCGGGTAGTTGAAAGTTTATCAACAAATGGGTTCTTGCAAATGATTCAAACTTTGAAAACACTTTATGTCCTGAACATTTCTTTGAGAGTAAAAAAATGATGAGAATTTGCAAATTCAGCCAGATAAAAGGAAAAGTAAGCACACCTTGAAAAGGAACTTGCCATCACACGATTTGATTGAACGTTTGAAATCTTACAAGTTTGAGGACCTGACACAATATCCAGGCAGAGACACCCTGTATTGCCTCTGAGAAAGATTCTGTTTTGATCGCATTCCCAAGGTCTTTTAGCTTTTCAAGGTCTTTAATTATTTTGGATGCTCAGGTGAGAATTTCGCAAAGCCTTACGTTGCATCGTAACTCAACTTATGATGGATAACCCACCGTTGATTTTGAATTTTTGATACACCGCATGGTTTCTGGGCATCGCTCGTCGTCTTGCGATTGATTGTATGACTTATGATGGGTTTGGTGAAATCGACTGCAGGTCTCTGATGTTATTTATTGTCAGTAAGCATTTGACAACATTGTTTCGTGTTGCTTAATTTAAGCCTCGGCCCGTGTGTGCTTCGGACACTTTGCAGAGAGAAGCTCTCCCCGGCTGACTCGGCCTGACCATGTCATCGGAGAACTGGAGCCAGAGCGCTCCCAGCCAGCAGCCTCAGCACTCGCCCGGCCAGACCAACGAGGACGACTTGGCCAACGACGCCGAGGGAGTCTGGAGTCCGGACATTGAGCAGAGCTTTCAGGAGGCCCTCGCCATCTACCCACCATGCGGCCGGCGGAAAATCATCCTCTCGGACGAGGGGAAGATGTACGGTAAGTCAGAGACGGTCGCTCGGCCGCGCGGAGGACGGAGCCTCGGAACCAAGGATGAGACGACTCGAGGAATTTCATTTTTTTTTTCAACTGAGAGTTGTTTGACTCGTAGTGAAAGGAAACAAAGTGGCAATGAAAGCGCGTGCAATGAAGTAGGAACAATGATACCTGAAAAGGCAGGCTGCCGTTAGTGCTTTTATTTATGTATGCAGATTTGCCCCCAAAACAAGGCTATGAAGCCACTCAAGGTTAAGGGCTAAGGAAAGAAGGAGTATGTATTACAATAGACACAGTTGTAGCTCCCCAAAACAGTTTTGCGCAACTTTGATACTGTTGGTGAACTTGGTGCCGACTTGAATTGATGAAACCTGTTGGTCTGCTATCAGTTTGCCAAACTGCCAGCCTGAAAGGTTACGCTCTGGTCACCTGGTTGCTGAGATAGGCAGAGGTCCATTGTGGATAGCGCATTCGGTATTGATGAAGTTAGTCTTTGCAGATCAGATGCAGAAGCGTATTTAAAGCAAAAACAGGTTGGGGTGGATGGGGTACATGTAGGCCAAAGAGGTATACCTCCATGGGTACATGTAGGCTGCCGGGTCTGTGGTCGAGAGCATTCATGCTGCCCAGGGAGTTACAGCAATGACTCTATAGACGTTGATACATGTAGTGTGCTTGTGTGTGCCAGAGGGTACGCTGCCAACAGATTCTACAGAACATAGATAACTATCAACTTAGCCATGTGACTGTTGCTAGTGAGCGGTAGAGGGCGCTATTGTCGATCATGTCAGCACTTCTGATAAGCAATTAATTGAAAGTGAGCCTCACTACAAGAGTCACAGTTGTGTTTAATATCATCGGACATGTAATTCCAATTTTCAAACGAAAAAAAATTCAAAGTTTCATGGCAGTTAATGAGTTTCTATCTGTTACAACTCTCTCTTAATCGTTCACTTATTGCCTTTTGAAAGTTTGCTCAGAACACCCTACTGTACGTATACCCACAGAAATTCAAATCCTTATCAACTTTTGTATCACGGAACAGAACTAGTACTTACCACCTGCAAAAAAGTGAAATCATATGTATTGTTTGTGTTTCTCTTTGTCAGTTCACTTTGAGTGTTGAAAGTGGATTGGTAAACACTGGGCATCCACAATGAAAGCGAGAAACAAGTGGGGGTTTGGCGCTGTTGCAAGCCAGGGGGAGATAGAGTGGAGGCCGGCCGGCCTGTGTCAATATAACTTGGGTGAAATCGATCGGCAAGCAAATAGCAACTTTTTGGGTCATAATGGAGCTCTGTCCCCTCCTCCCCGCCCTTACCAACTCCCCCTGTGCCTCTGCATTCCCAACTGCAGTAGTGGAGTGTGCCTCATTGTTTGCTGGCTAAATCATGGTAAACGGGCAGAGAATGTGACAAGGCGTTTATCAATGGCCGCAGACCGTAAAGGGGGGGGGCGTGAGGGTGGAAGGGGGCAACATTGTGCATTGATGATAACAGCAGAATACATTTGGATGACACTCATTCCGTTTACATACATGTACTATCAGCTCACGGGTCATATTAATTTGAATGGTGCACAGCGCTGATAACGCATTCTTTGTGTCGGGGAATAATGAACCCGACTGACGCTGCATTAGAGCCAAATGCATGTACTCTCCTGTACAAACAAATGCGTAAGCTTGTAAAAAGGTCAACAAATTCTTTTGCATTTAAGCTTTGCCGTGCGTGCAATGGGTCCGGGCTTGGGACAGGGTCACTGAGGCAGGATTTCTGGAGGAACCGTTAAGACCCCTGTAGACCAAAACATGTCACTTTTAAAAACCACCAACAAATGATGTTTGTTTTGGCTAAGTGGTGGTGTTCTCCAATGTTGCAAGCTGGCCTTGTTTAAAACCTTGATCCATAATAGGCTAGCTATACATGTACTTTGCGATGTGTGCCCATCAGTAGTTACTTTTTGAATGAATTATAGGGTCATTGCATCGCTGATCATGTTACCAACACGCTAGAAATAAAGGGTGTAGGACATGGATAAAGATGACCCTGCTCGTTAAGGCAAAGCCCCTTAGATCCTTTTCTCATTAAGTCTAGTATTATTGACAGGCTCCACCCTGTGTGCATATTGAATTATTCGACAAGATCAATGTTTTGCATCCTGCGGATATAAACTAGAATGAAGTATTGGGGACAGGCCCTTCAACTCCACCATGAGTATGAGTGACGAAAACAATTAGTTGCCAATTTATTTCCCCCATGAACCATCAAACAAGTTGATTAATTTGTCGCTCAAGTTGTCACCTCCTAATTAATGCACCAAGTTGTCAGATATTAATTGGAAATTATAAAAAAAGTGAAAAGGCCAGGGTCTGCCCGATTCTACTGGGCAACCCTTGCAAGGTCTTTCTTAAAGGCAGAGAAATAATGACTTGCACATGTACTAATGGGGTAGCCTATCCTCACTACTCTAGACATTAGACACTAGACAGACAACAAGTTGTATTGGTTTCTGAAAGTTCAAGTAGTGTTTCAGAGGCGAGGCATCGGTTTGGATTTGATCAGTATAATTGCTCTTCCTGAAAAAGTAAAAAAATAAATAAAAAAATACTTATGGAAGTTGTCATGGCCGTGCAATTTTTCCTACGATTAGTAAATCAACTGCCATTTAGCATAGACAATTTTGAAAACACAAAAATGTGTCGTCCCTTGGTTCTTTTCAAGCTCAAGTTGCATTCTTGTGTTTGGTGACACAGTTCTTAAGTCGGTTGGAAATTGAAGGACCTCCTTGAACAAAAACTGCTGCTGGGCATGTAAAGTTGAGCTCAGGAACAGGTCGGAAGGGAGGGAAACAGAGAACTGGCTGTCCGCTGAGCACCTGGAGATTGTGAAGCCATAGACTTCCTTTCTCGATTCCGTTATTGCTTCCTGAAGTGGAGTGAGGTCCACGGGCTGAAAAGAACGACCTACATGTAGTATTGGGAATTACCTTTACTTGTGGATGCCTGCTCATTTCCCCCACGCGGTTTGCATGGCACGCCCACCGAACGTCTCTCATCAAATGGGTTTTCTACATGCTGCATCAACTGGCACCACAGTTTTGTGGGAGCCTGGCTTTGTTAAGTGGGCTTCGAATTTTCATTGTGAATTGGAATAAACAGGGTGTCCTGGCTGATAAACACTTTGATTTGTACTGTAAATGGCTGATGTAACAGGATTGCCAGCGCTGACACAGGCAGGGTGTCTGGAAGTCACTCAGACCTGTCTCCAGCTAAAACCATGGCTATTAGGCTGTCAAACCAAACCAAAGGGATGGATATCGGGTGGGCTCAAAAACAGATGTTTTCCACCGTTAAACCAGACATATGAGGTTTGGCTAGTCAGCCCAAAAGAACTTAGAGTGGAATCTTCATTCAACCATTAGAATCACAGGTTTCAACCAGACAACCAGTGGATGAGTTGACTTTAGAGAGAGGCAGTTTCATGTCTTTCATATTATCACAGCACGAGTAAATGAACAGCCATTTATTATATCCCTCTTCTCCTTAGCTCTTTATTAACTTCAGTCCTGCTCCTAATGCCCTGTATTCGGAGAAAGATCCATCAACCTTTAATTGATAAGATAATCAGTCCACCTATTGGGGAGGACTGGAGGAGCGTAAGATTTATGCTCGGCCCTCTTGCCCTTCGGGTTTTTTTGTGGCCGAGTTTGGGCCCTGTTGTCTTGCGCCTTGGTCAATTTCGCGGCCTCAACCTAAGAATGGATCAAATTGAAAGCCTTCAGCCTGTGGTGAAGCAATGATTTACAATACATTGCAAGATTGGAAGTTGCTTTTGATGGTGATCTCATGCGCCCGCTCATGGTGGCTGTCAGAATTTATAGTGAGGGCTGCCATTTCTATTCCCAGGCTCCTGTTTGGAAGCGGGTCGAAATCTCCACGCGAACTGCGGGGCCGAAGCCCCGCAGCGCAGACCTCAGCGCTGATAAGGATTGACAACTTCCTGCCTGTAATCAAAAGCTCCAACGTGAATAACTCAATATTCATGTTTCCGATAATTCCTCACGCGGGGAACATTACGAAAGGGCTCGGCGCTGCGAAATGCGGTTATCATTCACAGCGGGAGAAGGGATACAGTACCTAAACTGTAACAATAATTAGGCTCAACGGTTTGACGAGCTTAATTTGTCTCAATGGGACGATAGGCTCCTGGCTGGCACTGCACTAGTCTTGGTCTCCAGTGTGTTTTTATGAAGGCTTGAAAGCTCAGCTTCTTAATTTTGTTGTAGGGTCGTCAGGGCACTTTATTTATAGGATATTCAGGGCACGTGTGTCAGAATCCCCATACGAGTGCTCTTCCATTGCATACAGACAACTCTCTGAACTCTGGTGTATGGATTTGGGTTTTAAAATCATAGTCAGACGTTTACTTCGAGCAAAAAATGAACAAAATTGAAAAGGTTTCTGTGTAAACTCCTATGTACACAAACTACTGGGGCACTCAATGTGCCAGACAGACATTTGTATGTGGTTAACCTTTTGTTATATCAAACATAGACTTGCAGCCGTATCCCTGTCCCTCAGTGTCAGAATTCTGTCATCAATAGCACCATTGCATTGCCTAGTGTAGTAACTAGTATTACGGTATTTGCAGAAGGTCAATGAGCTAAGAGTGATGTTGAATGTGTATGCATACATGTGTATTCATGCTTTCTCAGTTATCTATAACTAGTATGAGCCTTAATCAAGTCTCCAGGAGTCCACCTACTACTTGGCTGTTGAACTGCTTGGAGGCAGAGGAGAAGACATTTGCAGCGCAGCCTACATGTACATGAGCCCCTACAGGTTATCTGGCAGATTGCCAATGGCCATTTTAATGGAAGCCTTTGCAGGGGACTGTTGAACAGGATGTTAGAGATAAAAAAATATACACATGCCCATTTCAACCAGTGCTGTGTTTTGCTGCGGCTGCTGTCAAACAGCATTACAGTGTACTTCCATTTTTTTGTTGAGGTCTGGTGTAGCTAAAGGACTTCAAACTAAGCAATTACCGGCGGTCCATTCCTTGTTCAGTCCAGGTTCTCGGACTCTGTCCAGTTTTATAAATAAGCCCCCAGAGATTGCTTGAAAACACAAACTAAGCCTCTCCCTGCCATTGTGTTTTTTTAATGGAATTTTTCTCAAGCACAGGCATTGCACAATCAGTGTGGTGGCCTTTTTTTCAAGGATCATCCAAGAATAATTCACAGATAATAGGTTTTTTTTTTCAAGCTGTTTTTTTTTCTAGTTGTATCATTTTGACTCATTTCAAGAACACCAAGCCAGCATGATTTCTACTGCCAGAGTTGTGGAGATCATCCTATTTAAATTGTCAAAAAAAGGACACAACATTTCAATTTTAAAAATCCTGTTTCTTGTTTACCTTTGTAGGTTTGTACTATTGACATAAGGATCGTAGACAAAACTCGACTTCCTGTTACAAACTACTGTACCAGCGAATATTCATAACAACACTCATTCTCTTGAATAGTTTAAGATCTTGTTGAAAACACAACTTTTCAATTCATCATTAAATTCCTCGCAAGATCAGTTGTGTCGGTCGAGGGAGGTGCACACCATCTTATTCCTTGTTTGTTTGACCTCATTTGTTGTATTGTGTATACATGTATTTACCCATGGTCTAATTTGTAATTTGTTGACAGACAACGGTGCGCTGAGAAACAGCGGTATTAAGAGTCTAGTACACACTGTATATGAATGTTATGTATTATTATTATTTCCTGTTTTACATCTGAACTCATTGTGAGGGGTACACTGAATCTGTGCATTGTTCCGATGGATGGAGGCCCACTTTGGTGACTCCCTCCAGTTTGTGTTCAATGCCTTATTTGGGAACGCTTGTTCTCCTGCGAGAAAGGGATGGTAGTGGAGCCAGCATTTAGCAGCGCCGTGACTCAACTTGGAGATGACCGTGGGCAGTGGCAGAGGCCCACCACTAGGCCAAGTGGGTTTCCCCCTTTCCCCTTTGTGTGGCCGCCTTGACGCAGCCCGTCTTTGTAAACCACACCCAAGTACAATAGTCTGCACGTAATTGTCGTTCTCCGAAATTGTCAGTTCTCCTTGCCATGCACTCTCACCACAAAAACCTACACCCTAGGCCTTGTATGTCAATGGATAAATAGGCTACCCTTATGTTATGGATGCATCTTTGAAAGGTAAAAAAAGAATTGACATTGAGAAATATGAGGATTGCGGGCTCTTGTCATGGGTTGACATAAACAAGGACCAAGTCCTCCAAGAGGATTAGTCATTTGAGGAAAAAAAAATCTATGACTAATTTCAGATCCTGATTTGGCCAGTGATTTGTGTGTGTGTGTGTGGAGGGAGGGTGGCTTGCTAGTCTGTAGTCAGTAACTGGCAAACAGAGGTACTGTAGTCCATTAGTTGCAGGGAGCTTCTTCGGAGCCTGGTCTGTTGGAGACTGGAATGCCTGGAATGTCCCATGGATGCCTCATCTCCTAGGTCATTTTAATTATCCCTGGGCATTTCACCTGGCCATGGAGGGTTGGGAAGACAAGAGAGTTCCTAATGGGCAAGACAGGGGGGGGGGCCTTGTCTTTGTCTGATCATGGCCACATCTCTGTCTGAATTATTAACAAGAGCTTATTGATGAACAGTGCAGTGTTTAGAATAGCAGTCAACTACGGTAGAGTGTGTTTTTGTGTGTGTTTTACATTGATCCAGTCCACCTTAGCACACATGTTTGCTTCAAAAGACCTAACCTTTGGTATTTCTTTACTCTACTGTCTACAGTTCAAGTTAGAGTCAGATTTGTTCAAGTTAAATAAGATTTTTCCCATCGGTAATTATAATATGTAACGCATATCTTGCCTTTGATATAGGGCCTAAATGGAAGCACATGTAATAGAAATCATTTTAAGGAAATAACTGGACCGTTGTGTTTGTCAAAAACACGCCGTGTCCTGTAAGTGTAAAGCTGCCCATGAACTGAACACACTGTAGTCCCAGGTCCCAGGTTTGCTACAGAGACAAAGGGTGAAAGGAATGTCTGTTTAGGGTTTAGCAAACCAACCCCCCCATGAGTGAAACCAAAAAAATTAATCAAGCCGAGCGGCATTCCATTGAGAAGCAGCAATGCCACATGGGGTTTAATTTGCAAGTGTGAATGATTGCCGGATATCAGTGTACCACTGGCCCTTTCCCCCTCATCTGAATTCATTTTTTTTTTCTTAGTTTCCCCTCTCCCTGTCCTCTCTAAATTGTGAGGTTTTTTGAGAGGATGCCGTTAGGAATTTGAATGTCCGGGACAGGTTCGGTGGAAATGAAATCATTTGAGACCGTTAGTCCCTCACTCAGCGTGGAGTTGGCCAGGATTTGTCAATCCAAATGCCCCAAAGGTGCCCTGTATTACTATTAGGAGGCTACTTTGTGTCCAGTCCAAGTTGTTCAAAGACCATTGACCAACAGGGTGTGTGATATTGAAATGGTGATGTACATACTGTACATATAATTTTACAGTGTTCCAATTGAACTGCACAACTGGTGAGCTTCAACCACGGGAGTATGATGGGATGAGGGCCTACATGCATGCAGTACATATATTTGAAGTTAAAATGTCAAAGATTCCTTATACTGTAAAGTATGATGCGTAATTGACAAAAGGCACTTTTTGTTTCCTTTTTTTCAAATTTTACTCTTTATTTATTTGACTTAAATTGAAAAAAAGCTGCATCCACTTTGTGTGAGCCCAGGCTTGAAGTTGAATGAAAAAGAAGGGGGGTGGGTTGATCCCTTGAGATATATTGCAGTTTATGGTTGTATCTTTCTGACTACAGAGCCCCCACCCCAGCAAAGACTAAGTGTTAGTTGTTGACTATTTGGGAGGCTGCCATCTAAGAGTGCTGGTAATATTTATGCAAAACCAGTGGTCTCGGGTTCAAATCCCAGTCCAGTCAAAATTTTCTTTGCCATTTTTCAATCTCCCTCCCCTCCATTATCCCTCCTCCCTCCCTCCCCTCTTCTCCCCATCCCTCCTCCCCTCCCCTCCCCTCCCTTATCCCTCCTCCCCTCCCTCTCTCCCCTCCCCTCCCCATCCCTCCTCCCTCCTCCCTCCTCCCTCCTCCCTCCTCCCTCCTCCCTCCTCCCTCCTCCCTCCTCCCTCCTCCCTCCTCCCTCCTCCCTCCTCCCTCCTCCCTCATCCCTCATCCCTCCTCCCTCCTTCCTCCTCCCCTCCCCTTCCCTCCCCTCCATTCCCCTCCCCTCCCCTCCCCATCCCTCCTCCCTCCTCCCTCCTCCCTCCTCCATCCTCCCTCCTCCCTCCTCCCTCCTCCCTCCTCCCTCCTCCCTCCTCCCTCATCCCTCATCCCTCCTCCCTCCTCCCCTCCCCTTCCCTCCCCTCCATTCCCCTCCCTTCCCCTCCCTTATCCCTCCTCCCCTCCCTCTCTCCCCTCCCCTCCCCATCCCTCCTCCCTCCTCCCTCCTCCCTCCCCCTCCCTCCTCCCTCCCTCTCCTCCCTCCGTTCTCACCCCAAGTCCTCAGTGGTCTGGCTGTCACTCGTCAGTTACTTTACACCTCTTTCCATCTGGCTGGTTTTTTTTTTATTACCCTCAGAGAAATTCCTTGGGCAAAGGCAGGTAGATATCTTATCCCTTCCCTTCATTCTCTCCCCACTCCTTCAGCTCTACAGAAGGCAGTGGTCCAGTTGGTGGAAAAACAACAACTGAAGTGGATCAAGCATGTCAGACAAATGAAGGAATTATTTCTTAGGGTAAATATGACAGGAGTCATGGGAAGTGATGCTGCAGAAAAGCAATACGCAATTACGCATCGTTGCATTCCTTACATGTTGTTAAACTAAGGAAACTACCTCACATGTACACATATACATGTACCTTACCTTGGTACTACAGACACCAACACACGATGGGTTTCGTAAAAATGTCTGTGTGATGGAATACAAAGTGATGAAAAACTGACCCTAGATGAAGTAAAACAAAATGTTACAAATTACTAGAAATTAGTCTGCTCATGGTCTGATGGATGATCTTAGCCGCTCAGATGAACTATCTTCAAGATGAAACACTAATGGTTGGAGTCTTCATTAAAAAAAAAATCACAACTTTGGTAATGAGCATGGATGGGTGGAGCTTGCATTGCCAGTAAAGGGGGAAAGAGTGCAGTTTACTTAGGAACAAGTTCTAGGATGGAAGAGTTGTTCAGAGTTGTTCAGAAATGCTTTCTGCCTTTGAGAAAAGTCCTGTTAGGATGGGAACTTACTGCTTTACTGCTTGTTAAAAAACACACAATAGCAAACCAGTGTGCGGTATCAAAGCCCATAATGATAATGAATTTAATACAATATCCCCCGGCCCCATAGTACTGCTTTGAATGAAAATGGGACCCGGAAAATGCACTTGTTACGACATCTGGTATGTTGTAATGTTAGGACAGAGCTTGATACAGCCGGTGTGAGTGGATCAGTCAGCTGCACTCTGCACATTGGTGCAACATGTGCAGCGCTGCACGGTCCCGGTGCGATATCCGCCCGTCGCTGATGTAGGGAGACTGTAGCCCCCTGCCCCCTCCTGTCCAGCTACCGGCACAAATGGAGAGACGTCCTCACATCTAGGGTCAGTGACCGCACTTGTAGTGTACTTAACCACGTGGAGAAGCTGTTTTTATCCAATCTCTTTCCATGATTATTTGGATGCTGCCTAGCAACAAAGGAAGTGCTGGATTTGATGTGATGCACTCGTCGAAAGTGAGAGAGAGAGAGAGGGGCAAAGATGGGAAAAAAGAGAGAAAGAAAATTCAGATTTTTTTTGATTTTTTTTTCATTCGGATTTCCTGGAGATTTTGCCCGTCGCTTTTAACAATGAAAAACAATTCAGCTCGTTTTATGTCTTAATGAGTTGGCTTTGGTTTGAGTTTGAAACCGATAGGGAAAAAATGTGATTACCTGGCAGGCTATGAGTGGTTTGCATTATAACAACACACGAAAAACAAGTCTGAAGAAATATTACCTTATAGCTATGGTACATACCGTACATGTCTTATGTGTACTCTGTACTGTGACTGTGGAAACTGCTTCTCTATTTTCAGCAGGGCCGAAATCTTTCGTCAGTCGAACACACTGTTGCTCATGCTTCTACATAAGTGGTTTCACCTGCTTCCCCCTCCCTGCCCTCTCACCCCTCCCCCACCGCTTCGCATCTAGAGATTACCTATAGAAGAAAACGGCAAAAATACTTGAAGAGTTGGCAGTCGATAAAGCAGAGCATGGGTGTTAAAAAAAGAGTGGCTTTCCGGCATCATTGGTTGCATCTTCCTCCGTGGTTGGATTTAGGTATGGTCGGGCAGATCCCATCACAGCCAGACAAGAGCCCTGCACTTGGTATCAAGGCTCAAGCTTCCCTGGGACAGATGTTATGGCAGAGACAGGAAATGCTAGTGTTGTCGTGGCCACTGATAATATGAGATGATCTGGCAGAGTCATTTGCAGAAAAGCTGAGCTTAGTACTGTTTTTTTTCTTCTCTTGTCAGTGTCAAGCCATGTTAAACCTTGCTTAAAATGTGTTACACAACATTTTTGTACCTATAAAAGTTAAAATTTTAATTTTTGTCACAAATAGATATTATTTCAACACTGCTGCAACCCGTCAAAATTACTTCAACTGTGCCTTTTTTAAGATGAAAGAAGTGCATTCTTTGATCATTTTCATTTCACAAAATGTTACACTACCTTTCAAAACTACTTCCCGTATAATGTGTGCAGTGGGTCTCTTCTCTGCATTTTTTTAAGACGAAAACAAAATTACATTTTCTGATCTTAGTGATTTCCACCCCTCTGGCTACAGTCCAGTTCTGCAACATGGGCAATGTTTGTTTCAAATTGGTTTGAAACCCCCAAACAAACCCCCCCCAAAAAAAAAAAATGGCCAAAAAAGCAGTTTCTGTACAAATCTCAAAGCAGTGTGTCGGTGAAGTAGCTCTTTTGGGAAAAATCACCCTTCCCCTTTTCAAAGGCTCACAGGGACAGTTGTTCCATCAGTAATGCTTTGTGTATATATTTTTTTCCGTTTGATTTATCCATCTTGACTTTTCCATCTACTTGTGAAATTATTGGTGAGCGCTCGTTTAACTTGACAACCCATGACCTGCGGGGCCTTGTCTTCGAATAATAAATCACCCGAGAGGAAGGTCGTTTAAATCTTCATTTGCGTAGTCTTATTAGACTACTTCCACGGATTTGTCGCCGGCCTCTGCCCCAACCTGCCCCAGCCTCACTTACCGGTAATGCCCCGTGGCCACAATATTTCTTCATTGCCCCTTGTCTTCACCTTCAACTCGGGAGAGAAGGAGGGTGATGGGATGGGGGGTGGGTGGGTGGGGATTGGGGGGGGGGGCGCTTAGGGAGAAGGAGGAGGAGTAGATGAGGGAATTTATCTGATCTCGTTGATTCTGAGAGAGGAAATAAAAGCTGTCAGATTTATGCTCCCATTGTCTCTTCAGATGCCCCACAGGATGCAAACCTGTTTGTTTGGCTTCCCCATTATTGGCACCTAGCTGGAATGCGAGATGAGATCCTGTGACTTCTTGTCCTATAAAATAAAGAGAGAAATGACGGAGATAATTAAAAAAGGCAAAAGGAAGACGGTAGTCAGGAGAGTATCTATCTGCTGTGACTTTGAGTTTGACTTGCCAAACAGGAAGAGAGCGTGCCCCGTGTTGGCAGTTTTCGACCACACTTTGTCGGATAATGCATCACACCCCTGGGGAAGCCCTTATTACCACTTTAGCACTGTTTTCAGGTTGCAGGGTCTGGACGCAAAATCTTTGCCTGATCCTTCTCGCGTGGTTTTGTTTTGCTTTTGGTTTTTTTGGTTTTTTGCCTTCTAAAGTCGTTGTGAACTTGTGTAGTTTAAGTTGATATACAAAAATGTTGCAAACTGCTTTAATACTAACTAAAATTACCAAAATGTAAATCTTAAAATTTAGGTGGCCTGACGTTTCGATCCTAGCAGGACCTTTCTCAAAGGCAGAGAGACAAGGACAAAACAGATACATGTACACAGAGGAGGGGGGAGAGAGTGAATAGGACACGGATGAGAAACAAAGGACAAAGAGTGAAGCTGGTAGGGAGAGATCAAAGGGAAGGGCAAGGAGTAGGGTAGGGATTAGTGAGAGGAGGGGGAAAGATCAAAGAGAAGGGCAAGGCATAGGGTAGGGATTAGTGACAAGAGGGGGAAGATGTGAAGTTTTAGTTAGAGAATGCTGGGGACGCGGCAGCTACATGCAGATGCCCTAAGAACTGCTGTTACTACTCCAATAAATAATCTAAAGAGGAAATGTGGTGTGCATGTATACATACATATAATGACTCCCTCACATCATTAATCACAGAATATATAAATCCAATAAATTGATGTTTGAAATATGCTCCTCCCCTGGCAAATGTACCCTGTCATTCCATCCCCTGAAATGTGCCCCAGGCCGGAACTTTCAATTTGCACTACGGTATTTGTGCCATGTTTATTTTCTTCCTCTTGGCTCTTTCCTAATGTCCTGTGTGTTGATATGACTCTCACCAATGCAAATTACAGGGTTTTGGGTCGTTTTTTTTTTTTTTTTTTTTTTTACTTTAGTATCATCTGAAAAAGAAATGTTGCTCTCTGGAAATGATAAAAATAACATCAGGGCACCCTCCAAATCAATGGAAAAATTTCCAGCAGGAATCTCCACGGACTTCCCCATGGGAACGGTCCAGTCTAAGAGAAAGAAAAAAACCAACCACCGAAATGCAAGGGATCAACGGAGTCTAGCATTTGTGTGTTTACGGCCAGGTTATCATGTCCCACTCCACAGAGACTGGAGTGGAATCATCTTCCCATGTATAAAGTGACAGTTAATAAATCTTTATTGGCAGTTGGATTCCCCAGCTGACCCGGGGAAGTGGATGGGGTCTGTGTTGGGTATTTGACTGGCTGGAGCTGTGCATTTTGTTATTTCTCTGCGCGAGTGCTGTCTGTGATATGCCATACCTCTCCCCCTACCCCTTCTCTCTCTCTTGATTGTTGACAAACCCAGGCTAGGCCCCTGCTTGTCATCATTCCAGGTTTTTTTCTTTCTTTTTCTGGCCGTCCGTTAAAAAAAGGAAGAAGAAATGTTCTCCCTGGCACTGCCACTGAGATTGAAGCTGTGTGTGCAGATGAATTCTCAGTAGACTTTGGAGTGGATGTGCCAATATTCATTGCCCATGTATCGCTGTGTTCTTCTACTGCTATTGGACAAAATTGAATCAGACCAATGCATCGATGATTGGTTTGCTTTATTATCTCAGCTTCTCCTCAGATATGTTTGTCTTCGTTTGCTCCATGATTGAAGTGACCCCAGTAGACGTTGTTATGGTATGGGTGCTCCGAGGAAACGTGACAACAAATTAGAGGTCTACCTCCCTTTTTAGCAGGTCGGTCATTGTTGGAGACAAGGATGGGCTTGTCACTTGCATTGAGCCATATTGCGGTAGACTGTCATTAAGTCAGATAGCGGCAGAAAGGCAAGGTTAAGATAATATGTCAGCGTGGCAATTCAGTGTCGGAAGAATAAAGGTCTTAAGTAGAGAAATGGCTGAAACGTGCATGCGTAGTTCAGACTGAAGGTTCACGACCACTGAAGGTATTAATGCCATCAAATGAGACAATGGACGTGGGTTTTTTTTTTGGACAGCATACTTACACGACTGTTGATGTGGTCAGAATGTAAGACGTACAAAAAGTACTGAGTATCAATATGTTTGTAACTCAACCTTGAGCATGAAAGTGAAATACATGCATGTACTATGTAGGAAAGGGTGTTTGAATGACAATAAGTGTCTCTGAATCAGGTTGTGTTGATTGTTCAGGTCTCAGGCTCATGATAAGACAATCGGGCGTATTATATCACAAAGGACTGTGCATGCCTTGAATGTGATCCACCCGGAGGCACTTTCCCCGACTGCACATGCTTGGTTTGCAAACTACAATATACGTGTACGTTTTGTGCATAGCCATGTAGAGATAAACAGCTGGTTACAGTGCGGACGTTTTTCTGCATGCACTGATTTGTAGGGTGTAACTTTTAAATTTTCTCTTTTCGATAGCGTTTACACACACAAAACCTTGCCAAAAAATCGCAAGAAGAAGTGCGATTTGGATAGCAAGTTGAATTGCAAGTACCAGTATTAGTGAGATTTTAGCATTCATGCACAAATAAAATAAATTGATTATTGAATTGTGATTCAAAAATCAAACATTTGATAGCGCTTTTTCATGCTAGTGGGAACGCACCTTATGTCACTGGACTCTCAAAATTGTACATTTGCAACACAAAGATTGGCCTAATTGTACAAGTAGGGGACCTACCTGTGGTGGAGCCCCAACACACTCTATATGTCAGTGACCCATTATATACCATACTGCCCTCAAACAAAGGATATTACAGACGTCTTGTAATCTTGATCTGAAAACCAGAGCGCCCTGTAGTTGGCACGTTATGATTTAATCCAATTCTGATCCATAAAATTTGATTCCCGCTCCTGCGCTTTGAAGCCCGATTCAACCCACCCCTGTGGTTGTAGCCTCAGGGTTCCGGTTTGATAGCCTGCCTCAACACTTTCACGTGGCAGGCAGCCTAACAGAATTTGTGAAAAATCACTCGGATGAACAATTTGGGCACTCCTGTTTGGTTTCAGCTCTCAACAAGATGGGACACCCTAATGGATTTCCAAATCATAGCTAAACCCATGCCCCATTGGATTGTACATTGTAGATGTATACCTGCACCGACTAAGCTGCCCTGAACCATACTGTTTGTGTCAGTGCGTGTGCTGTAGCCGGGCACAGCACAGCACAGTCCACCTCATCTACAGTCTGTCAAGAAGAACGCAATAAGCGGGCCTGTTTGCACACAATTGCACGGAGGTCAGAGGGGATGGTCTGTGGAGGGTGGTCATGTCCCCTGCCACCTACAGTGGGCTGTACGATGAACTGTGCTGAGATCTGAGGTGTTGTGCCACCTAAGCCCGGTGCCACCGTCTGTCCGTGAGACTCGGTCCGTGCATATTTGACTGGGGGTCAGTTTCAGGGAATGTGAAGGTCCTGCAATGGGGATGCAGGTGGGAACTGGGAATGCTGCAGGGATGGAATTGTAAGAACACTGACTGTCCCATTAAGATGAACACACAGAGTAGTCTGTTGATTGTATACACTGCCTCACGTGATACTACAATACATGAGTATTTGCAGATAGGGGCAGTGAGTATCGCCTTTCATGTGAGTGTCATACAATGATAATGACCCCAGGAAGATAGTGTCTGTGTGTATAGTCTGCCTTAAAGATGCACTGTTCCAGGAAGTGGTATTAATAGCATCCATTTGCTCTGCAGTCATTGATGATTGGCAATCCAAGCTTTGTCATTTTTTTTCTCTTTAAGATTAAAATCTGCAAAAGATGATACATGTATGTACCTGTTGTTCCCCTCAAAGAAACTTCTTTTGTGCCTTCATTTTCATGAGAGTGCATGTGCTAAAGATAAATGTTGCTTAGATGCGTGTACCGGCAGAGTTCATCCATTTATCTCTCCTCTCCTCTCATTACAGAAATCAATCTATGTGGAAAAACACAAAGGGCGCTCGATTAGAAAGGAAAAGGTTTTTCTTTTATAATGCAAAGTACATTGTATATCACCACTCTGATCATAAAAAAAGCACGGTCTTTATTCTTTTTATCAGGCACAAAGCTCAGTGATGAAGTGACTTTAGACATCTCACATTGGGTGGCTGCTGGTCTGCCTTTCCTTGTGGTGTTTGGCGCCTTCTCTTGAAATGCGTACTGGGTGCAGGTAGCCCTGGACAAAAAAACAAATAGAGGAAAGATAGCGGGACGGAAAGGATTGGTTTGTGCCGAGTGTTGACACTGGCATGCTATGGGAGGAATTGCACACAATGGTCAGATGACAGCCTACTTCATGAGGATTGATTATTCAGTGTCCCTCTGTCTGTTTTTGCTGTCTCCCTCTCTCACTTTCTCCCTCTCCAAAGGATGGAAGAGCTGGACCCCATCCATGGAAATTTAATTTCAGAGAATTATAAAATGGCTTAATAATTTCAGCAGGAGTCATTCGTGTGCGCTTGTACATAATTAAATTCTCTGTTTACAAGTATGAGTGAGCCCCTCCCCCCACCTCAACCTAACATACAGGCTGCCAGAAGAATCCCAATCACCAGAAAATTGCATCAGAGGGTTTTTATATTTTGTACACATCCCCATTTAACCTGTCCAATTTATTTGGGCACGTGCTGCTTGCAGTAATTGTCCTTCGTTTTAGACAGAATCAGGGCGATAAAACAACCGAGTTGTTTTTGTTTTTTTCCCTATCCCCTCTCTTCTTACCCTAGATGAATTGTTTCCCTTTGAAAATGATTTTTTTTTCTCCCCCCCCCTCCCTCTGGCGCTCATTTTCTAGGTCGCAATGAGCTCATTGCCCGCTACATCAAGCTGAGGACGGGCAAGACGAGAACGAGGAAACAGGTAAGGTTGTTGCCATTGCAACGTGTCAGAGAGTGACGCTGTTCCCTTTTCACTGTTCTCAAATCTTTGATTCTTTCCATTGTTTTGATCGATTCTTGTTAAAAACCAATATGCAATATCAGGGCTTGAATTTCAGAAAAAAAAATTACAACAGGTCTAGTAACTGAAGACTACTGGACCTGAACTATTTTTACAAGACCTGTGCCATAAAAAAGAAATAAAAAACCTCAAATTTTGCACGCAGTGAAAGGAATGCCGTGAGAAAATGCTCTCTTTACTTGTACAGGTCAAAGTCAAAGTTATATTTGAGTGCCATTTTCTTTATGGTGCAAGAAAAAAAGTCACTAGACAGCCAGTCCAGTGCAGTCACACTCAGCACTAGACCGACGCTAAAATCACTAGACTCGGTCCACGGTCTAGTGGATATTTCCAGCCCTGAGATATGATAGGTATTATTTGCTGTTTTTGCACCTCAGAAAAAACACCACCCAAAGTCTTGAAAATCAGAGTTTAAGTTCTGTACAAGAGACTGAAAAGACGCCCTGGGGAATGTCTGCACAGTTTTAGTCAATGTGTGTTGGAGGGTCTCACCAGCTGAAGTTACATTGTTACAAATTGTTACAAATTGTTACAAATTGTTACAAATTGTTACAAATTGTTACAAATTGTTACAAATTGTTACAAATTGTTACAAATTGTTACAAATTGTTACAAATTGTTACAAATTGTTACAAATTGTTACAAATTGTTACAAATTGTTACAAATTGTTACAAATTGTTACAAATTGTTACAAATTGTTACAAATTGTTACAAATTGTTACAAATGTTGTGATGGCTTTTGAATCCAAAAGGATGCACTGATGAGCGATGAGCTCCCCCCCCCCAAAAAAAAAAAAGAAGAAGAAAAAAAAAGCTTGTAAAAATCTATTTCTACCTGGGAAAAAGATGATAAGCATTTACTGTTGTAATTGTCTAGTTCCCTGCCTTCCTGCTCACTGTTCCCTTTTATGTTTTGGGCTCCGAATGAACCATGCCAATTATTCCCTGTATACTGCATAGCTCATAGAACAGTACAAAGCACTGCAGATGTTTTCTTTTGAGTTTATACATGTTGCTTTTAATTGAGCTTTTTTGAATTTATTTTCTTGGTTGCTGTCTGCACTCTGTTTTGTGGGGTTATATTTGGCTGGGGGGGGGGTCTCTTTGTTTCATGTTGCTTTGCCCCAGACCAAGCAGGGCTTGATCCTAAGGTGGTTTCAAATCAATGGCTAGCACTAGGGGGCTTTGGACTTTTCAGAACCACACATACTCACAAAAGAGAATTTACACGGTGTCACCGCAAACCTATTAATATCCGGCATTTCGTTGTCGACCCTTTTTCTGCTGCACTAGGGCCGTTCCCACTACACCAAATAAACGCGATTATTTGGATCGCGATTTGAATCGCGATTCAAACTCCACTTTTTTTGGCATGTGGGGACACAATAAACACGATTATTAGTGGGATTTTCAATCGCGATTTGGACTCCACTAAGAGTTTCAAATAATAGCATTTATTTGCGACGCGATGTGTGTGGGAATGCTCCGCTCAAATCGCACCGTTTTTTTTTTTTTTAAGCCCACGATGCATTGCGCAAGCATGGCATTTCCTGCCAGCAGCTTACTGCCAGGAAGTGCAGCACAGGGTTTGCTTACTTTCATCAGCGATTCCCGCCATTCCCGCTTGCGCAGCGCGACCACATGCTAACCGCAATCGGCTCACGTTTATTTGCGACGCGACTATTTGGCCTGTGTGGACACGACCCCCCCAAAAAAGTTTTTTTGAATCTCGATTCAAATCGCGATTATTTTCGTATTGGGAACGGCCCTACTGTTGCCACAGCCATAGCCAATACGTGGCTCATACACCCCACCCCATCTTATTTGTTCAACAACAGTCTGAATGATGTCTTCCCCACTTTGATGAAAACTAAATATCTTAAAAAAAAAAAAAAAGGAATATCCAGAGAATGCACCCATTCCTGGTAATGATATCTTCCCCACATTGATGAAAACTAAATATCTTGACAAAAAGGAGGAACATCCAGAGAATGCACCCATTCCTGGTAATGATATCTTCCCCACATTGATGAAAACTAAATATCTTGAAAAAAAGGAGGAACATCCAGAGAATGCACCCATTCCTGGTAATGATATCTTCCCCACTTTGATGAAAACTAAATATCTTGAAAAAAAGGAGGAACATCCAGAGAATGCACCCATTCCTGGTAATGATATCTTCCCCACATTGATGAAAACTAAATATCTTGAAAAAAAGGAGGAACATCCAGAGAATGCACCCATTCCTGGTAATGATATCTTCCCCACATTGATGAAAACTAAATATCTTGAAAAAAAGGAGGAACATCCAGAGAATGCACCCATTCCTGGTAATGATATCTTCCCCACTTTGATGAAAACTAAATATCTTGAAAAAAAGGAGGAACATCCAGAGAATGCACCCATTCCTGGTAATGATATCTTCCCCACATTGATGAAAACTAAATATCTTGAAAAAAAGGAGGAACATCCAAAGAATGCACCCATTCCTGGTAATGATATCTTCCCCACTTTGATGAAAACTAAATATCTTGAAACAAAGGAGGAACATCCAGAGAATGCACCCATTCCTGGTAATGATATCTTCCCCACATTGATGAAAACTAAATATCTTGAAAAAAAGGAGGAACATCCAGAGAATACACCCATTCCTGGTAATGATATCTTCCCCACATTGATGAAAACTAAATATCTTGACAAAAAGGAGGAACATCCAGAGAATACACCCATTCCTGGTAATGATATCTTCCCCACATTGATGAAAACTAAATATCTTGAAAAAAAGGAGGAACATCCAGAGAATGCACCCATTCCTGGTAATGATATCTTCCCCACTTTGATGAAAACTAAATATCTTGAAAAAAAGGAGGAACATCCAGAGAATGCACCCATTCCTGGTAATGATATCTTCCCCACTTTGATGAAAACTAAATATCTTGAAAAAAAGGAGGAACATCCAGAGAATGCACCCATTCCTGGTAATGATATCTTCCCCACATTGATGAAAACTAAATATCTTGAAAAAAAGGAGGAACATCCAAAGAATGCACCCATTCCTGGTAATGATATCTTCCCCACTTTGATGAAAACTAAATATCTTGAAAAAAAGGAGGAACATCCAAAGAATGCACCCATTCCTGGTAATGATATCTTCCCCACTTTGATGAAAACTAAATATCTTGAAACAAAGGAGGAACATCCAGAGAATGCACCCATTCCTGGTAATGATATCTTCCCCACATTGATGAAAACTAAATATCTTGAAAAAAAGGAGGAACATCCAGAGAATGCACCCATTCCTGGTAATGATATCTTCCCCACTTTGATGAAAACTAAATATCTTGAAAAAAAGGAGGAACATCCAGAGAATGCACCCATTCCTGGTAATGATATCTTCCCCACTTTGATGAAAACTAAATATCTTGAAAAAAAGGAGGAACATCCAGAGAATGCACCCATTCCTGGTAATGATATCTTCCCCACTTTGATGAAAACTAAATATCTTGAAAAAACGGAGGAACATCCAGAGAATGCACCCATTCCTGGTAATGATATCTTCCCCACTTTGATGAAAACTAAATATCTTGAAAAAAAGGAGGAACATCCAGAGAATGCACCCATTCCTGGTAATGATATCTTCCCCACATTGATGAAAACTAAATATCTTGAAAAAAAGGAGGAACATCCAGAGAATGCACCCATTCCTGGTAATGATATCTTCCCCACTTTGATGAAAACTAAATATCTTGAAAAAAAGGAGGAACATCCAGAGAATGCACCCATTCCTGGTAATGATATCTTCCCCACATTGATGAAAACTAAATATCTTGAAAAAAAGGAGGAACATCCAAAGAATGCACCCATTCCTGGTAATGATATCTTCCCCACTTTGATGAAAACTAAATATCTTGAAAAAAAGGAGGAACATCCAAAGAATGCACCCATTCCTGGTAATGATATCTTCCCCACTTTGATGAAAACTAAATATCTTGAAACAAAGGAGGAACATCCAGAGAATGCACCCATTCCTGGTAATGATATCTTCCCCACATTGATGAAAACTAAATATCTTGAAAAAAAGGAGGAACATCCAGAGAATGCACCCATTCCTGGTAATGATATCTTCCCCACTTTGATGAAAACTAAATATCTTGAAAAAAAGGAGGAACATCCAGAGAATGCACCCATTCCTGGTAATGATATCTTCCCCACTTTGATGAAAACTAAATATCTTGAAAAAAAGGAGGAACATCCAGAGAATGCACCCATTCCTGGTAATGATATCTTCCCCACATTGATGAAAACTAAATATCTTGAAAAAAAGGAGGAACATCCAGAGAATGCACCCATTCCTGGTAATGATATCTTCCCCACATTGATGAAAACTAAATATCTTGAAAAAAAGGAGGAACATCCAGAGAATGCACCCATTCCTGGTAATGATATCTTCCCCACATTGATGAAAACTAAATATCTTGAAAAAAAGGAGGAACATCCAGAGAATGCACCCATTCCTGGTAATGATATCTTCCCCACTTTGATGAAAACTAAATATCTTGAAAAAAAGGAGGAACATCCAGAGAATGCACCCATTCCTGGTAATGATATCTTCCCCACATTGATGAAAACTAAATATCTTGAAAAAAAGGAGGAACATCCAGAGAATGCACCCATTCCTGGTAATGATATCTTCCCCACTTTGATGAAAACTAAATATCTTGAAAAAAAGGAGGAACATCCAGAGAATGCACCCATTCCTGGTAATGATATCTTCCCCACATTGATGAAAACTAAATATCTTGAAAAAAAGGAGGAACATCCAGAGAATGGACCCATTCCTGGTAATGATATCTTCCCCACATTGATGAAAACTAAATATCTTGAAAAAACGGAGGAACATCCAGAGAATGCACCCATTCCTGGTAATGATATCTTCCCCACATTGATGAAAACTAAATATCTTGAAAAAACGGAGGAACATCCAGAGAATGCACCCATTCCTGGTAATGATATCTTCCCCACTTTGATGAAAACTAAATATCTTGAAAAAACGGAGGAACATCCAGAGAATGCACCCATTCCTGGTAATGATATCTTCCCCACATTGATGAAAACTAAATATCTTGACAAAAAGGAGGAACAACCAGAGAATGCACCCATTCCTGGTAATGATATCTTCCCCACATTGATGAAAACTAAATATCTTGAAAAAAAGAGGAACATCCAGAGAATGCACCCATTCCTGGTAATGATATCTTCCCCACTTTGATGAAAACTAAATATCTTGAAAAAAAGGAGGAACATCCAGAGAATGCACCCATTCCTGGTAATGATATCTTCCCCACTTTGATGAAAACTAAATATCTTGAAAAAAAGGAGGAACATCCAGAGAATGCACCCATTCCTGGTAATGATATCTTCCCCACATTGATGAAAACTAAATATCTTGAAAAAAAGGAGGAACATCCAGAGAATGCACCCATTCCTGGTAATGATATCTTCCCCACATTGATGAAAACTAAATATCTTGAAAAAAAGGAGGAACATCCAGAGAATGCACCCATTCCTGGTAATGATATCTTCCCCACTTTGATGAAAACTAAATATCTTGAAAAAAAGAGGAACATCCAGAGAATGCACCCATTCCTGGTAATGATATCTTCCCCACATTGATGAAAACTAAATATCTTGAAAAAAAGGAGGAACATCCAAAGAATGCACCCATTCCTGGTAATGATATCTTCCCCACTTTGATGAAAACTAAATATCTTGAAAAAAAGGAGGAACATCCAAAGAATGCACCCATTCCTGGTAATGATATCTTCCCCACTTTGATGAAAACTAAATATCTTGAAAAAAAGGAGGAACATCCAGAGAATGCACCCATTCCTGGTAATGATATCTTCCCCACTTTGATGAAAACTAAATATCTTGAAAAAAAGGAGGAACATCCAGAGAATGCACCCATTCCTGGTAATGATATCTTCCCCACTTTGATGAAAACTAAATATCTTGAAAAAAAGGAGGAACATCCAGAGAATGCACCCATTCCTGGTAATGATATCTTCCCCACTTTGATGAAAACTAAATATCTTGAAAAAAAGGAGGAACATCCAGAGAATGCACCCATTCCTGGTAATGATATCTTCCCCACTTTGATGAAAACTAAATATCTTGACAAAAAGGAGGAACATCCAGAGAATGGACCCATTCCTGGTAATGATATCTTCCCCACTTTGATGAAAACTAAATATCTTGAAAAAAAGGAGGAACATCCAGAGAATGGACCCATTCCTGGTAATGATATCTTCCCCACTTTGATGAAAACTAAATATCTTGAAAAAAAGGAGGAACATCCAGAGAATACACCCATTCCTGGTAATGATATCTTCCCCACTTTGATGAAAACTAAATATCTTGACAAAAAGGAGGAACATCCAGAGAATGCACCCATTCCTGGTAATGATATCTTCCCCACTTTGATGAAAACTAAATATCTTGACAAAAAGGAGGAACATCCAGAGAATGCACCCATTCCTGGTAATGATATCTTCCCCACTTTGATGAAAACTAAATATCTTGAAAAAAAGGAGGAACATCCAGAGAATGCACCCATTCCTGGTAATGATATCTTCCCCACATTGATGAAAACTAAATATCTTGAAACAAAGGAGGAACATCCAGAGAATGCACCCATTCCTGGTAATGATATCTTCCCCACTTTGATGAAAACTAAATATCTTGAAAAAAAGGAGGAACATCCAGAGAATGCACCCATTCCTGGTAATGATATCTTCCCCACTTTGATGAAAACTAAATATCTTGACAAAAAGGAGGAACATCCAGAGAATGCACCCATTCCTGGTAATGATATCTTCCCCACTTTGATGAAAACTAAATATCTTGAAAAAAAGGAGGAACATCCAGAGAATGCACCCATTCCTGGTAATGATATCTTCCCCACATTGATGAAAACTAAATATCTTGAAAAAAAGGAGGAACATCCAGAGAATGCACCCATTCCTGGTAATGATATCTTCCCCACTTTGATGAAAACTAAATATCTTGAAAAAAAGGAGGAACATCCAGAGAATGCACCCATTCCTGGTAATGATATCTTCCCCACATTGATGAAAACTAAATATCTTGAAAAAAAGGAGGAACATCCAGAGAATGCACCCATTCCTGGTAATGATATCTTCCCCACATTGATGAAAACTAAATATCTTGAAAAAAAGGAGGAACATCCAGAGAATGCACCCATTCCTGGTAATGATATCTTCCCCACATTGATGAAAACTAAATATCTTGACAAAAAGGAGGAACATCCAGAGAATGCACCCATTCCTGGTAATGATATCTTCCCCACATTGATGAAAACTAAATATCTTGACAAAAAGGAGGAACATCCAGAGAATGCACCCATTCCTGGTAATGATATCTTCCCCACTTTGATGAAAACTAAATATCTTGAAAAAAAGGAGGAACATCCAGAGAATGCACCCATTCCTGGTAATGATATCTTCCCCACTTTGATGAAAACTAAATATCTTGAAAAAAAGGAGGAACATCCAGAGAATGCACCCATTCCTGGTAATGATATCTTCCCCACATTGATGAAAACTAAATATCTTGACAAAAAGGAGGAACATCCAAAGAATGCACCCATTCCTGGTAATGATATCTTCCCCACTTTGATGAAAACTAAATATCTTGAAAAAAAGGAGGAACATCCAGAGAATGCACCCATTCCTGGTAATGATATCTTCCCCACATTGATGAAAACTAAATATCTTGAAAAAAAGGAGGAACATCCAAAGAATGCACCCATTCCTGGTAATGATATCTTCCCCACATTGATGAAAACTAAATATCTTGAAAAAAAGGAGGAACATCCAGAGAATGCACCCATTCCTGGTAATGATATCTTCCCCACTTTGATGAAAACTAAATATCTTGAAAAAAAGGAGGAACATCCAAAGAATGCACCCATTCCTGGTAATGATATCTTCCCCACTTTGATGAAAACTAAATATCTTGAAAAAAAGGAGGAACATCCAGAGAATGCACCCATTCCTGGTAATGATATCTTCCCCACATTGATGAAAACTAAATATCTTGACAAAAAGGAGGAACATCCAGAGAATGCACCCATTCCTGGTAATGATATCTTCCCCACATTGATGAAAACTAAATATCTTGAAAAAAAGGAGGAACATCCAAATAATGCACCCATTCCTGGTGAGATTCTGCTGCCATTAGTGCTATTTTTTATGCATGATGTGTTTGGATTTTATGCCTCCATAACTGAAACCTTTTCTGATTCAAAAATATTTTACAAATATTTCCCTCTAATTTAGTGACTGAATTTTTTTTTTTTGGGGGGGTTGGTTGTTGTTTGTTTGTTTTGTTGTTGCGGTCATTGTGATTTGTTTGTGCAGACAAATACTTTAGTTTATTCATTTCTTTGATTTTGTGTTCTTGTTTATTTTTATAATTTTGGAAGGCAGAACATGCGACTTCTTTTTTCTTGATTTTGTATCAGTTTGAAGAAAACTGATTGTGATTTATCACAAGTTACGTAAACCACTTGCTGCAAGTTTTCTCAAATGAAATTGAACAAGCCCCCTCCTATGCTTGAAATAAAGGGCAATTACGAAAATTTATTAAAATTACAAAAATCAACAAGTCACATCTTCTGCCTTCAGTGTAAACCAAAGATTGAATGAGCATGGCATTTCCATTTTATTTTATTTTTTTTATTTTGTTGAATCATAGAGCATCCCTCTCTGAGCTAACACCTGCATTGTGCCGACTTCCCTCCCAGCAAGATTTTCGTTTTTTAACCTCCGTAATCCGAGAAATCCGGGTCTCTTTATTTTTTTTATTTTGGGGGATGGGTGGCCGAAGAAAGACAAGAATAGACGGAAAGAAAGTTTTTTTTTTCTGCCCGATTTTTATTTCAGTTCATGTTGCCTGCCTTTGTTACCTCATCATTATGCTGCAGATTGCAGAATGCATCGTGAAAAAGACATCCTGTATGACGCATGATCATTTTGCAATGTTTTAAAATCATGGTATTGAAAATGCGTATATTGATGGGGGGGAGAAAAAAGCTGAAAACCAAATCATGATTGCACCTTTCACCTTCATGACAGTACACCTGATTGGTCACTTTTGTTGCAAATCCACTTTGTTGGGGGTAGGGGAAGGGTTCACCATGAATGTCATCATGCACCAATAGTTACTAAAGAATTCACAGTATAAATTGGGCCTGAATTATTAGTCTTCCAATTTAGTTTGTTCACCTGACTCTCGCATTAGAGGTAGCATTGTTCAGAATATCAAATTACAGTTATAGGAAGGATGCGATACTGTGATTTTAATTGAACAATGGCGCCTGACCAGAAAGTGTCATATACATTGTAGTGCATGGCCAATAATAAAAACAGCACCAAATGTGTTTTGGTCTGCATTTGGGTAGACGGAATAAAAGAAACAACAGGTAGTCATTTGCCTGATTTGTGTGTTGATAACCTGCCAGTGTCTGCTCCCCTGCAAGAATGAAAATGGTGGAATCGTTGGGCAAGAGCATACCTGCATGTCTCCCGGCCTTCCGAAACAGAAGAACGGGAAAAAAGAGGGGGGGGGGGGTTAGAAGGGACTGACCAGGTGTACCCATGTTGTGTGTGTGTCTGCATTATCCGCAGGTGTCCAGTCACATACAGGTGTTAGCTCGGAGAAAGTCGCGGGAACTTCAGTCTTTATGCAAGGTAGGGCCCTACATCAGTAACATGCTCGTTACGAGGCCCAGGTTCTCAATTAATCAGGCTTGATTTTTCTCTTGGGCTTCTTGTTTGTTTGTCTGTCTGTTTGTTTACCGTCCTTCCAACCATCCATCCAACCAACCAACCTTCCCTTCCCTTCCCTTCCCTTCCCTTCCCTTCCCTTCCCTTCCTTCCCTTCCCTTCCCTTCCCTTCCCTTCCCTTCCCTTCCCTTCCCTTCCCTTCCCTTCCCTTCCCTTCCCTTCCCTTCCCTTCCCTTCCCTTCCCTTCCCTTCCCTTCCCTTCCCTTCCCTTCCCTTCCCTTCCCTTCCCTTCCCTTCCCTTCCCTTCCCTTCCCTTCCCTTCCCTTCCCCTTCCCCTTCCCCTTCCCCTTCCCCTTCCCCTCCCCCTCCCCCTCCCCCTCCCCTTCCCTTCCCTTCCCTTCCCTTCCCTTCCCTTCCCTTCCCTTCCCTTCCCTTCCCTTCCCTTCCCTTCCCTTCCCTTCCCTTCCCTTCCCCTTCCCTTCCCCTTCCCCTTCCCCTTCCCCTTCCCCTTCCCCTCCCCCTCCCCCTCCCCTTCCCTTCCCTTCCCTTCCCTTCCCTTCCCTTCCCTTCCCTTCCCCTCCCTTCCCTTCCCTTCCCCTTCCCTTCCCTTCCCTTCCCTTCCCTTCCCTTCCCTTCCCTTCCCTTCCCTTCCCTTCCCTTCCCTTCCCTTCCCTTCCCTTCCCTTCCCTTCCCTTCCCTTCCCTTCCCTTCCCTTCCCTTCCCCTTTCCTTCCCTCACCTACCCTCATCTACCCACCTTCCCTCTGTTTTTGTGTGTTTTTTGTATGCCCAAGTAGGTTTCCAGCCATATGCAGGTTCTGGCTAAGAGATCGTCCCGGGATATTGCCAAGCAGTTTAAGGTAGGGTGAACATTCGTTAACCAGGGGAACAAGGACTGGTTTGTCTTCCAGACTGTACTACAGATCTTCAAGATTTCATTCTCTTCTCTCTCTAGCTCTCCCTCTCTTAATTTCCCGATTTCAAAAAAACAATCTTCTACAGCATATTGGTCATTCCAAGAGAGTGATTCGTTTGTCAGATTGATTGATGTTTTTAATGGACGGTCTATCTTGGGCCCTTGGGATAATGGATTATTTTCAAGCAAGCGAATAAAACTGTATACAGCCTGGATACCATCCATGTATTTTTAATGTGAACTGAATTCATTGGCTACCACTACAGGCATTGCTACAGATGTTATCGTGCGCAGCCTATTGTTCAGTGTGGGTATATATATATGTAGGCTCGCATCGTTGCCAATAGCAACAGCTGTTGGTGACCTCGTTAATTTTTGGATCCGGTCTGTGAACCCCTGCAACCCCAAATTGCATATAATATGACACGGGGTACCGGACCTGGACTATACATTGTATATAATTTCTGCCATTCAGTATGCTGCAATTTTTGGGGGAAACCATTAGTCAGGTAGTCATGTATGAAATATGAATGTGTATTGTTGGGGAGCATTGAAAAGACATTGAAAAGGCATTGCAATGTGCTTTGAAATCTCCCTGTGATTTGATATGAGAAAATTACATTCCACATACCAGAGCCCTTACGCCCCTGATAACAAATGTAGTTTAAATGTAATTTGCAGTTACAGGAAGTATTGAACTAAATTACGAGTAGTACCTTGATATGAATTTGTTCAAGTGTCTTTATGTAATGTACATGTACATGCACATTATACATGTACTGTAAAATATCCCCTTTATCTTTGATATGTGTGAACTGTGAAGCTCCAACAATATATGTATGTCGCCATGACTTCTCATAACCAAAGAAAAATTTGGATTTTTTTTTTTTTTTTTTTTTTTTTTTTACCTCTTTATTTCATCAGCCATGTTTAAAATGCCATCGGTATTGAACTGTTTGAACACCCTATTTTTCAGTCACAAGTGAAAGTGGTCACCCAGTTTAGACAATGCTGTCTCACTGTCAATAAAAAAAAAAAGTCAGAAGGAGCCCTACCCACAGAGAGCACTGGTTCGTTGAATAAATCACGGGTTGAACCAGCCGCTATGCAAAGCCTGCGGGTGTCAAGGCCACTTTGGCATGACTGACTCGTATTTTTTCAATATTGGCAATCCAATTCACAAGTCATGTACAGGGTGACAGGCATGCATGTTATTCTCTGTAGAGATCAATGTCACCGGCCCTGTCCCGATTTCCCTGGCGTTGGGATCAACCTCGAAACAAAAGCATACATTTCAAAGGCTTTTACTTTCGATTTGGTGACAGTGATTAGAATCAAATGCTTAGCTCCGTGTATGGAAAAGTCCATTATGTGCATCTCTCTGTACCCAAATGTGCAATACTGCCCTCAATTGTCTAAAGATGGCTAGGCTAGTCAAGTCAATGGACCTGTGTACTATGTATGAGCTATGGTTTAGAAGGATATTTTCATAAATTGAATGGGCCTTGACACATTGTTCACGCCAACTGAGGATTATATAATATTATGTAGGCCTTATTGCGATTGACTGATTTGTGTATTTGCAATGGTACCAGCCACTTCTGTCAACACTCACATCAGTACATTGTAAACACTCTCTTCTTGTGGTGTGTGATTTCCAATTTCTGCCTTTGGTTTCAGTCTGCATTGTTTTGGCAAAATGTTGACAGATCTATAGCATCAATGGTGTCCTTATTTAGGTACCGGTACATGGGCCGTGTTACAGCCAAGAGCTTGCTTGAGTTGTCAAAGTTGACCAGGCCTTCAATGGTCTGTCATTGTGGGTGCCGCATTGCGTGCCAACCCTTTATCAGGAGTGACTCTCCTCTTGCTCACTACCATCATGGTCTCTCTTGTCCCTTACCCTCATCTAAAAAAAGATTACCGGTACCTGAAAGTTTGCGAGAAAGGCTCTTTTTGTATCATTGGTACATGTGCTATAGCCAGTTGGGGGTTTGTCATCTACTAGTACTACATTGATGTCTCCTATTCCCTAAGACTGCCTATTTCCTTCTGTCTATCCCCCAAGCCACCCCCTCCCTCCCTCTTCTCCTCCCATCTTCATTCTTCTCTGCATCACTTCCTCCTGCTTTTTCATCCTCTCTCTCACGGAAGGGGCAGCCCACGGACTCGTGTTATCCCCGCTCATACCTTGATCAGGAATCTTTTTTTGCTCTTGTAAGTACATCGACCTGCGTTCCTTCAGGATTTGTTTGGCACGTTGCCCTGCCAATTCCTGCAAGGCTGCCATCTCGGTCTCGGACTTTCTCTGCATGCAATTCTGCATCGTTTTAACGCCCCTCCCCCCCCTCCCAAGTTAAAAAACCCTAGGAATTGCAATTATTGAGAAAGGCATGCAGGTGATTAATAAAAGTACTATTGACTGTTAGTTGCTAACTAATTATCGAGTGTAAGGAAATGAAAAAAAAAATGCACCTCTGGATTCTTAGATATTGCCTGAGATTGGAAGCGATTTTAATTGACCAAAAAGGTTTGCAGTGAGCATGATGAAAGAATGTCAATCTCTAAGAGAGTACATTGACTTTTACCAGATAGAACTGGGTGCATTCACCTCTCCCCATAAAAGTTCAGTAGAAAATTAATCAAGTAACACAATCAAAGGATGGACATGTTTTGTGTGATCATTTTTTGCTTTCTCCTCTTTCGCACAGCCCCCTTCCTCTGTCCCTTGTTGTTTGTATATTTCTCTTCTTGATTAATCCCCCCCAAGTTGACTGTTCAATTGGCGTGGCTGGTACCTTTGCATTTATGCATCGTCCACTAGTTCAAATCCTAGATTAAACTTGTCCAGGTAGTTTGGACCGTTTCAAGTGTTTTTTTTGTTTTTTTTGCAACAGCATGTTCAATTTTCCTGCAGTGTACATATTGTGCATAACGTATTGACAGATATTCCAAATAACACTGGGAAAACTAGAATACTGTTTGATTACACATTGCAGGTTTCTTTATAGACAAGACCCATGTTGGCCATGTATGATGGATTGATTTCAAAACGTATTTTCTCTCTTCAATCGAGTGCCCCTCTTATTTTTCAGCAACTTTATTCAGGCCACTTTCCTTGCATTTCCAGCAGTGTAAGGATCAAGTCTACCCCAAAAAAAATCTATGGAGACTGGAGAGGCTATATTTCTGACAGATACACTGTAGATATAGTTTTTGTCCGAAGAAATGGGGTTTTATTTTAAAAAAATGTTCTCAGTTAATGGATATGTAGTATTTTAGAAATATTCCTTATTTCCATTTGGAGAAAAATGTGTACCTGTTGATCTCCTGCTTAGTTTTTGTGTATTTAGCTTTGTCAATTCATAATTTTTCCATTTAAGAGATAGGACCGAGAGCGAGTTCAAGTGCTTCTCAATTCAAAGATTAAACATGCAGCCTTATTGTCTACATCTTAGCTATGTCATTGGGGAATACAAATAGATTATTGAAGCAAATAGACTTTGAAAAGGATTGTTTTATGTTGGGCCATTTAGTGCGGCCTCTATTTTTGGTGACCTTTTGGAAGTACAACGCTCCATTATTTTAATATTTCTGTATATTTGTTTGTGTATTCCTCTTTCCTCCTCCTCCTCCTTCTCCTCCTCCTCCTCCTCCTCCTCCTCCTCCTCCTCCTCCTCCTCCTCCTCCTCCTCCTCCCCCTCCCCCTCCTCCTCCTCCTCCTCCTCCTCCTCCTGCTCCTGCTCCTGCTCCTCCTGCTCCTCCTCCTCCTCCTCCCCTCCCCCTCCTCCTCCTCCTCCTCCTCCTCCTCCTCCTCCTCCTCCTCTTCCTCCTGCTCCTGCTCCTCCTCCTCCCCCTCCCCCCTCCACCTCCTCCTCCCCCTCCTCCCCCTCCTCCTCCTCCTCCTCTTCCTCCTCCTCCCCTCCCCCTCCCCTCCTCCTCCTCCTCCTCCCCCTCCCCCTCCCCCTCCTCCTCCTCCTCCTCCTCCTCCTCCTCCTCCTCCTCCTCCTCCTCCTCCTCCCCTCCCCCTCCTCCCCTCCCCCTCCTCCTCCTCCTCCTCCTCCTCCTCCTCCCCCTCCTCCTCCTCCATTGCTTCTTGTGACACACTTGCTGACCCCTAGCAGGACCAGAACACAAAGGACAAAGCCCTGCAGAGCATGGCGGCCATGTCCTCGGCACAGATCGTCTCGGCAACGGCCATCCACAACAAGGCAGCGGCCATGGGCATTGCGGGGCTGGGCATCCCGGGGGCCACGCCGCTGCGACCACCCTACCCGGCCCACGTAAGGCTCACTCCCAGGAACGGGGTACCGGGGAACCAGGGAACTGGGTCCGCTCCCTGAAACTTCGCATATTGGTCAGGCAGGCCCTATTAGTCTTTGCTTTTGCCTTGGCCTTTGTTGTGGCTGTGGCTGTGGGCTTGACTGTGGCTTTGGCCTTAGTTATGGCTTTGGTCTTCACATTGACTTTTGTTTTGGTTGTTCTTTGTGGACTTGGCTATTGCTTAGGACATGGCTATGGCTTTGGTCTTCACATTGACTTTTGTTTTGGCTGTTCTTTTTGGACTTGGCTATTGCTTAGGACATGGCTTTGACTTTGGTCTTGCCCTTGACCCTGGCCATAGATTTAGTATTGGACCTGGCTCAAGCTCCATCCTCACCAGTGGTTTTCGTCTCTGGCTTTGGCTGTGGCTCCAGCAAGCCTCTCGGCTCTAGTTCTGCCTTTGGATTTGACATCAGAGACAATGTCTCAGCAGAGCTTTTGAACAAAAAGGGGCCCATAAGGCTCGTGACAGTTATGCCTTGAAGCTCCTGCTATCCCAATCCAGGCATATTTCCTCCCTAAACAGAGCAACATTCATGCATTCATTTTCACATAATTACCTAGTGTACTTGAAGTTGCATTAATCATAGAGAATGATTTTTGAAAAAAAAAAATTTACAATTTTTTTTCCCCCAAGTTCCAGACCAATTAACTTGAATCATTAATTACTTTCTCCACTAAAGCAACTCTGGCAGCCTGGACTGACACAAGCCAGCACTTCACAAGAGTAAGTTCCCCCAAATCTTGTTCAATTCTTTCAAATAACCTTCCGAGCAAGGGTGGCTCTTTTAGCGCAACAAAAATCTTTTCCTTTTTGTTCAGCAGTTGTTCTGGATTCTCAGTGTTGCTGGGATTCTGCTAGGATACTAGCTTACTTCCAAAAATGCTTGGTCACTCCCAAGTTGTCTGGGGGAAAAAATGCCCAAAGCTTGTGTAGCATTGACCCCTTCTATCACCTGTTGCTTCGGGTTGAGTTTTATCCGTGAAACGCTCCTTTTTTCCACGCTTTTCTAGTGTCAAGCCTTTCTCGGCGACGGCTCAAGCCTACGCCCCGGGAGGGGAGTACGCCGCCGGGATGACCCCTGGCAGTCCGCCGGCCTGGGAAGGACGCTCCATCGGCACACGGAAGCTGCGCCTGGTGGAGTTCCAGGCCTTCCTGGAGCTGCAGAGAGACCCGGAATGCGTCAGCGAGGTCGGTTGTCCCGTCGGTTGTTCCGTCGGTTGTCCTGTCAGTTGTCCCGTTGGTTGTCCCCTTAGATCTCTCTATTTCGACACCTTAGTACAATGGTAGATTACCTTGGGGTCCTCTCACACCGTATGGTTGGAATTGGATGATTTTGTCGAGTTGCTGGCTCTCTTCCGATCCATACTTCCTGAAGGAGACGACCGACATAGTATCGCCACAAATTGTGCACACTGTGATTCCACCATGCAAACCTTTCAAGTCTTATTTGTTGGATGCATTGTGGCCATTCTATCCGAAACTCGCCCTAGCCCCCATCACATTCTCTGCTGGATTTTGGAGGAATTTTTTAATTGGGGTCCTATTTCTGCACCTCTGCTGCAGCAACGACCTACATGAGTTTGCGAACTAGCCCTGTGCAATTCCCACAATCTACAAGTTAAATAATTATTTTTGTTTTAGTTCCTTAATGAAAGGCAGTCTAATTAGGCACAGGAGCTTTATTTATTCGTACTTGGAAAGAGTGTTCGTAGGGAGGGAAATAAAATGAGAGTCACTAGATATTCCTCGAGCAGAGCTTATCAGACAAGTGCTTCAGGATAAGTTTCTTATGAGCAAGCCAAGGTCTTCCTAGAATTCTTAAGACTGTAAGAAGGCATCTGTGACAGGCAGAAAGGCCGGTTTTTTTTTTAACCATACATTAGCTGAATTTCAGTAGATATAGAGATAACTCGAGTAGCTTATACCTTTGTGAGAGACTTGTCAGTCGAAGGGAAAAAAAAGAAATTGGGAAAAAAGTCATGCCTCTCATCACCCTGAAGCACACTGTTTTTTTTTTTTACTTAGGAGTGTGGTCCAGAGAGAGATGGATGATTGATAGGCATCCAATTCATCTGAATTGAAAAGTCTCATTTCCGTGCAATGCTATAGAAAGGCGGAGGCACCAAAAAAACAAAAACAAAATAGGAGAAGAAAAAGAGTCCAGCAAGCCTTGGGGGCGATCCTGAAGGCACTGTGCTTTGTTCATCATGTTACAGTTCAGGTTTACGCAATCTATCTGCGTAGGAGTTTAAGGTTTAATGGGTTGTAAGCACTAGAGGATTGTGTGCCCGCTCATTTCGTACGACGGGTTTCATTTCGGAAAGATTCTGGGTTTCTGTGCTTGCTGCCAGAGGGGAAAAGGCAGGGGGAGAGAGAGGAAAGGTGTAGTTCCTGGAATCCCTTGTAGGCCTAGTGCGTGTGAGATGACACACAAGGATCAGATAACGGCTAAGGTACCAGCCTGTCGGAAGTACCGGGCATATCACTTGATGCACCTGTACACACATTGCAGACACTACAAAACTACAAGATTGCCACTTAAATCCTGCACAGGGGAAACGTGTTTTTTTTTTTTTTTTGCAGAGGGCGTGGTCTTTATGTGTTTTCTTCCCGTGTTTTTTCCCCCCTTTTTCACGCTTACAGTACAGCAAGCATCTGTTTGTTCACCTTGGCTCAAACGTCAGCTACTCCGACCCCTTGCTAGAGGTATGAACACTATATACCAGGCCAAATTGATCAAGCGTCCTCTTTGAAGTGGATTTCTCCACACAATAAGATCTCAGTATTAAAGTATGCTACAGACACATACCCACCTCCCTCTGTCTATGCCTTGTTGCATTATGCAAAGAGATCAGCAGTCAGTACACGCTTGGACTTCTTTCTAAGAATATTATTAACATGCAAAGAAAGCAGAGTGGGGAAAAGGACTTATTTTTGGCGGGTTTTCTTTTATTCAATCGATTTCCTCATCTTTTTTAAAATTTGAATCTCCGGGCTCTCCGAGTCTCTCCAGGTTTATGCTAAACTAGCTCACTTTGCAAGTAGTTCCTCTCCTGTATTTGAAACTCTTTTTTTTTTCAATTTGAATTGAAACGTCAAGATGTGATGCAAATAGTGCACACTGCTTCCCATGAATTGAATGACTTGGTATTTACAATTCTAACGGTGTCAAATCTATGAATTAGGTTTTGAAAATTGTCTTTGGGAAAAAAGGAGTCAATGCTGTCAATAGTAAAGCTTCTCATATTGTGTGTGTGGAAATTTGTTTACAAAGAATGGCAAAGCTGTTTGTAGGGGAGAACAGGGAAAAAAAATTTTTTTTTTCCCCCCCCTCATTTCATTCCAAAAGGCAGAATTCTGCCAATCTGCCTCTGGGAAAGATGTCTAATTGTAAAAACATCAAGCCCTCTGAATTTCTGTTTAGATTTGCATTTTGGTCAGTGAGCCAACTTATTCCTTCAAGATTGATTCGTCTGGATCTCCAGGGAAGGCATTCCCCACTGTTTTCCAAAATGGATGCAATGTGTGCAGTCTCAAACTCCGTCCGAGTGTCTGGGAATCAAATATCAGTCTCTTGCGTGTCCTTTGTCACCCAGGCAGTTGATGTTCGTCAAATCTACGATAAATTTCCCGAGAAGAAGGGCGGCCTGAAAGAGTTGTACGACAAAGGACCCCCGGAATCCTTCTTTCTTGTCAAGTTCTGGGTAAGCAGTTGTCTTTGATCAGACAGGAAGGAGATTCATCTCTCAACAGGACAATAGTAATGGATGCATTTGGAATAAATGTTGAATAATACTATTGATGCAAACAAATTGAACATTTGGCGGAGCATTTCATCAATCGAAATGTTAGGAAAACTGAAGGGAACTTTTTAGAGTCGCTCAATCAGTGCCTGAACTTCTGTCAAGAATAAGGTCTGAGAAAATGCCTCGATTTTGATTGTCTGTGGAACAGAATGTAATAGCCTACATGGCCTAATGGATGACAAAACCAAATAAGACTTACCTGCTTCTGACTGACAAGTGACAGCCATACCCCAGTTAATATAGTTGACAATTTGACTATTGACTAAGGGTTGGATGGCTCAGGTGGTAGAGCACTGATATGTTAAATCAGAAGTCTGGGACAACACCCCTGCCTCGTCAAACTTTGCTATGTCATGTTTTCTCAACTTACCGGCCAATTTCCTTTCCTCTCATTGTTTTAAAAGATTGTTCATGTAATTACGTAGTTGGTCTCTGTTTCTGCTAATGCAAGTGAGCGTAACAGAGATGCACAAAAATCCCACATGAGCACTTTAATCACAATCATCCTTCCTTCTCACTCTCTTTGTCAGGCTGACCTTAACACAAATCTTTCGGAGGAAACAGGTGCTTTCTACGGAGTGACAAGCCAGTAAGTTTGTTCTGCTCCTCGGCCCTCAGACACGCTGGAAGTGAGAGGACAGCAGTGAAGAGGGCTGAGGTGCTCTTTTGGATCTTAGACGTTTATAGCACTTGCCAGGACCTTGTAATAATGTCAAGGTGGTCGAGCATGTAACTCGTCTCTTCCGGCTCTTTTTACTGCACCTCACAGAGTATCCCTAACTGGAGGACAAAATGCCACAAAAATAACTTCTTATTTTCTTTTCCCCTCTTTGATCTTTGTGACCCTTGTTCTTGGAATTCTTTCTTCTCCATCTTAGGACCAAATCATGAGTAATCTCTCCTCCTGTCTCCACTGAATCATCCTGTCTGCACTGAATCCATATCTGGATTAAGAATTAGCATCCATGAAAGTGATTAAGCACGGTCATGCAAACAACTTACTTGAATGTCCAAAAATGCAGCTCTCAAAAAAGGAATTTCCTTCTTCTTTTTTTTTAAGAGGTGGGATCCAAAACCAGGTCCCCATGATATGTCCGTTTCCACTCTCCCAAATAAACGCGATAATTTGGATCATGATTTGAATCGCAATTGAAACTTGACTTTTTTTTGTGTGTGGACAGTAGACACAATTAATGTGATTATTTGAATCGAGATTCTCACACCACTATAAGTGAGACTTTTCTAAATAATCACGTTTATTTGCCGTGCGGTGCATTTGGGAACGCCCTGCTGAATTGCACCTTTAATCCCATAATGCACCGCTCGCACTCTGACTGACAGGAAGTGCCGTGGTTGTTTATGTCAGAGATGTAAGACTTCCATAAATTTCCGGATTTCTGGAAATTCAGATGTCCGGAAACGGTTATTATTATTATTGTTTTTTATGTCAAATTGCTATCTCAAACTGCTCAGTTTTACTTTTTAAGAACTTATAAAGCTGAAGGGCGCGTGCACCCCTGCCGTGAATCTCACAATCGCATCATTCGGTCGCGTAAGCGCCCACAATTTATTGGCCTTCGGTGATTTTCAGGAAATGACTTAGTCGGTCCCTGCTATGTCTCCCTGCATGGGCCACCCTCAAGGACACACCCACCATTTGACCACAACTGCTAACCATAATTGGCTCGCGATTTTTTTCGTCACATTTTTTGGGGGGGTATTTTCAGAAAAACTGAGTAGATTATCAGGAGATCTCAAATTGTGTAATTTTTCTTTTAGTCTGGTGGGGCGTTCCAAGCAGTGCTAATCAGGCTGTGTTTCTGTTGAACAGATACGAGAGTCCAGACAACATGACCATCATGTGCTCAACCAAAGTGTGTTCATTCGGCAAGCAGGTCGTGGAGAAGGTGGAGGTGGGTAGGCTGAGTGACTCCAATCTCTGTTTCTTCTCATTTCTTTGTAATTATCGGACCTCGTGAATTTGCCTCCCTATTGTCTGTTGATTATGCCTCCCTATTCCTTCTTCAGTTTTATCTCTTTGTTGTAAGCACCATCGATATATCAATATTATCGATATCACGTCGACATCGCCAATATATCTTAAAATTTAGTGGGCCTGACGTTTTGATCCTAGCAGGACCTTTCTCAAAGGCAGATATATATAACTTTTTGATATATCAACATTTTTGATATCCAGGAATGATATCGATAATAAAATCGGTAAAAACGTCAGTAATAAAAACCTTTACTTGTGGTTTTCTGGGTTTCTTTGACGTTGTTTTAACATTTTGGGGACGTTACATATGCAAGAATAATCGATATATCGATAATATCGATATATCGATAATATCGCTATTTGAGCGCCGATTTATCGATATTTGAAAAACCCAATATCGATGTTGATTACTTTGTTACAGTGTCTTTTCATTATTGCTTATTCTCATTCATCATCCTTGTTTTCTTTAATCATCTACATGAAGCTCTGTCTATCTATCCAATCCCCTTTTTTTGGTAATCTGGTAAAATAGTTGAGAGCATGAACGAGTGAGGGAATTAACATGCAGGTGCCAATTTCATAGAGCCACTCTTGCCTTTTCCCAAAATTGTGACGTAGATGTAGATACCTATTCATTTCATCCACCAAATCAGCATCTATGTACTCTCTGTCATCTGATGTCAATCCTGTAAAAGTCATATGTAATGAGCATTTTTAGGTTTGCTTTCTCTTTTCATGGTGTTAGTTTTCATGTTGATTGTTGAACTGTTTTGCATGAGGTTGTGTACTTTTTAATAGTGTGCTTTTACCCTTTCTTAATTGTTGGTATTTGTGAGTGTAAATTGTATTCAATTCAACCTTTGGACTGCAAGGTACAATTTTTAGATGCACCTTTCATTTGAAGTCAACTGAAATTGTGTTCTAAAGTGATATACAAAAATGTTGCAAACTGCTTACTGACTAAAATTTCCAAAATGCAAATCTTAAAATTTAGTGGGCCTGAAGTTTCGATCCTAGCAGGACCTTTCTCAAAGGCAGAAATTGTGTTCTGTCGAGGTTAAAAAAAAAAAAACGGGATCCTGTAAGCTGTTGATTTGCACATGATTTGAAAGTTTGAGAGCGCTTTGTTCTGATTTGATTGTCGCATGCATTCCCTCGGGCGGATAATTCTATCCTCTACCATTCCAAGATCTCTCACAAGTTGCCTTTGTCCCCTCGGTCAGACGGAGTATGCGAGGTTTGAGAATGGCCGGTTTGTCTACCGGATCCACCCGTCACCCATGTGCGAGTACATGATCAACTTCATTCACAAGCTGAAGCACCTTCCTGAGAAGTACATGATGAACAGTGTCCTTGAAAACTTCACCATCTTGCAGGTATGTAGATATTCAAGGGAGGGGAGAGGCAGGATGAGGGTGACAGGAGTTCAAGGCATGGGTTGAACTGTTTCATTTTTTCATTTTTGTCCTTTTGTGTTTGTCCGTTTGTAGTTTGTCTTGATCGTTGTCAAACATTTCATTGCGAGCTTTTTTAGCTTCCGAATATGCCTCTATAACTACTTACTTGTCCATACCGTTTATGTGTGCTTCTTAGGAGTTTCGGGCAATGCTCATTTAATTAAATATGGCGCAATTGTTTGATATTGAGATAAATGTTGCATTGGATTGAATTGAATTGACTTGAATTTACTTGAATTGACTTATATTGAATTATATTTGAAATATCACTAAATTGAATTGAATTGTGTTTTTAGTGTGTTCAGTTGAATAACAATGAGTTGAAGTGAGTTGGGTTGAGTTGAGTTGAGTTAGATCGGAGCACAACCTTGCCAAAAAGCAGAACATTCTCAGATTTAATTGTCAGTGAGCGTTGCATCGGGCTGACTTTGATAATATACTCGTCCTCGTCCCCAGGTTGTCACCAACCGAGAGACACAGGAGACGTTACTATGCATCGCCTACGTCTTTGAAGTCTCAACGAGTGAGCATGGTGCACAGCACCATATCTACAGACTGGTCAAGGACTGATGGGAGAGGAGGGGGGCAGCTTAGAGCCAAACCTTTCTTCCAACCGTCACCCCCATCATCATCACCCCCCACCACCACCGCCACCTTGCAGCCGAGAGATCGATGAGAGAATGCAGAGACTCTAGCTAGACTACCGCGCGCTCAGACAACTCACCAGGGATCAGAGGCAGCGGTTTCCTGCTCGCTGTCAATCAAGGGATGACCACTACCTGTCAGGATGGGGCCCTGGGGAGATTCATCGGGGAGGTAAACGCTTATTAAGGGATCTTACTTTGCCCGTGGGTCTGATACTGTGAATCGGGCTGCAGTCTTGTATCCTTTTTGTGAGTTTTCAGTGCCTTTGCTGGACCCGTTGAAGGGATGGAACTGAATGGTTTGCAAGTCTATGGTAGATTTGCCACCAGTCCTGCTTGAGATCTCAGATGCACACATGCCCGGGTATTCACGGACAGTGGTAGTGAATTCACCGCTCATTGCTAGTCTATGCTTTGCTCGACTTGCTTACCCGTCCCGTTTGGAGTTCATGCGTATTCAAGCGACTGCTTTGGTTGAACACCCAAATCTCCGCAATCGGGCGCCACAGTGCATGAGTTGACGGTCTTCTAGGTGGCGCTGTGTTTTTGTAGTTTTGCAACGGTACCGCAACAACAACGGATGCCTTGCCACGGTAACACGGACCTCGGGATGCACAAACCCCTGAACCGGTGCCCAGCGACACTGCAGCATTTACTCATTGCAGTGCAACGTCAAGACTGGTTCCCTGCCCACCGTCATAACAAATAATAAAAAATAATGAAAATGATAACAATACAAAACTGCCTCTCAGAGAAGATCCGAAGATGGGGTGTTTCTTTTCGGAGAAAAAAAACTTTTAGAGAAAAAATAATATTATATATTATATAAATATATAAAAACTATAAATATTACAAGTGCCTCAACAATGGAATGTTGTCCATAGTTCTTTGGACCCAGTGGTGCTTAATTATTGTGCTTTGCGAGCAAGTGTGTTTCTACGTGGTTCTAGTGGGGTGCCCTGGCTTCTTTCTTCCTAGGAAGCAGTTAAAACTCGTACCTACCTGCCCTATGGGTGCATGGCTGTACAGAATTTTAATATTAAGAAAACTATTGATAAATTTCTATGTGTACAGAAGTGTGGGTAGGTTTCTTTTTGGATCGGTTTGGGGGTAGTTTCTTTTTCTTTCGTTTTTTTTTTCTTCGGTTGTCTACCCAGTACCCAGTCAGAATGTGCCTTCATACTTCTGTATGAAAAAAAAAGGTTCTTTTGGGGGGAAGATGTTGAGTCGTCTTTGTTTTCCCACCCTACCCTTTCTCAATTTTGACCTATCCCCGGTCATGCTTGCCGTCATCGCATTCATGAAAATCATTTCTTGCTTTGATTGTGGGAACAGTGATAGGTCAAAGGAGCCCGTTTGTCCCGAAAAGTAGTCAAGAAAAGTGAGTGAAATTATTTTGAATGAAACAAACAATTTAATACCTCCAAGTTTGATATGTATGTCTCAACTTACTATTGATAGTTTACTGACATTCATCAAATATTAATCCTTCTACAGGCCCCATAACCCCCATCAGTTGAACAATATCAAAATTGTGATGTCATCAAAAGTAGCTGTATTAAGAATGTATTTTTCAAATTTCTATTTTGAACTGTTTTGATACACAGAGTAAATAGAAGATGCCTGTTTGTATTTATCTCTTTCACGTACAACTTTCTACGGCCGAAAAATTCTACTGAATAGTTCTCGAGAGAGGGCTAAGTCGAGGGCTAAAAACAAAAGCACCCAGAGAAAAATAAGGATTTCTATGGCGTTGACATGGAGTCGGATTTTGTATCTATTAAAGACGGTTTGAAATCTGTCAGAGTTTGTGGGGGTTGTTCAAATGTACCCCAAGTCAGGGAATCTAGAGTGGCTTGTAATATTCCACCATTCATAGCCTAAAGTCCTTTTTAGAAGAGTGGGATGATTTTTCCCCATTTCCGTTGTTTACTCCCCCCCCCTACCGTTTTGTCGAGGAGCAAGCCCAATTTGTACATTTGAGAAAGATCAAGTCAGGTTTTACTTTTGTTACTTTGCAAAAGTGTTGGATTGATTTTGGCTGGGTCGATGAGTAGCCGATCTTTGAGTTTCCAGCAGAAAACCAGAATGCCAATGCACCTGAGTAACACCCTTGAACACTGTACAAATAAATGCAAGGTGTCATCAGTTTGAAAGGCGGATTTTCAAAACCGGGTAAACCAGAGGCCACGCCAACACCGTTCATTTTCAGATTCACGATATTCAACAATGCCTTGTATATCATTTTTTTTGTATTCATAAAGAATAAGAAACAGTCATCCTAGATGTACAACTTAGAGACTAGTCTACATTTTACAGTGGTTATTTTTTATTAAAGAAATTACGTACGTGTCTTAAAACTGCCTTGGTTAAAAGAGGCATTGAAGCAAGGGGCGAGAGTTGATTTGGAAACGTCTGGTAACTTTTTCTTCATTTAAGATAAAGAAAGTTTTGTACAAATTGTTTTTAAGAAAACATTGCATGACTTTGTGTATCTGTCTGACTTTGAGTAACGGCAGTGAACTCTTTGTTTTTATGCTGTTGTGTATAGTTGCTCTGTGTGTTTTTTAGGCGGTGCCATTATTTATTTTTTTTTATTCAGAATTCCGTCAATTCACTGGTGGAAGATTTGCTTTAGCCCCCCGTCTCTCTCATTCATAATTTCAGCTGTGGTATTTGTTGTTGTTTTGTTTTTAGTTCAGGAAAACAATACCTCATAGGTTGAGAGTTGTGACAAACGAGTTGAGCAAGTAATGTCTACTTATTCCCATGGTTATGAAACAATTAGTTCCTCATGAATTTCTCTGAGGAATTTTGGTACGCTCACACATTTTTTTTCCATTTTCATACCATAAGTGATTTTCAAGTTACTCTTCCTACCCTCTTGTTTTTCCTCTTCATGTTGTACCAATACATTTAAACAGTTTTTTTTGGCCTTGCATTAATTTGCTTTCCATTTGCTTCCATGGTTACCGAAGGCAGTCGCCATGGTTTTCTGTATTTTCATATTTGTGGTGCCTTCCACAGAGCTCATGGATGATGTGCTACACACAGGCTGGGTGCCAACCATTTGCATATGTCATCCTGATTGATTCATCTTTTCAAAAGGAACTGAATTTGTTTGCGACTTTGCTCACACAAGCATTAGATTAAAATATCTAATTGTTTATTTATTTGTTTTTCTTGGAAGAAGTGTATTTGCTCATACATAGCAGCTTTTGTTGCATTATTTTTTGCAATCTTTTTATCTTTTCTGTATAACGTTTCTTACAATTGAGCAAAACGTTGATGAAAATGTTAATAGGTCCCTGATTATTTTTTATTTTACTAAAACAAAAAACCCAGTTTTCCCCCAACAATAAGATTCTCCTGAAAATGGATTATTTTTCAGGAATTTAAGAATTTTAGACTTTTAAGAGGACTGCAGCTTTTTTCAATTCTTTTAGTCATGTTTTATTCTGGTGCACGTTTGGCCAAATATTGAGTATCATTCAAAACTGCCAGGTTTGAAAAGAAAATTGCTGAGAATTTGTTAAAAGGGCAGAGTTTACCATTAAGTTTATTCAACTTTTTTTTTCGAGCTAAGGCAGTGTGCTTTTTGAAAACAATATAAGCCGATGTAATACAATTGCATTCATGCTGTATTTTAAACAAAAAATTGTCCACACCCTGCTCAGTAAAACTGTATGCTAGAAAACAATGCTATCCCGTTTAAGATTGCGCACAGCTATAGGTGAAACAATTCAAGTGATTGATCATGAACGCCGTCACATGGGCCTTGGTTACAGTATGCAGATAAATGCGAAACGGACGAACTAAGACAGCCCTCTGAGATGGTGTAGGGAGTCTCTTCATTTAAGCATCATGTTTACTGCACACACAAGGTGCATCTGTGGTGCTTCAGCCATTTGCACTTTGAATGAACCTGTTGCCCTGTGGCTGCCGACCGCCTAACCATTTTCACCGTACAGGTTGTGCGCATGCATGTATTCAGGGAACCGGACTGAGACGGTGCAGAAACTGCATTTACCCTTTGCATTGTGCTCATACTTATTACACAGTAGTCCCCTTGTGTCTTTTTGTTGGGTTAAGATGAATGCCCAGACTCAAAACAAAATTCATGATATTTTTAAGGTGATCTTTTCAATATTTTTTGACATGTTGCTGAAACTAAGACAACCGTAAGAAGTGTGCAGAACATTTACTTTCAAGAAGTGATTCCAATGTATTCCTTTCCTTCATGGCTTTTGTTCATTAGTATTCAAACCGTGCGTAATTGTGTACTTATAGAAAGCCTCTTCCCCAGAATATGACTATTTTAAGAAAGTAATCAGCAACCTTATAGCGTCAGGAGTTGACAAGGATGTAGCAGCTGCAACATAAGGCACTTTATAATGTTCACCTTTTTTTTTTAGACCTGAAGACTCAAGTGAAGTCACATCCTGAATTTTTTTATTTAAAGTCAAATGACCTTTAACCTTTGCGTTCAAGAGAAAAGGTGGCGTGCCCGGAGGTGTACCGTTTGTTATTTCCATATCTGCAAAGAAAAACGTTTTCTTTATTGCAGCATTTGTCTCCTGCAATTGAAAAGATTTGACAGAGGTTGGAGTACACCCAGTTTGTGTCCCTTTTCACTGGTTGCATGTGCAGTCTTTATTTATCTTGTGGCAATTGTTGCTCCCTTTTCTCTCGAGGGGATAAGCCACTAGCTTGCGTTTGTCGCTGGTGATTTGTTGTAGCGCTTGCTTATTCACTTAAAATTGGTTGTGATGATCGGTGTTATCTGTGACAAATGGAGATACGACTCTGCTCAGAATCTATGAAATGGTGTGCGCTGTTGACATGCAGTAATGTTTCTTCACCATCCTCGGAGTGCTGAAGATGTCAAGATCGCACCCAACCTCTCGAGCAGATGAGGCATCAGATCAGCATTGGCTTGTGCCTTAACCTTGTGCCTCGGGCAAAATTGAAAGAGAAGGAGAGGGAGAAGAAAGGGCTTTCCCTAAACCGTCGAGTATATCGGCAGTGACAGGTTTCTTTCTGTAGCGCATTAAGACCTGATGCACTTTGATGTCTTGTATGTAAAGGGGTTGGTTAGTTCCGTCATCAGACAAGGCAGATTTGTCAAGTAGAGACGCTGTCTAAACAGCCAGGAGCCATCTCATTAAGGATGTAACCAACTTCTTGATTGTTTTTGTTTCACCCTTTGTTTTTTATGAGCCAACGTAGCGAATGAAATTTGTACAATTGATGTGAATATGTACTACTTAAAGAAAAAAAAACGAGGATTACAAAAAGACCTTAAAATTTGTACTAAAGAACGAATAAATTTTTACAATCATGCCTTGAGAATAATGACACTGTTTTGATCAAAAGGTTTGTTTTCTTTAATTTTGGTTGAGATACCTATTCCTCCGTATAATTATTTGTATTTATTTATTTCCCCAATACTCCTACTCCTAAGCCGGGGAGAGTTATGCGGGCCCGTTGAACACATTTCTAGGCATAATGTAGGACTTACAGCATCAGCGAAAAAGGTTGGTTTGTTTTCTTTGACGATTAAAAATGATATACATGTACAAGGCTAACCCCATTAAAACCATGGAAAAAGTTCGATTGTTTTGATCAAAAAATGGCAACATTTGCAATTTTATCAAATTTTGACCCAAAAATTTGGTCGAGAATGGCTCAAAAGACTCCTAAGGGCATGTAGAACACGTTTCTAAGCAGATTGCTTGATTTTAAACCAGCATGGAAAAAGTGTGACTTTTTGGTCCAAAAATGGCAAAAATTGAAAGGCTTACCCCTTGTCATTATTTTTATCATATTTTGACCTAACAATTATGACATCAGATTTGCCCAAAAAAATGCTCAGGAGACTCCTAAGGGCACGTAGAATACATTGCTAAGCATATTGCATCATTTAAACTTTCATGGAAAAAGTTTCAATTTTCGGGTCCAAACACAGCAAAAAATACAAGGCTAACCCCTTGTCATTTTTTTCAAACTCTGACCTCAAAATTATATCTTCACATTATTTTGGTTGAAATTGACCCAGGAAACTCCTAAGGGCATGTAGAACACATTTCTGGGCATATTTTTTCGTCGAAAAAAGGCAAAATTGTCATTTATCAAATTTTGACCCAAAATTGGCCCAGGAGACTCTTAAGGGCATGTAGAACACATTTCTAAGCAGATAGCATCATTTAAACCAGCATGGGAAAAGATTGATTTTGGGGGTCCCAAAATTGTCAGGCTAAACCCTTATGATTTTATCAAATTTCGACCAAAAAAATAACTTAAGATTTGGTCAAAAAAGGCCCAGGACACTCCTAAGCGCACATAGAACACATTTCTGAGCAGATTGCATCATTTAAACCAGCATGGAAAAAAATATTTTGTTTTGGTCCAAAAATGGCAATAATTGCAAGGCTAACCCCTTGTGATTTTATCAAATTTTGACCCAAAAATTATATCTTCAGATTTGGTCAAAATTAGCTAGGAAACTCCAAAGGGCACGTAGAACACATTTCTAAGAAGAATGCATCGTTTAAACCAGTATGATTTCTTTTAAATGGAAACAAAAATTGAAGGTTTATCCCTTGTCATTTTTGCCATTTTTGCCCCCAAAATTATGTCGAAAATGGCTCCGGAACTAAGTTCTTGTTATTTCATTTGGACCCAATTTTTGATCCAATGATGCAGATCACGTCATTTAAACCAGCACGGAAAAGGCTTGATTTGTTTTGTCCCAACATGGCAACAATTTGCAACATTTGTCATTCTATACATTTTTGATCGAAAATGGCTCAGGAAACTCCTATGCTCACAAAACTCATTTCTAGTCAGATTTCATAGTTTAAAGCATCAGGGAGAAAGAGTTATTCTCTCTGTGCCAGTGGGCATTTCTTGGTACTCTTTTGAGTCTCTTCCACTTTATTTTAATTCATCAAATAGTTATTATTCATTGATTAATTTTATTCAAAGTGCCCAATTTCATAGAGCCGTTTGAACGAGAAAATCTGCTAAGCGTGAAAAGTCTTCCCAAGTAAACAAAATTAAATTCAATTGCTTCTGACTTGCATTCCACTATTTTCTACTTAGCATGAAACAAAAGTGAACTTTGGGTTGGCAAAATGATCTTGCAAATCATGACATTTTGTGTTCGAGCAGCATTTTGTGCTGAAGCTGCTCCATGAACTTGGCCCCTGGAAATAAAAATGATCGTAGAGATCAATCAGTGCTCTAAGGGGACATCGCCTGTGCTCTTTAGATATCCAGAATGTTTGGAACAGGGCAATAAAGGTGACCTAAACGGCCCTGACATTAGTAAAGCTGACAAGTGTAAACAAACAAATCTGTTAAATCAACACAATTGTGACACAAAACACGTTCGTCTGAAGAGTGACAAATGGCAATATATTATCCAAATAAACACAACAGCCAAAAAAACCCACCAAGTTTATCTTGCTACTGACAGATGCCACGTTTCTTTAATCAATACACCAGTAACAAAACAAGTTCAGCCGGTTACTGAAAAATAAATACTCTAGCACTACTATAGAAATGGTTAATTCATGAGTTTCCTGCCATCAGTTAATATGCAGATGGTAATCAATATCATATGGTTGTCCACAGTTAAGCCACTCACTCTGTACATACGTTTCAAACATGCATTCATAAAGGACATGGAAATATAGATGTAGATATTTTGAGGTGATCAAAAACATAACATGTCTAGTGCCCACCAAGTCGTCATACATCTTTCACACAAAAATTACCTCCCCACAGTACTATGGTGGCAAGATTCTGAAGCAAGTACCGGTACATGCAAGTTCAATATCTTAAGTGTACGTTGCCAAATGGCAAAATATCAATGTTGTTCAGATTGACGCAGGGGATATAAATGTTTTGGAGGTTCCAAAACTAATTGGGTCATTTTAGAATTTGAAAGAGGATAGGCTGATATACATTCCATATGATACATTTTATGGGAAATAATTAACCATCCTATGATTGCTACGTCATGCTTTCTAATAACCCTGTATTGACCTTTCGGTTTACTGCATGAATAAATACTTTCTGTTTCTCCTTTTCAGTAGTTGCACGCCATATCCCATATGATGCATTACAAATAGGACCAATTTCATGGAGCTGCAAAGCACAGAAATTCACTAAAGCCAAAAGGACATTTTTGCTTTGCAAAATCAGGTTACCAGCCAAAATCCTATGAGCTATGTATTGCGCATAACTGGCTCCCAGCTTACTTTTTCAAAGCATGAAATTTGCTTAAGCATAAAAATTGGCCCCTCTAGGTTGAAATTGCATACCCAGTACCTTGGGGTACGGTTCACACCGAAAAATTGCCATGACTTGTAAAAAAACTTTTTTTAAATCTTATTTGTGAAATGACATTGGCACTGGATAGTGGGGGATTTCATGAAGGAACCATGGAGGAACCTTGGGAGATATACCAGGCCTATCTCTTGACTACTGCTGCAGCGTGTAATCTATATGTGCATGGTTCAAAATCTAGAACATGTAGTAAACAGGCTTTATGGGTGAGAACGGTTTTGTCCACTGGCCAGTCCTGCTTAACCCTAACCGGCATTGAAACCACAATTAACCACACATGGTTTTTCCTGTGGGAGGATAAGGGCCATACACCACGACATACCACAGCGGGGTTTTTGTGGTGTCCTGTGGTATGTGAGCCTACACCCCTGTGGGTACTGTGGTAAATTGGGGTATACAGTGCGTGTCCTGTGCGGGAGGTGCAAAGCGTTAGGGTTAATACAATGTACATGAGCCTTCTCCTAACAGAGTAGAACCCACCTCACGGTGTCACATTATCAGCCGAGAGATGAATGAATTCACACGGCATTGGTTCCCTATCTTACACGTGATAATACCAGAGTTTTTCAAGGCAGTGCCATCTTAGAAAGTGCATTTTCTATGAAATGCACAGCACCTTTCTTACAACGTGTCGCTGCGTGCTTTGAGTACCTAAAGTCTTCCTACCTTCACCTTGGCCTGTGCCTTGGGGATGACTCCTTGATGGAGAGCCAGCGTCTAAGACCCTTATCACTATCTCATTCACAAGGGCCTCGGCTTTTCAAGCCCTGATTTTCAAGGAGGGCAAAAAAGGTCAAGTTGAAAATGATTTTGACATTTGTTTCACTGGATTGGACGCCCCCCCCCCTATAAAAAAGTAAAAAACCTCAACATTATTTTACCCTCGGATTAAAATAATAATACATCGGATAAGGACATGGTTTGCATGAAGAAATCACATTGTTGAAAGTGTGTGGTGGCCACATATCAGTCCACCTCTTTGGAGAACAAGTGTGGCTCTGAGAAGAGCCAGTAACTCAGCCTTAGAGCATGAAATCAGCTTTTAATAGGAGATCTTTCTCAAGACAGATATCAACTTACACAGGAATCATTGAACACACAACTCAGCATTCTGCACAGGGCATGCTCTGCCAATTGTGCACAGAAAAAGTCTCTCTTGAAAGAGAAAACCTTCAAAGGTGTCACCGCAAACACAACGACCGATCAATTCCGTTCTTCAGTGAAAAGCTTCTGTATACGTTGGCACTGTGAAACCTTAGCAAGATTGATTCCTCAAAAATATATTGCACGTGGTTGGGATACAGCGCTGGAGTTCCATCCAAGACATGGGCCAGGCAAGATACCAATGCCTCACTGGTTGAAAGCTCAGGTTTTTTCTTGGGGGGGGGGGGGGCAGGACGGATCATTGGTCCTGGGTTGAGGAGCTGGCCATCTGCCGAGGCTTGATGCGGACAGACAAGGGAAAACTGGACTTGACTGCCATGGGAAAAAAGGGTTTAGGGAAGGGGGGAAAAAAAGAAGAGAATTAGACAAGGCAATCCAATGGTTCACTGCAGCTCACGAGCATCGAGGGAAAATTTGTTCAAACTCGGCGATTCAAAAAAATTCAGGTGGAAACTTGATGTCAGTTTCTCAAAAACGATGGGAAGGAGAGAAGGAGGCAAAGAGAAGAGATGAGGAACCAAGCGCATGCTGGCTTGCTGAACTCATGCCTTCCGCAATACTCCCTAGCTGATCCTACGGGCACTTTCAGAAATGTTGCTTGTCAGCCACAAGCAGACCAGGACGGCCATTCAGTGAGAGATCCTATGCTGTGGATAGGCTGAGATTGAACAGGACGATCCTGTCACACTGCTACACATTTCAGAGGGTCTATTTCACAATCCTCCTTCTATGCTCTATTACATTGTGACTGACACTCATTACTGCAATCTGATCAAAGCATGGCTTTCGCTGAAGTCCAATCGAACTGATTTCAAACAGGTGATATACAAAAATGTTGCAAACTGCTTACTGACTAAAATTACCAAAAAGTAAATCTAAAATTTAGTGGGCCTGACGTTTCGATCCTAGCAGGACCTTTCTCTGCCTTTGAGAAAGGTCCTGCTAGGATCGAAACGTCAGGCCCACTAAATTTTGATTTCAAACAAAGTTTTAATTGGCGTTTCCTGGCAAATCCAATGGTTCACTCCACCTCTGCGAACATCCAGAGTTAAAAAACTAAGCTGTAAGTGTGAATGTGGACCGTACTATCAATAGGACCGTTCCCACTACACCAAATAAACGTGATTATTTGGATCGCGATTCAAAGTCCACTTTTTTTGCGTGTGGGGACACAATAAATACGATTATTAGTGGGATTTGAATCACGATTCGGACTCCACTAAGAGTGAGACTTTTTCAAATAATTGCGTTTTTTTGCGACGCGATGTGTGTGGGAACGCTCCGCTCAAATCGCACCGTTTTTTTTAAGCCCACGATGCATTGCGAAAGCATGGCATTTCCTGCCAGCAGCTTACTGCCAGGAAGTGCAGCACAGGGTTTGTTAACGTTCTTTGTTAACATTCGTCAGCGAGTCCCGCCATTCCCGCTTGCACAGCGTGACCACATGCTAACCACAATCGGCTCGCGTTTATTTGCGACACGATTATATGGCCTGTGTGGACATGACCCCCCCCAAAAAAAGGTTTTGGAATCGCGATTCAAATTGCGATTACTTTCGTAGTGGGAACAGCCCTACTGGCAACGACTTACCTATGGGAAGGGTCAGCTTTGAGGTCAAGGCAACAATGGGCTCCATCAAAACTTTCCTGTTGGCAACGGTCACTTCGTACAAGGGAACTGCAAGCAGACAAGACAGAGAAAGAGCCCAATGAACCATTGTTAATTTGTTTGCTTTTTTCAAGTAAAGGCAAAAAAATGGACTGGAATTGAGCTGCTGCAGCCAGGTACGCAACAATTGGTTGTTTGCATCTGAATGAAAACAGGATGATCCCTGGAGATAATATAAAACAGCAGGTAATGGTAAATGCTTCCGACTGGCGCCCCCACCTGGACTATTTGACTATTTTAGGAGGCCACCATCTAAGGGCTGGATAGCTCAGGTGGGAAGAGCACAGGAACGCCAATCCAGAGGTCTCAGGTTCAAGACCCAGTCCAGTCATAGTTTCCTTTGCCGTTTTTTGTTTTCTTTCTTAAAAAAAAAAAAAATTGGAATAGCAAAAAGAAAATGACTCCCAGATATCTATTATGTTAATACCAGCACTCTAACACACTGTGGTATACAGCCCTTTCCCCATTCGTATTACGCGTGATTGCTACTAACATATCCGGGCACTTCGAGCTGAAGTTGCCCTCTTTGGTAATGGCGTATGCGCGTCCATGTCGACACACGTTCGTACCGCACGTTGATAGGGGATGTGCGGACTCTAGAGCTCTACGACCACAGCCCATCTCACCTTTCTCTTTCTGTGCCCACGCACACACCATGTCGTACTCCACCTCTCTCTCTTTGTACAAGTCCGCCTTGTTGCCCACAACGATGAGGGAGACCTGGACAGACATTTCAAACAACGGAAGCATTCGCTTGCAATGAATTCCTCTCCCTTTCTCCCAAACAGAGTCTATTAAAATAGCACAGAAACATCCACTGAAACCAGGACTTGAACCCGGGCCTCTGATTTCACAGACCATTGCTTAACACCCAATCAGATAAGCCAACATTTTACTCTGGGTTTCATTCCCCTTTAAGTGGGGGATTTCCCAAATACTCAATAGATGGTGGGGCCTTACAACATATCCCACTACTTTTTCACTGTGCTCTTTTTTTAATTAAGCAAAAAAAAAATTCCATTGTTTCCAAACATTTATTTGTTTTTTAATTCATACTTATTAATTTATTTAATTTATATGTTTTACTTCATATTATATTCACTGCTTGGTGCAGAGTGACAGGTCACTGGACACAGCATTTGTTTTTGTTTTTAGTTGTAAATTGAATGGTATGAATTAAAATAATAATAATAATAATACTCAACTGAAAACAGAAGCATTTGCTAACTTTGATTTTCCTTTCATGCCTTGTTTTCTTTTTCAAACATTTAATTGAAACAGCGCAGAAACTATGACTGCACTGGGACTAGAAGCCAAAATTTAGTGGGCCTGACGTTTCGATCCTAGCAGGACCTTTCTCAAAGGCAGAGTAATGTGGAAAGGCAGTATAATGTGGAAACAATTAATAACATAATAGATTTTTAATGTCTGGAATTTTGTTAAGGTTGAATTTATTTTTGTTAAGTGCATTGAGGAATCTTTGATTCGTAATGCGCTAGCCTATACACAAAATGCAGTTCATCATTATTTATTATTATCACTCCAATGACTTGAGCCATAAAGCCCCAAGGTGAAGGGACCCTCTCAAAACAACGCCAATCATCTTGTGGGCAATCACATTTCCGTACAAGCGCCCCAATCTATTCTTAGTCAAGGGCAGCGTAAGCCGCGGATCACACGCCCCCGGGGGAGGAGGGAATCTCCCTGGAAGGGCGCCCTCAACCTTTGAGGGATCCTTTCTTTCTTGAGGGACGCGTGACCTTGCGGTTTTGCAGACTTCATTAAAGACAGCCAAAGGGAATCAAATAACTTGTGGCCATGGATTGGTGATTTATACGTCTTCACTGAACCTGGTAATTGGTTTTGTGCTCATATTCAGTGCCGTGTCCGTTGCAGTAATCACTTCTTTTTTTCCATTCTTCATATTCTAAAGGTCACACTATGAATCCATCTCTTTCAAGTCTACCCTTGAACTGCTCTTCGGCCTGTCGTGCAAAACACATCCTCCCTCACTTAAAAGACGAATTTAAAACAAGTTATCATCAGGCATGTTGACAGACAGAGGGGGGGGGGGGATATTGGTGAAGGTACCTCTCTCTTGTCCTTCTCCTTGGAGATTTTGTCCACTTCCTTCTTCAGGAGTTGGACCTGCCGGAAGGACTGTGGGCTCGTGATGCTGTACATGAGGATGAAGCCCTGCAAGGCAAGGGCAAAGGTGAAACTGTAAGAGCCTCCCTGTGCAGACTGTAACCCACCCTCTCCCCTCAATGTGCCCACAATTATCGCCTCAACCCTCCCACTCATTCCAAAACACATTCCCTTGTTGCCTTTATGAAGAGTTCCTCTCAAAACGCACTGCATATGAACTGCACATGTACATGTACAACCCTAACCTTCCTCAATCCCCCACAATCCTCCCGGGGGTAATGGAGGATTGTGGAGGATTGAGGCAGGTATGAACATTACCAGTTGGAGGATTTAGGAGGATTGAGGATGGTTGTTTGATTTATACTGGAGGATTTTTGAGGATATGAAAAGCTGTGGAACTTTGACAAAGGCACGTACCGTGGAGCTACCTACTTATAGCTCCATGCATGTACTGTCTATAAACAAAGGATACATTTACATGTACTTAGCTGTGGAGGATTGAGGCAGTGGGGTACATGTACATGCACAAACTCATACTGGAGGATTGTGGAGGATTGAGGCAGTGGGGATCTTGCACAAACTCACATTGGAGGATTGTGGAGGATTGAGGCAGTGGGGATCTTGCACAAACTCACATTGAAGGATTGTGGAGGATTGAGGCAGTGAGGATCTTGCACAAACTCATATTGGAGGATTGTGGAGGATTGAGGCAGTGAGGATCTTGCACAAACTCACATTGGAGGATTGTGGAGTATTGAGGAGGGTTAATCATTACCGGTATATCATTGGACACGGCATTCAATTCTGCACAGACTCTGAGTGGCATTCCTGGAAATATACCACAGACTGACGATGGTTGGTGCTCCCTAGCACTCCTCATCAACCACCCAATTGAAGATAATTGACCATGTAGGAAGTCTGCCATTCAATGGGTGGATAGCTCAGGTGGTGAGAGCACTGGCATGTTGAGCCAGAGATCCTGAGCTAAAGACTTGGTCCTGGTTTGGTTGAATTTTCTTCGCTTTTTCTTCCTTTCAATTTCAGTTTTCCTTTTCTTTTGTTTGCTTACAGCCTTAAGAGAAAAGAATCACATCCTGTGAGTTTACCCAAGCAAAAATCCTTGCCAACCCCCCCCCCCCCCACCCTCAAAAATCATCCATCTGCACCTTTGACATCCCAGAACCAAGGGTTTTAAACAAGGGAAAGGAAAGCTGACTGGGATAATTTCAAACAATTTGAGATTTTGGCAAAAGAGAATATAACTAGATCAGAACCTCTAGATTTATGTACCCTTGATGAGAAATTTGGGGTTCAAGTCCTGGTCCAGTGAAATTTTCGTGTTTTTTTTTTTTTTTTTTTTTTTTTTTATTATTATGATTATCTAACAAAACATTAAAATTGCAACTAAGACATTATTTCATGCATATTCATTATTGCAAGAAGATACAATGTGGTAAAACACTACAAGTGTCAATCGTATACAAACATTTAAGAAACAAAACATATCAATCACTCACATGAACGAAAGGAAAGGAAGGCAATTTGAAAACAGCCAAAAAATAAAATTGATGGGACAGGAAGTTCAATCCATGAACTCTGGCTTGGCGTACCAGCGCTCTTACCACCTGAACTACATGTATCCAACCCTTAGATGGGAACCTTTAAAAACAGTAAACTACAATGTATCTCTAGCATGTCGGGGCATTATTTTTTTGTTCTCGTTATTTTTTTTAATATTTTTTTTTACTTGTTTACTGGGGCGGGGGGATTTAGAATTTCTTGCTCTAGATTCCAGAACATCACGAAACCTCCAACTTACATCTGCTATGGTAAAGTAGTGTTTTGGCACCTCCGGATGTTTGGGGGACTGTGGTGAAGAAAAAACAAGAACAAAAAGAAAAGAAAAGAAAGATGTAATGATAATTCTAAAAGAAAATTGAACAATTTCTGTTATCTTTATTTTGATGAAAATGTTTACAGTGATCAAGCATACTGGTACACCAGTGCCTGTCATTAAACCACTCCAAACAACTTGCACTGTTCCTGTATGCAATAACCTCCTGATGCAAGTGGCATTTATACAAATTGGATTTGCCCAGCACCACGAGCAGCCAATAATCAATGTTGATATGAAAAAAACCTCACAGATCACTGATACGAACCCTTAGTCTTTGTGTTTTTCATTCAGTATTTTTTCTGACAATCTGTTTTGCCTTCAGGCAAATTTCATTAATTTGGCTGGAATTTGTTTCATTGTACCGATTACAAGGAATACAACGACCATTGCAATTATATGAAAATCACCTGCCAGAAATTTCACGCTTGGATCCACGACCTCGACACATTCTGGCCAAACAATATCTAGCTTTCCCACAGACAAAAGTGCAGTCGGCTAAAAAAAAAAAACTTGGTGTCTTGCAGACTCGAGTTGGAGTCTAGCAGGACGTCACATGACGTAGAGCGGCCAATGGCGGGCCAGGAAGTATGGGGCGGCCATTGATCTCCATAATAAAGACTGGATAGGACAGCGCGTCAAATGCGCGTCCGCGTGTGCGTTTTGTCAAGAGGGTAAGAAACGAACGTGTCGTTTTGATGCGCGCACACATTTGAATGGACATTTGACAGAAGTGAACACATGTTTCCCCTTCAAATAGTCATCTTTTGAAAAAAACATAAACATACACGAATAAAATAGGAAAATTCGAAAATAACAAAGGTCAAAGCGTGTGCAGCAGTGAATTGGCCGGAGAGGGACGGAAAAGTGAGCCGTAAGAAAGGAATAACTTTTCACAAGTAAGTTGTTGGTTCCAGATGGACTCATTTAGTACTGCATACTGCTTATTGATGACTGAGATTTTAAATTAATGGCATAATTATGACCTGTGTTGTTCCAGCAGTGGTCAAATAATCATTAACATTATAACTGCTGTTATTTGGGTTACCCAAAAGCTGAATCCACCCCTTGAATTAAAGGAATGATTTGGATATCACTGGTGACTAGCCTTATATAACCATGTGCAAAAAAAATACAAGAAATAAATCTGCATTGCTTTTTGTCAATTTGCAATTGTGCAAGCGTTGAATGAATGTTTTGTTTTTTATTCCTAAAGTTGCTCAGAAAAGTTAAGATAAACACCAGCAAATCAATGTGTAGCCGTGGCCGATTCAAATGCGGATATAAAAATTATTTCCGGCACCTTAATTTTCCTACAACTACAAGGTAGACCAAATTCATCCACGGCCAAGCGAGTGAACTCTAATAGAGCAAGATGCTCTAACCAACATACACAACTCTACCCTCCTGAAGCGTTGTGCGCCGCCATTGTTTGACCGCGTATTTTGTGCACGAGCAACGCGCGGTGTCCTATCCAGTATTTATTATGGAGATCAATGGTGGCGGCTTAGCCTGAGGCCTGGTCAAAATAATTTGTTGTTTGTCCTTCCCAGTGTGCACGCAATCAATGCAATGTTTTGTCTTTTCCTCCACCCACTTACCAGGCCTCTCGTGTCGTAGAAACGAACCCTCTCCTTCAGTCCACGGTTGGATTCAACAGAGGCCACGAAAACATCCTCTATTGTCGAAAAGCAGTTGGGCTGTCAAACATTATGGGACGAAACAGAGGAAGGACTTTTGAAACTGAAATTGAAATTGAAACAGGCTTTCTCGTCCTGTTCCTTGTAGCTGCAGCCGAAGGCCAAACTGCCAAGAGGAATGAGCATACCATATCATGCAGAAATTCACATACTATAGAAAACATTCAGAATAGGCACTACAACTAAGATATCATTTAAGAAAACACAATGTGGTAAGCACTACTACATGAAGTTAAAACTCTGTGAGTGTGATGGATGTGATCTTTGTCCAACGAGCCTACAAACCATTCGATGAAAACAATACATGGACGAAGTGGGATAAACGTGAAAGGGAGAAGGGATAAGAAAAAAAACCAACACGGTAAAACAAAAGTCTGGGGGAAACAAAGTATGTGGTGATCCATAATAATAATACTGTATGTAATAGTAATACTAAATGTGACCCGGCACAGCATAATGAGGAATAACCCCACTTTTGAGTTTTGGAGGTTTTCTAATGATGTGAAAGAGTATACCATTAGCTTTCAAATGATATCAAAATATAATATCCTCTAATACTTAAAATTTCCGATAATACAAAATAAAGAAAATTGATTTGTAATTGAATTGTGAAGATACTTTAACTTCAGGCGTTTTTTACTCAAAAAGTGTTTTGGTGGGATACTCCTCATGTTGTTGTGCCGGGTCACAAATAGACAATCTCACCTTACTGATATTACAGTACTACTAACTACTTTTGTAGAAGTACTTAACACTAGTATGTATCATAATGTTGAATAGACAGCCTGGCAGTACTGGCACAACCACTGAAACACTTGCCCCACAAAATGGACTTTGAAATTGAGTTTTCCTAAAAATCATGAACATGATTTTGTGACACGTATGTGTGGCGTGTATTAAGACTAAGACTAGAGTGAACATAGATGCATACTAAATTACTACCCATCATCTGGTTGACACATGATAACACAACACTACAGAACGCATTGATCACAGAATTAGATTTTATGGAAAACTGTAGCCTCCGCAGTGTAGCTAGTACTACTACTACTACTACCACTACTACTACTACTAGTACTAGTAGTAGTAAGACTAAAGCCGCGTCCGCACTGGACTTAAAATGGGTAAACTAACCGAGCAAATGGGTAAATTGACCATTTTAAGTCCAGTGCGGACAGCCCAGGAAGTTTTCCTCCCAGGTAACTTACCCAACTCCAGTGGGTAGTTTAACCGACCAACCTCTGCCCGGTTAAATTGACCAGGTCAGTTTAACCGAGTCGATAAGTCCAATCCGGACACGACGTCTCGGTAAACGACTCGGTAAAAAACCACAACCGGCGCCCCGCACGTTACGTTACTGTATGCAAGACTCGTGCGGGCGCAGGGTAACAACGTGTTTGTGTACCTAGAGTACATGCACATGTACATGAGTCGGTTAGTTTTACCCATCGTCTCGGTTAGTTTACCCGAGTCGAAAAGTCCAAGTGCGGACGCCGGGAAGATTTACCCATTGGAGTGTTACCCACGGGCTCGGTAAAAAATAAGTCCAGTGCGGACACGGCTTTAGAATAAGACTAAAAGACTAGAGTCAGCCCCTGTACGTCTTCGCAGCAAGGCGCTATACCGTACTACAGGGACCAGACTGCTAGTTACGGAGCTGCCGTTTGGATCTTGCGACCAAACCGGGAGGTTTTCGCCCATATTTTTTGGGAAATCGACACATTTTCGCCACATGGACAGTTGCACACAGGTGCGTGGTATGTAAACCACATTTGCTAGAAATCTTGGGCCAAATGAAGCAGTATTTTATGAGTTATGCTGAACCTGCTGATCCCTATGCCACAGCACTAGTGAACGTTACACAGAAGCCTATGGGGAAAAAGCCTAGTTATCTGTGGGGTTCCGGTCGGGAGAGCAGCGGACGACGTAGAACCCCACACTGCACAGTTCTGGGGGTACTAAGGCCCCAAGTCCAAATTCTTGGGCAAGTGGTTCACTGCCACTGCCAGACAATTTCAATTTTCTACATTGATTTAGTACATGTGGTGTGGTCTATTACTAATTAGTAATAGTAATTAGTAATAACGGATTAAGGGTTTTTTCCCTACCTCGTTCAGTTACACTGTACTTTGTGGGTATTAAACTCAAATCTTTCCTAAAAAGTAAAATGTTTTCTAGACCCATTTCGCCGTACGAAGTTCCCACGCCCACAAAATCATCAATTGCATATTATTCAACTTACGTTGCCGATGACATGATTTCCGAAGACAGCCTGCTCCAGCATCGCCGTCTTGCCAACGCCGGAGCTTCCACAAACCACTACTTTGCAGGTCTTGCCCATTTCTGGCGATACAAATTTAAAGACCCCAGCAAAATGTCACAACTCCGCAGAAAAACAACAAGTTGTCGGGAGCCATCTTTCAGTAGTGGACATTGTAGTCACGAGAGGGCGCGCTTCCAGGTTGACGGGTGCAGCACACAAAATCAATCAAAGATTATCATAAAGTGTGGAACCACAACTTTTTTTTAATAAGGGGTCTTTGGAGGCTAATTAACAAATACATTGTAGAACAAGTGACACTTAACACAAGCTGGGGGCTCAATCTTCAATTTGGTATGTCATTTGGACCATATCCGGCTTTAAATGTGGCCGTATTTGGCTGTGGAAGTGGAGGGGTCCATCCCAAAATCCTTGCAGAAATTTTGCTTGGACGGCAACACATTTTGGGGGTGTTTTTTTCTGGGGGTGATTAAAAGAAAATCTAATCGGCTAAGGGCACTAAAATTGAAAAGAATCTGAGAGATAAAGGTCTAAACTACAACTTTCAGTGAAGCTACAAGAACTAAGAGACTTTTGGGTGTGGGATAATTGGCTTTGAAAGTGAGTGTTTTTTTTTATAGTGTTCAATGGGAGCTCGATTTAGTGTTCTGCACCCCCATGGCAGCTGTATAAATACTGTACAAAAATTAAAATTTAGTGGGCCTGACGTTTCGATCCTAGCAGGACCTTTCTCAAAGGCACACTCTGCCTTTGAGAAAGGTCCTGCTAGGATCGAAACGTCAGGCCCACTTAATTTTAGATTTACATTTTGGTAATTTTAGTCAGTAAGCAGTTTTCAACATTTTTGTATATCACTGTACAAAAACACTCACTTTCAAAGCCAATTATCCCACACCCCGAAGTTTCTCAGTTCTTGTAGCTATACTTAAAACTGTAGTTTGGATCAGATTCGTTTCAATTTCTATGCCCTTGGCCGATTAGATTTTTGGCTAATTACCCCCTTTCAAGTCGAGTTTCTGCAAGGGTTTTGGGATGGATCCCTCCACTTAATTCTACAGCCAAATATGGTCACATTTAAAGCCAGATATGGTCCAAATTACACACCAAATTGAAGAGTGAACCAGGTTGTCTTCAGCTTCACTTATTCTACAATGTATCAGTTAATTAGCCTCCAAAGACCCCTTATTAAAAGTTGTGGATCCACACTTCATGATAATCAGCTCGGCGGAGCCATCTCGGAATAACTTGGAAATAAACTGAACTGAACTAATGCCAAAATGCTACCTGACTTTGATGACCAAAAATCGAATCTGAATACAATGGCGTTCAGACTAATATCAAGCCCTGTTTTTTTCACCTCAGGATTTTGTGATTTTGTTTTAAGGTGTGAGGATTATTGGTCTTCAAAATTTGTAGTCCTGGAAACAGCAAACTACATGTACAACATGTAGAATGGCTTAATCTCAAGAGGCTAAAATAGATTGCGTATCTAGGGACGCTGAATGGGGGGGGGGGGGGGTCACAGGTCAACTCATGTACAGTGTATGTACTCACGTGAATGAATACAATGTACTTCTTTTGAGCAGGCTGCACATATTGTACACCCTGTATAACAAGTCCGGGGAGTTGTGAACTTGTGACGCATTAACATGCTTTGATCTCTCCCTACCAGCTTCACTCTTTGTCCTTTGTTTCTCATCCGTGTCCTATTCACTCTCTCCCCCCTTCCTTCGTGTGCATGTATCTGTTTTGTCCTTGTCACTCCTGCTAGGATCGAAACGTCAGGCCCACTAAATTTTAAGATTTACATTTTGGTAATTTTAGTCAGTAAGCAGTTTGCAACATTTTTGTATATCAAGAAAGACAAAAATGAAATTGTGGCTGTTCAAATAAAAATTGATATCCATAATTACCATTCTTCCCCAAACAAGTGTCTTGCTTTGGGCAGGGCGAGAGAAAGGCTTCAGTACAGTCATGTTGTATGTGCCGCTGTACTGTACTTCAATGTCAATGTTAATGTGCACACAGTGTCTTCACTTTAAGACATCAAAGCTCACACTATGTAATGGTCACTAATGCATGCACTTACCGGTAAGATGAGTGGCTAATATTTCTCCAGTACCCAAAGTTTCATTACTCCGCTGATTGCAAGACCTGAGCATGCGCACTAGGGGAATTGACGACCGTAGCGGCCGCATCCTTGACGACGACGTGCGCTTTGTTTTCGCATTCCTCTTTTTGTCTCGTCTCGTCTGCGCTTATGATCGACCTTGTTTGTCTCAATCAGGGGGAAGAATTTCCACCACCCCGCCCTGGCCTAGGGGAGAAGAGGCGACTAATTGGGCCACCTCAGGGTTGATGCGGGGGTGCCAATTATATAGCATCTTCTGTTGTCTTGAGAATGCATCCAACGAAGAAGGAAATAATAAGCCCATGGTGTGCAATTAGCCACGGATTTTGGCGCCAAAGACGGATTGAAATAGAATTAATTGCAGCTGGTATAGCTCCCATTGGAATTACTTAGAAAGTCGGTAATGAAGGGGTATATAAGGCTTATAGTCCAATGCTTGAAATCTGTTTGCGTGTAATGATTAGGTTTGTCGATTTAAGTGGAATATACCCACTTCCCCCATAGCTAGCTACCGTCATGTCCTATCCTATCCTGCCCTGTCATGTCCTACCCTATCCTGCCCTGTCCTGTCCTGTCCTGCCCTGTCATGTCCTTTCCTGCCCTGCCCTGTCCTGTCCTGCCCTGTCAGGTCCTATCCTGCCCTGTCCTGTCCTGTCCTGTCCTGATATAAAAATCATGTCCTGTCCTATCCTATCCTGCCCTGTCCTGCCCTGTCCTGTCCTGTCCTGTCCTGTCCTGTCCTGTCCTGTCCTATCCTATCCTGCCCTGTCCTGTCCTGTCCTGTCCTGCCCTATATCCTATCCTGTCCTATCCTGCCCTATACCCTGCCCTGCCCTGCCCTGCCCTGTCCTGCCCTGTCCTGCCCTGTCCTGTCCTGTCCTGTCCTGCCCTGCCCTATCCTATCCTATCCTGTCCTGTCCTATCCTGTCCTGCCCTGCCCTGCCCTGCCCTGCCCTGCCCTGTTCTGACCTGTCCTGTCCTGTCCTGTCCTGTCCTGTCCTGTCCTGTCCTGTCCTGTCCTGTCCTGTCATGTCCTATCCTGTCCTGCCCTGTCCTATCCTGTTCTGTTCTGTTCTGTTCTGTTCTGTTCTGTCCTGTCCTGTCCTGTCATGTCATGCCCTGCCCTGCTCTGCTCTGCCCTGCCCTGCCCTGCCCTGCCCTGCCCTGCCCTGCCCTGCCCTGTCCTGTCCTGTCCTGTCCTGTCCTGTCCTGTTCTGTCCTATCCTATAGTATCCGTTCCTAAGTCTGGAAGACCGAGCAACTAGCTTTCTCAATCTCTATATGTTTTCTGGCATACACTCTTATGTTCTTACCAGCCCATGCCTGTACTCTGTGTGTTAGTAGAGAGGTTTCGCAGGTGAACGTATGCGCGTACGCATACGTTAGCTTTCCGTATACCAGTTAGCCATTCCGCCATTTCGTAATCCCGGCGTGTAGGCCTATTGCTACCGTTGTTCGCAATCCCAACGCAGAGTAAAAAAAAGTCTATTTCCGACATCATGCACCCTCGTTTTGATGCCTTAAATTGGGACATTATATTCATATTTCAACGTCTTTGAAACTCACAATAATGCCCCACGCATTATTCAGCGATCTTACTCATTTCTGGACATCACCAACCACATGAACCAAAAAGTAAAGACGATTTGCTGGACATTTTCCTACGCGGTTCTTTCTTACGTGTATAGCGAGCGAAATATCAATGTCGTCCGCATGCTTAGCCGATAGCAAGTACAGTGTACATGTAGCGTAAGATTATTGATGACGTAATATCAGTAGCACTAATCGTATATCTGTTCGCTTGCGAAAACTCTCATTTATTGACTATACCCAGCGTTTTCTCTGTCTGCCATCTTTCCATGGGAGTTCCTGTATTGTTCATCAGTAGGCTAAGTTCAACCGATCATGACAACGGTCCGCACTTATTACCTGTGTGTAAATAATAATGAAGTGAAACAACCTCGGGCAACAGGTGTATTTTCGGATGACCGCTGATGCATAGTATTAGTAATATTCTTTGAAGTGATATAAAAAATGTAGCGAACCGCGAGTCCCAAAAACAAAAATAGCGACGGACTGACGATTCGACCCAAGGTGGTCCTGCCCCAGAGGCGTCAAGGTCCCTTTGGGAAAGGTGCAGCGACGCGATTGACTCCTCAGAGCCTGTGCAGTACCGAGACAGTTGTATTTTATTTTTCCAAATGCACAGTCGACTCAGACAAGATCGACCTAATGCGTCAGTCAAAACGCAGAGAAAAGGTCTGTTAATTCGAGTTTTAAGGCTTTTCGAGAAAACGCATCTCATCGAAAGTGAATTGTTCAAAATCTAATTGCAGAGTAATCATCATCAGGGTAGGAAGTGTTAGTAAAACGATGTGGCTTTCATAATTATACTGAACCAAGATTAGTAAGTGCAAATTTTCGTCCACTGAAGCGAAATGCCCAAAAGGATTTTTAACTGACTTGGGGGATTGGAATTGAAAAAAAATAATTAATATACCTCGGTCCTCCCAATAATTCGCGCGCTTGTATATAAAGCTAAAGTAAACATGCCCCTTTCGAATTTTGCACGCAAAAATTGCAGCATTATGCGAAACTACATAAAAACTAAATTAAAAAAAGCAGCCAGCCAAAACAATACAAAATTAGCGAGAGACCAGTGGTAAAAAAACCCATCCCAATTTAGTGTACCAATCTCTCTCGAAAATGCCAGTAGTTTTCACCGGCTCGTCTGTAGATTTTCACATGAAATTCAGACGACAATTCTGCACATCGATTGGAAAGCAGGCAGGTCTAAAGATCACGAATATACCAGAAAGAGCCACAGGCGAGACTGGAAGGATAAACGTGTGTAAATGAATAAAGCAACTTGATCGATACAACTTTATTAGAACGCGTACACTGACAACAAAATTCACAACAGCTACTATACTGATGAAAATAGTTTCTATATATTTATATTGTCTTGGTAATTTAGGTGTGCATGTGACTTACACTCTAATTATTTGAACAAAGAATACGTTATTTCTTTTGGTACAACCGTTAGTTAGGTAAATAATCTTTGTTTACACCAGTTGACAAAACCACTATACCCCATCGTATCTTAATTACACTTCGGTGATATACAAAAATGTTGCAAACTGCTTACTGACTTAAATTACCAAAATGCAAATCTTAACATTTAGTGGGCCTGACGTTTCGATCCTAATTACACTTCATTACACATCTACACTAAGACTAAGCAGTACGCTATGATGATTGTAATTTATATCCATTGTTGCCTGCTTGCGGCGTTCTGAAGCTTGCCGGCATGCCTATCACACGTTTATAAAAACAATTATAGTGCATAATATTTTTTTTCGCTGCGCTTTCGGCAAGGTGCATGTGGGTATTTGATTTCAATGTCGACTGTTGGGTAGTGTCATCGTTCAAGACGAAGCTAAAAAGATGAGATAATCTTGTCCTCTACTCATATGTTCATGTAATAACATTTCTGCTTATGATGTTGCTGCTGTAAGTTGTCATTGTTGTAACAGTTTGTGACAACTAATGTTGCTATTGTTCCATTTGCTGTTGCGGATGTTGTTATTGTTGTAAAAGTTTGTGACAACTAATGTTGCAATTGTTCATGTTCCATTTGCTGTTGCTGTGAACTTCTGTCGATTATATGTTGCTGCTGCTTTTGGCGTAACGTTTGCTAATGTTATTGCTGTTACTGATTACTGCTGCTGTTGTTTCTACTGTTGTTGTTGCTGCTACTGGCTACTCGTTAATGCTATACTGTTTGCTTCACTGGTGTTGTTGCTGCTTTTGGAGTTGCTGATGTTGTTGTTGTTACAGATTACTGCTGCTGTTGTTTCTACTGTTGTTATTACTGATGTTATATTTGCTGCTGTTGTTGCTGCTACTGGCTACTCGTTAATGCTATACTGTTTGCTTCACTGGTGTTATTGTTGCTTTTGGCGTTGCTGATGTTGTTGTTGTTACAGATTACTGCTGCTGTTGTTTCTACTGTTGTTATTAGCTGATGTTATATTTGCTGCTGTTGTTGCTGCTACTGGCTACTCGTTAATGCTATACTGTTTGCTTCACTGGTGTTGCTGCTGCTTTTGGCGTTGCTGATGTTGTTGTTGTTACAGATTACTGCTGCTGTTGTTTCTACTGTTGTTATTAGCTGATGTTATATTTGCTGCTGTTGTTGCTGCTACTGGCTACTCGTTAATGCTATACAGTTGGCTTCACTGGTGTTGTTGCTGCTTTTGGCGTTGCTGATGTTGTTGTTGTTACAGATTACTGCTGCTGTTGTTTCTACTGTTGTTATTACTGATGTTATATTTGCTGCTGTTGTTGCTGCTACTGGCTACTCGTTAATGCTATACTGTTTGCTTCACTGTTGTTGTTGCTGCTACTGGCTACTCGTTAATGCTATACTGTTTGCTTCACTGGTGTTGCTGCTGCTTTTGGCGTTTCTGATATTTTTGTTGTTACAGATTACTGCTGCTGTTGTTTCTACTGTTGTTATTACTGATGTTATATTTGCTGCTGTTGTTGCTGCTACTGGCTACTCGTTAATGCTATACTGTTTGCTTCACTGGTGTTGTTGCTGCTTTTGGCGTTGCTGATGTTTTTGTTGTTAGTGATTACTGCTATTGTTGTTTCTACTGTTGTTGCTGCTACTGCATGGCTACTCGTTAATGCTACACTGTTGGCTTCACTGGTGTCGCTGCTGCTTTTGGCGTTGCTGATGTTTTTGTTGTTAGTGATTACTGCTGCTGTTGTTTCTACTGTTGTTGTTGCTGCTACTGGCTACTCGTTAATGCTATACAGTTGGCTTCACTGGTGTTGTTGCTGCTTTTGGCGTTGCTGATGTTTTTGTTGTTAGTGATTACTGCTGCTGTTGTTTCTACTGTTGTTGTTGCTTCTACTGCATGGCTACTCGTTAATGCTATACAGTTGGCTTCACTGGTGTTGTTGCTGCTTTTGGCGTTGCTGATGTTGTTGTTGTTACAGATTACTGCTGCTGTTGTTTCTACTGTTGTTATTACTGATGTTATATTTGCTGCTGTTGTTGCTGCTACTGGCTACTCGTTAATGCTATACAGTTGGCTTCACTGGTGTTGTTGCTGCTTTTGGCGTTGCTGATGTTTTTGTTGTTAGTGATTACTGCTGCTGTTGTTTCTAATGTTGTTGCTGCTAATGGCTACTCGTTAATGCTATACTGTTTGCTTCACTGGTGTCGCTGCTGCTCTATATGATTGTGATTATGCTGCTGCTGTTGTTGCTGCTCCTTTTGCCCATGGTGATGCTGCTTTCGTGGCTGCTTGTAGCTCAAGACGGATGGACGGCATTCTGACCGTTGACTGGGCGGCAGAGAACCCCAGCCAGCGCCTCTCGGAACGGCTGCAGTCGGAGAGCGTAGAGCAGCGGATTGACGAAGCTGTTCATGTAGGTCATCGTGCTGAGCATCACCCGGGTCTCGAACGACGGCACGTAGGACGGCTGGTAGATCTGCCGGAGCAGCATGCAGGTGGTGGGCAGCCAGGAGACGGTGGTGGTACCCAGCAGCAGCGAGAGCCGCTTGGCGGTCTTCAGCTCCCGCCGGTAGCGGTGCTGCAGGCCCGCTACTCCTTCCTGGGCACCGCCCGGACCGCCGGCACCGCCGCTGGGTCCGGACGCGGCCGAGGACGCAGGCTGGTGCTCGGCGGTCTGGCGGAGCTTCTCTAGCACCACGGCGAAGATCTTCCCGTACATGGCGAACATGACGCCGAAGGGCACCAGTCCGTTGACGTAGCAGTAGAACTGGAGGTAGGCCAGGTTGAAGACCTCCTTGAAGTCGAAGCAGACGAAAGGGCCGTCGGGGATGCTGTTGAGACCGGCGAAGGGCAGGAGGAAGGCGGTGAGGAAGGTGTACGCCCAGACGAAAGCCAGCAGCCCGGCGGCCCTGGCGCCGGTCATGTAGTGGTGCAGCGGGTAGACGATCTTCAGGTAGCGGTCCAGACTGAGCACCAGAAGCGAGAAGACGCTGGCGCTGGAGGTGAACATGATGGAGCACCAGAGGAGGAGGCAGGTGTACTTCTCGCTGGCACGGGCCGGGTGCAGGGTGATGTCCACGCCGGGCACCATGGCCAGCGACAGGAGCCAGTCGGCCGCGGCCAGGCTGACCACGAACGAGTGGTCCAGGACGCGGAGCCGCCGGTGACGGGCCACCAGGACCAGCACGGCCCCGTTGGTCAGGAAGATGGCGCCGACCATCAGGATCTGGCTGACGATGGAGAAGCGAAGCCAGGCGGCGAACCCGGACGGGCTGGCAGGCAGTGGTGGCTCGGTCCCCTCGCCCGCCGTACAGTTAGCCTCCAGCATACCATCGCCGCAGTCAAACATCACCCCCGTTGAGTTATTCATCTTATTCGAAGGAAGGAAATGCCCCCAAACCTGAGATACACAAAAAATATGCCATGTAGATAAAAATGTGACCAGGCACAGCATAATGAGGATAACCCCACTTTTGAGATTTTGAGGTTTTCTAATGATGTGAAAGAGTATACCATTAGCTTTCAAATGATATCAAAATATAATATCCTCTAATACTTAACATTTACGAAAATACAAAAAAAAGGAAAATTGATTTGTAATTGAATTGTGAAGATACTTTAACTTCAGGCGTTGTTTACTCAAAAAGTGTTTTGGTGGGATATTCCTCATGTTGTTGTGCCGGGTCACAAACAGACGAGTTAAAAACACGGTGGCAATTAATAACATACATGATTCAACACATCGCACTCTACCGTATGGAAAAGTCAGCATTATATTTCTACATTCAATCCACAACATCAAGCTTACAATATAGTCGTACTTTTTATTCGGAATCTTTGTCCTTTTTGCCTTCACAAGGTAAGTTACAGGCAACATGGACGATTTTTGCAATGCATTATGACATTGTTATTTCTTTCCAAGTCTCTTTAAATCCAACCATTACTCAACAGTCTTCCTTGAATCCTTGACACAACTATAATCAAAGTATTCCACTCTAGAAGAAATTCCGCACTGAATAAACGATATCTCGCGTTGGTGTCAGATTTGGGGAGTCCCTTCTACGAAAGGACCATAGATTCGTGATATCACTTAGGCGTAGGCATATTCGTTGAAGTCTCGAAATTTTAAGATGCAAAATTCTTAGTGCATATTGTTGCTTCAATCTTTTAATGCAGCAATTACAAACCAACAAACCAACAAACAAACAACACATAAGCAAGTAAGCAAGCAAGCGAGCAAGCAAGTAATAAAGCGAACAAACAAACAAGCAAGCAAGCAAGAAAGCAAGCAAGCAAGCAAGAAAACAAGCGAGCAAGCAAGCAAGCAAGCAACTTGCAAGCAAGCAAGCAAGGAATCAATCAAGCAAGTAAGCAAACAAGCAAGCAAGCAAGTAAACAAGCAAGCAATCAAGTAAGTAAGCAAGCAATCAAGCAAGTAAGCAAACAAACAAGCAAGTAATCAAACAAACAAGCAAGCAAGCAAGCCGAGCAAGCAAACAAGCAAGCAAGCAATCAATCAATCAAGCAAGCAAGCAATCAACCAACCAATCAATCAATCAAGCAAGCAAGTAATCAAACAAGCAAGTAAGCAAACAAGCAAGCAAGCAAGCGAGCAAGCTAGCAAGCTAGCAAGCTAGCAAGCAAGCAAGCAAACAAACAAGCAATTGCAAGCAAGCAATCAAGCGAGCAAGCGAGCAGACAAGCAAACGAACGAACATGCAAGGAAGCAAACAAAGAAAACAAGAAAAACATGCTAACAAGCATCCTTCACAGGTAATACATACTATCGAGATGAAATAATGGCCAATCACTAATGCATGGTGGACCTACCTTAAGCTTCCAAACCTGAGCCTGGCTAAGAGCTATGCTTCGCTGAAGATTCTCCGTTGAGCCTTTGATGGATTTTCAAAACTCTCTCATGTGATGGATGGGTAGCTAACACCGTGGCCGACGCAGTCCCTATATTATACACAGTCTTTTCGCCTGTCATCCGAAACAAACTAGGCCCTTTTATACCCATGCTGACGAGACGAAAAGGTCAGCTTCCTCATTAAAAATAGATAAATTTATATGACATTTTTATCAAGCACGTCAGTATTGAAGCTGACGTATTAACGTGGACCTTTCTCGCCACTGTTGTTAGGCCTAGCGACCAATCACAGACCAACAAATCGCAGGGCTGGAATACATTCCGCACTTCCCATCGAATGGCGGGCGAAAATACATCTTGACAAATTTCAGACTAGGATATAGACCTTTTTCACCCATGTGACCCAAACACGTAAAACAAAAGCACCGTCGCCACGTTGGCCCGTTTTTACGGAAAGTGTACGCATAACCCTATGGTACAACTGATGTTTACACTGTGCGCTGCCATTGAACGGCGGTCCGACATGACGTCATCACGTGAAAAAGGGTCTATAATATAGTAGGACTATATTTTCTCCTGCGCGGATGGATTCGCTAGAAACGCCATCGATATACACGGAAGGAGTTAGTTTGTTGACGTTGCCTTCAAATCAACGGTGTGATTCTTACATCGATTCCTAGCCTGTACCCCACTCTCATCTCTCTCACCTCCGTCCTATATAGGCAGTGGCACGCCCATATATGCAATCATGAGAATTTCCCGCGCTTGCATGTACATGCACATGTACATGTATAGACGGCGTCTTAAAGGGATAACACAACATTGGTCGAGGTCACAGAATAGCATCCATACGTTGTCTGATCCAACATATGCATGGAATAGCACACCTGTGAAAATTTCAGCTCAATCCGCCAACCTAGTCTCGAGAAAATAGTGAAAACCCGCTTTATTTGTTTCGCGAAAATGCAGCATTCAACGAACGAAAAAATCGTTTAGATCTCGGTGAGACGTAAACTATTTCTTTACCCTTTTCTCAAAAAATACAGCATTTTAGACAGAAATGTTTCAGTGCGAGGTTACTACTATATCCATCTTAAAACTGTATAACTTTAATGTAAATATTATGTAAACATGTTTCTTTTTCGATCTAGATGAGCAACAATACTGTACCCAATCTATATCGATGGCGATTCGGATCTTTCTCCAAAGATGGCGCTAGATCTGTGAAAACATTGTAACTTTGGCTGTACTTTGTGGACTGTACAAAGTACAGTCCACAAAGTAAAGTGGCTGTACTTTGTGGTTTCAAAAGAGACACAGTGAGTTGTCGAGTGTATTCCAAGTGGTTTGGAGAGTGTACGTGTAAAGCGAAACCATTTCACTCATAGGTGCTCAGGGATCTTCTCCGTTGGACATTTTGAATGACTTCTCGTCAATCTGAAAGCTGTTATATAATCATAGATGGTTTAATAAGTAATTCGGTAACTTCCAGTTAGTCTAAGTTTAATATGCCCTCTCCAAGTGTGATTTATAATAATCAGACAAGAAACAATAAATTCGTCGAAAAGAATTACCCATGACGGAACCTCTCCGTTCAATGAAATGTGTTTGGATGATTTCAACCGTGCATCACGCGTTGCCACGCTATACATGCACCGCACAGGTCATGTCGAATTCCAGACTCGCAGCGTGTGCGCACATTCGAATGGGGGCTAGACTGGAGACCGGGGGACTCGAAATGGTGTTCCGTTTACCATACATCAAACAGCGACTGGACCGCTTTCGATCATTCACCTAATCACGATAAATGGGCTCTATAAGACAGACTATAATTGTAGATCACTGGAGTTTGCAATTAACCTAGCTGGCTAAAGTCGGGAGTGTTTGACTAGGCCTTCACTTACCAATCTGAGCAATTTACGCCAACTGGTCAATGCATGCTACACTATATATAGCTATAAAGCTGTCCACGCTACCGACTTCATCAGAATGGATGGGTTGGATTCAAGGAGTTATAAAAACAACTAATCGGGGAATCGATCATTAACAGACAGCAATGTGGCACTGTGCCAACCATAGATCAGCTCTATAAATAAACTAGAGTGCACACTCGTCGCGTGACCTGTGCCGACAAGGGGACTGCGACGCCATTATCAAAGAGGGCAAACTAGACGCGACGCGTCGAAGACCGCACACCGCACACTAGACGTATGTACACACGACCGTTCGAACACACACACACCCACGTCCTGAATTATTAATCGCAATTGCTACTTACATCCGGGCACTTCGAGCTACAGTTGCCCTCTTTGGCAATGGCGGATGCGCGTCCATGTCGGCACACGTTTTTGCACTGCGCCACTGCCACAGCGAAAAACCCCATGGCTGCGGTGTAAAAAAGAATGCGCTCGCTGCTTTACTTCTTTCAAACAAAGCGCAGCCAAAGCCCTAAAAAAACACAAAACACATGGGCCGTTTGTTCAATGAGTCGCTTGGGTTTCTGGAATGACTGTAACGACAGGCTCCCTCACTCAAGGGAGATGTCTAATTCTAAAACCATTCCCTTGCCATTAAGATGATTTATCTGTAATTTATCTTAAAATGACGGGATAGGTCTTCTTGAAATTTATTCAACTCGCCTTCAGGGTAACGAGTCAGGCTTTTGAATATGTGACCCTGCACATCATAATGAGGAATAACCCCCACTTTTGAGATTTTGAGATTTTCTAATAATGTGAAAGAGTCTACCATTAGCTTTCAAATGATATCAAAATTTCCTCCAATACATTAACTTTCCAAAAATACAAAAAAAATTAAAAATTGATTCTTAATCGAATTGAGAAGATTCTTTGACTTTAGGCGTTGTTTACTCGAAATGTGTTTTGGTGAGATATTCCTCATGTCGCTGTGCCGGGTCACATATGCTTGAATATAATTTATGATGTTCGTGATCCATATATACCATATAGTTTTGAATTCGCAGTTCCGTCCCTGTCTTTCACGGAAATGAATTCACAGCATTTGTCTGGCGTCAGATGGTTTGAGTTGGATTTGTAAATCCGACAAAATAGGGACCGATCTAGGTCAATGTCGACTCAGAGGCTCGAAAATGATTTCATCGATTTTCTAGTCTTAATTTGATACTCGATGGCTCTCCTACACAATGACGGACGAAATAAATCGTCTTAGCTAAGACCAGAGTAGGTGTCCGTTATGGTAGGCTGGGTATTGTTTAGGAATTATAGGAAGATTTTCAGCTGACACCTCGATAATAATGATCGCTCGCATTCAGCGCATTCATAGCTATTATGATTCATTTAATTAAAGGCTTTAAAATATTAATTCAAGAAGGCTTTCGCACAATCGCTGCCAGATTGATGACGCGAACTTGGAATCATGTACAGCTACACCCATGTACATTGTACAGTGTATACATGGGCGCGAATCTAGTGCCTTGTGGAGACCTAGTCCAATAGGTTGAATAGGTATCCACAGGGAAATTGTAAAGGTGTATAGGTCTCCACGAGGTTTTCACAAAACTGGTATTCGGAAATCCCAAAAGGCAAATTTGGGATGGTAAGAATTCGTCGCAAATTTAAGCGTTATACTATACTGTACATGATTGTATAAGGGACCCGAAATAATCATTTGAGGGAACGAAATAACATTTTGAGGGAAAGAAATAACATTTTGAGGGAAAGAAATAACATTTTGCGGGAAAGAAATAATAATTTGAGGGAACGAAATAAAAAAAAAATCGCATTTTGCCTGTCCCCTTAGGCGCTCCATAGATTCACGTCCGTTTGATGAAAATAATGAGGAAGGAATTTACAGCAGTGGTTCTTTAGCGTAAAATTGTCAAAGTCTAAAATGATTTTTACTCAAACATACATTTCCGAATCTTCAGAAACTGTTGTACATGTATAGGCACACTTTGATTCAGTTGATAGGGTTAATTCAATCAGAGATAATCAAACTCAAATTAAACTCAAATCAAACTCAAATCAAACTCAAATCAAAATCAAATCAAAATCAAATCAAAATCAAAATCAAAATCAAAATCAAAATCAAATCAAAATCAAATCAAAATCAAATCAAACTCAAATCAAACTCAAATCAAACTCAAATCAAACTCAAATCAACTCAAATCTTACTAAAATCAAAATGAAATCAGAATGAAATCAAAATCAAATCAAAACCAAATCAATTTTTTTTTCACACGGATATGAATGGAATGATTTTTCCTTCGGATATGAATTCAACGAAATGGAACATAATGGAATGAAATTGAGTTGGATGGTAGGACCCTATAGCTTCGAGTGGAATAAAAAGAACTGGGATGGGAGGGTTGGAATTTCTGATTATAGAATACGTATTTTTTTTATATATCCAAGAACCACGCAAAATCATCGATCAAAAAGAGGGAAAACGGCGACATCCACGTCTTCTTTGTGTTGAATCATTTCTCCAGCTGTCGATTTTCTATAAGCAAAAGAAAAGTCGGCCAAACGAAAAGAAAGGGTATGTGGATTTTAGCCAATGCACATTGACCTCTTGTATGGATGGTCATGTGAGGAGATATAAGTATAAGTATAGAGGAGAAAAAAGTACCGTATAAACACAAAAGCATCATAATAGAAAGTTTCGTTTTTGAAAGACCTCCAGAAAGCTAGAAGAAAAAGGCCCCAGTGTCGACGATGAGACGGTAGGATTGCGAACTGGGAGGATAATACTGTGTGTAACTAATGCACCATCACCATCATGTCATCTCATCGCTGAAAGTACCATAATTATGTAAATATTAGAGGAAAGGAGATATTGCTGAGAACCTTAAAGGCCCAATACAACATTGGGAAGATCGGAAAACATTGATGTCCACAGATTTCCTTCTAATTTACACAGTTTGTAGACGGTCATGATAGAATCCTCATGTTGAAATCTTACTGTCTGAGATACTGCATTTTTCGAGAAATCTTCACTCAAACATCGACAAATAGTTTAATACTCGCGAGTAATAAACTATTTCTTACACTACAGAACGGTGCGTAAACCGTGACGGTTTTTTGTGTTTTTTTCCTTTCTCAGATTACCATTTTTGAGCTAAAATCTTCGCAGTATTGCTTTTGGAATGTGTAATGGTTTAACAAGCAAATTTTGGCAATCTTTTGACCTTTATCAATGTTGTATAGGGCCTTTAAGCCTCTGAGCTATAAACCCAGCACACGCATCGTTTCAAGCGTGGTCGACGTCGGGATATCGTCTGAGTGATGTATCGTTAAAAGGGAATAAAGAAGAGTAGATAATGACTTCTACCTTATTATCTTGCCTCATCAAGATAATTCTGAAAAGAAAATACAATAATTATATTCATTTAAATCTAAAAAAATAGAGGGCCTGACGTTTCGATCCTAGCATGAACTTTCTCAAAGGCAAATGTCCTGCAAGGATCGAAACGTCAGGCCCTCTATTTTTGAGATTTATGTATTGCAGGTCATTTAATCAGTGAGCATGCAGTTTGGAACAGTTTTTGTATTAACTTTTTCTTTATTCAAGTATAATATACAAAACTGAGGAAAAAGAAGGAGGAGAAAGAGAAGGAGGAGAGGGGAGGAGAAGGAAAAGGAGAAGGAGAAGGAGAGGGGAGGAGAAGGAGAAGGAGAAAGAGAAGGAGAAGGAGAAGGAGGAGGAGAAGGAAAGGGAGAAGGAGAAGGAGAAGGAGAAGGAGAAGGAGAAGGAGAAGGAGAAGGAGAAGGAGAAGGAGAAGGAGAAGGAGAAGGAGAAGGAGGAGAAGGAGAAGGAGAAGGCGAAGGAGAAGGAGGAGAAGGAGAAGGATGAGAAAGAGAAGTAGAAGGAGAAGGAGAAGGAGAAGGAGAAGGAGGAGGAGAAGGAGAAGGAGAAGGAGGAGAAGGAGAAGTAGAAGGAGAAGGAGAAGGAGAAGGAGGAGAAGGAGAACGAGGAGAAGGAGGAGGAGGAGGAGAAGGAGAAGGAGAAGAAAAATAGGAAGACAGAAGATTAATTAAATGTATCGCAGGTATTCGAAGGCATTTGTTGGAAGAGGAAGATGGGGTAAAAGAGTTACTTACGAATTAAATCGACGATGAAATGTGTAAGCACTTCATTGCCACTGCTGTCTGTGGCCGAACATGTAATAGTGGTTTTCCCAAGGTTGAAAAAGGACCGTGGCGGAGGAGTGCACGTGACGGGGAGACGACCATCCTCATCATCTTCTGCATCCGGTGTAGAGTAAATGACGTTCGCTCCATTCGGGTTATGACACCTGGCAGTGACATCCTGGTCCCACTTGAAGGTTGGTGGATTATCTACAGCTAGAGGTAGCAGAAAATATACCAGGCACGTTCATTTTGTTGGCTTGTCTTATAGCCTAAACACACAATTCTGTTTTGTGACTTTTATTTGCGATTTCTAACCGACTTCGTTGGGATTTTTTTGGGGGGCAACAAATCGGGAAATCACGGGATTATTGCAGTTTGCTAATTAATCGACTAACAAAACATCATTATTAGTAGGATTTTGTTCATGGCATATTCTACGTACATTGAAAGAAACTGACAGGGCATGACGTTTCGATCCTCACACTTTTTACCTCAATTTAATTTCATGAAGATAGTCTAAAACCCTGCATTACGGCATATATAGCACCATGGGCATATGGGTTGGTTAACTCAGAAACTACATGTAGGCCTAAAGGCGCATGCGCATGCCGGTAACGTACAATGCTGGGTACACGACCGGACACACGGGCGTTCCATAATGCACTGTTATGCAGGGTGGACGATTCTGTTGGTACCCGGCGGGACAGACTATACACCGCATGACATTAATCGCGTGGGAACTTCTATAATAATAGACCGTTTACGAAATGAAGGCTTAGGCTCTGGCTTAGGCTTCGTCTCCGTCCGACAAAAGCTGAAAATCCAAGTTGTGGTCGGTTTCCGATTTGGAAGGTTTGTTGGCATGATATAGGTACAGGGTATTCCCTAAGAAACTGTGACCAAACGCTTGTGGTTTTTTGTATAGCTGCCTGTGAGTAACATAAATATGACCGAAGCCTAAGCCCGAGCCTAAGCCTTCATTTCGTAAATGGCCTAGTGTTCAGTGTGGTGGCGAGATATTAAACGAATGTGGGAAACATCCGCATTGAGTTGAGCTGTCGCAAAGTGCGTCCAATAATAGCATTGATCATGAATAGGCGAGGAGCAGTATAATGGCGGAGCCAAGAAGAGACCAAAACTTTTAGCAAGGACTCTGACTCGGATAGCAAGGACTCTGACTCGGATAGCAAGGACTCGGACTCGGATAGCAAGGACTCGGACTCGGATAGCAAGGACTCTGACTCGGATAGCAAGGACTCGGATTCAGATAGCAAGGACTCAGACTCAGATAGCAAGGACTCAGACTCGGATAGCAAGGACTCGGACTCGGATAGCAAGGACTCGGACTCAGATAGCAAGGACTCAGACTCGGATAGCAAGGACTCGGACTCGGATAGCAAGGACTCGGATTCGGATAGCAAGGACTCGGATTCGGATGACAAGGACTCGGACTCGGATAGCAAGGACTCAGACTCGGATAGCAAGGACTCGGACTCGGATAGCAAGGACTCGGACTCGGATAGCAAGGACTCGGATTCGGATAGCAAGGACTCGGATTCAGATAGCAAGGACTCGGATTAGGATAGCAAGGACTCGGATTCGGACAGCAAGGACTCGGACTCGGAGAGCAAGGAGTCTGACTCGGATAGCAAGGACTCGGACTCGGACAGCAAGGACTCGGACTCGGATAGCAAGGACTCGGACTCGGATAGCAAGGACTCGGATAGCAAGGACTCGGATTCGGATAGCAAGGACTCGGATTCGGATGACAAGGACTCGGACTCGGATAGCAAGGACTCAGACTCGGATAGCAAGGACTCGGACTCGGATAGCAAGGACTCGGACTCGGATAGCAAGGACTCGGATTCGGATAGCAAGGACTCGGATTCAGATAGCAAGGACTCGGATTAGGATAGCAAGGACTCGGATTCGGACAGCAAGGACTCGGACTCGGAGAGCAAGGAGTCTGACTCGGATAGCAAGGACTCGGACTCGGACAGCAAGGACTCGGACTCGGATAGCAAGGACTCGGACTCGGATAGCAAGGACTCGGATAGCAAGGACTCGGATTCGGATAGCAAGGACTCGGATTCGGATAGCAAGGACTCGGATTAGGATAGCAAGGACTCGGACTCGGAGAGCAAGGAGTCTGACTCGGATAGCAAGGACTCTGACTCGGATAGCAAGGACTCGGACTCGGATAGCAAGGACTCGGACTCGGATAGCAAGGACTCGGATTCGGATAGCAAGGACTCGGATTCGGATAGCAAGGACTCGGATTAGGATAGCAAGGACTCGGATTCGGACAGCAAGGACTCGGACTCGGAGAGCAAGGAGTCTGACTCGGATAGCAAGGACTCTGACTCGGAGAGCAAGGAGTCTGACTCGGATAGCAAGGACTCTGACTCGGATAGCAAGGACTCTGACTCGGATAGCAAGGACTCTGACTCGGATAGCAAGGACTCGGACTCGGATAGCAAGGACTCAGACTCGGATAGCAAGGACTCGGACTCGGATAGCAAGGACTCGGACTCGGATAGCAAGGACTCGGATTCAGATAGCAAGGACTCGGACTCAGATAGCAAGGACTCAGACTCGGATAGCAAGGACTCGGACTCGGATAGCAAGGACTCGGACTCAGATAGCAAGGACTCAGACTCGGATAGCAAGGACTCGGACTCGGATAGCAAGGACTCGGATTCGGATAGCAAGGACTCGGATTCGGATGACAAGGACTCGGACTCGGATAGCAAGGACTCAGACTCGGATAGCAAGGACTCGGACTCGGATAGCAAGGACTCGGACTCGGATAGCAAGGACTCGGATTCGGATAGCAAGGACTCGGATTCAGATAGCAAGGACTCGGATTAGGATAGCAAGGACTCGGATTCGGACAGCAAGGACTCGGACTCGGAGAGCAAGGAGTCTGACTCGGATAGCAAGGACTCGGACTCGGACAGCAAGGACTCGGACTCGGATAGCAAGGACTCGGACTCGGATAGCAAGGACTCGGATTCGGATAGCAAGGACTCGGATTCGGATAGCAAGGACTCGGATTAGGATAGCAAGGACTCGGACTCGGAGAGCAAGGAGTCTGACTCGGATAGCAAGGACTCTGACTCGGAGAGCAAGGAGTCTGACTCGGATAGCAAGGACTCTGACTCGGATAGCAAGGACTCGGACTCGGATAGCAAGGACTCTGACTCGGATAGCAAGGACTCGGACTCGGATAGCAAGGACTCAGACTCGGATAGCAAGGACTCGGACTCGGATAGCAAGGACTCGGACTCGGATAGCAAGGACTCGGACTCGGATAGCAAGGACTCGGACTCAGATAGCAAGGACTAGGACTCGGATAGCAAGGACTCTGACTCGGATAGCAAGGACTCTGACTCGGATAGCAAGAACTCGGATTCGGATAGCAAGGACTCGGATTAGGATAGCAAGGACTCGGATTCGGATAGCAAGGACTCGGATTAGGATAGCAAGGACTCGGATTCGGATAGCAAGGACTCGGATTCGGATAGCAAGGACTCGGATTCGGATAGCAAGGACTCGGATTCGGATAGCAAGGACTCGGATTCGGAGAGCAAGGAGTCTGACTCGGATAGCAAGGACTCTGACTCGGATAGCAAGGACTCGGACTCGGATAGCAAGGACTCGGACTCGGATAGCAAGGACTCGGATTCGGATAGCAAGGACTCGGATTCGGATAGCAAGGACTCGGATTCGGATAGCAAGGACTCGGACTCGGATAGCAAGGACTCGGATTCGGATAGCAAGGACTCGGATTCGGATAGCAAGGACTCGGATTAGGATAGCAAGGACTCGGATTCGGATAGCAAGGACTCGGATTCGGATAGCAAGGACTCGGATTCGGATAGCAAGGACTCGGATTAGGATAGCAAGGACTCGGATTCGGATAGTAAGGACTCGGATTCGGATAGCAAGGACTCGGATTCGGATAGCAAGGACTCGGATTCGGATAGCAAGGACTCGGATTCGGATAGCAAGGACTCGGATTCGGATAGCAAGGACTCTGACTCGGATAGCAAGGACTCTGACTCGGATAGCAAGGACTCTGACTCGGATAGCAAGGACTCGGACTCGGATAGCAAGGACTCTGACTCAGATAGCAAGGACTGACTCAGATAGCAAGAACTCGGACTCGGATAGCAAGGACTCGGAATCGGACAGCAAGGACTCGGACTCGGATAGCAAGGACTCTGACTCGGATAGCAAGGAGTCTGACTCGGATAGCAAGGACTCGGATTCGGATAGCAAGGACTCTGACTCGGATAGCAAGGAGTCTGACTCGGATAGCAAGGACTCGGATTCGGATAGCAAAGACTCGAATTCGGAGAGCAAGGACTCAGACTTGAATGGCAAGGAGTCTGACTCGGATAGCAAGGACTCGGACTCGGATAGCAAAAGGACTCGGACTCGGATAGCAAGCACTCGGACTCGGATAGCAAGGACTCGGACTCGGATAGCAAGGACTCTGACTCGGATAGCAAGGACTCGGACTCGGATAGCAAGGACTCGGACTCGGATAGCAAGGACTCTGACTCGGATAGCAAGCACTCGGACTCGGATAGCAAGGACTCGGACTCGGATAGCAAGGACTCTGACTCGGATAGCAAGGACTCGGACTCGGATAGCAAGGACTCGGACTCGGATAGCAAGGACTCGGATAGCAAGGACTCGGACTCGGATAGCAAGGACTCTGACTCGGATAGCAAGGACTCGGACTCGGATAGCAAAAGGACTCGGACTCGGATAGCAAGGACTCGGACTCGGATAGCAAGGACTCGGATAGCAAGCACTCGGACTCGGATAGCAAGGACTCGGACTCAGATAGCAAGGACTCTGACTCGGATAGCAAGGACTCGGACTCGGATAGCAAGGACTCGGACTCGGATAGCAAGGACTCGGACTCGGATAGCAATGACTCGGACTCGGATAGCAAGGACTCGGACACGGGATGGAAGACTCGATTAAAGCACTGGTTCTGCCTTTGAGCTAAGTCCTGTACAATTTTTAGATTTTCATTATTGTCAGTGAGCAGTTTTCAACTTAAACCTAACACCCTTACCTTGCTCTATGACCTCAGGTTGTTCAATTACAACATCGGTGGTGACATCGACATAGATGTAGTAATAGCCCTTGTTACCACTGCTGTCCACGGCGGTACAGGTGATGGTGTGAGCTCCGAGAGGAAACAAGCTATCCGAGCTAGGCGTACATTGCGCGGCCAACAGTCCATCCACGTTGTCACGCACCGTTGGCAGCTGGTAGGTAATCGTCGCGCCTTTCTCACCAAGATTGGGGTTTATTTTCTGCTGTATTGTCTGCAGCGCTAGTCCCGCATTATCAAATGTGGGTGACTCGGTATCTGAAATAATTACGTGTGAGCGAATAGAAATAAAACAATGCAGTAGTCTGAACTCTGAACTATATCGAATCTGTCAAGAAAAGTTGTATAGGTGAACATATTGCATAGGATTGTGCACCCTGCTACAAATGAATGAAGCCACAAAAACAATGATGTTGTCCTAGTCAGACACTTTCCCCAGGTCTGGCATGATATCTTCTCTTCGAAAAAAAACTCCCAACTCACAAGGTTTGTCTGGCTGGCTCGATCACAAGGGTCTGTAATGTTTGTATGCCTACAATTTATGTTGAATGCTGCTTCGTACTTCTAACGGGTAATCATGAAGGAAGATACATTTATTATCTAGATGCATGGAGAACTCTACGGGCCGTTCACCTTTGGTCTTGCCTTTGAGGGAAGTCTTGCAAAAACAAAATTCAGGGTATCGGGGACCTTTCTGTCTCACATGTTTCAAATGTATTAGTTGGTGTAATAGTATAAGCGACACTTTGGTGTTGCTTTGCATATAAGAACCGTGTAGGCAAAATAGGGGCAATTAATACCAACTCGGTCATCGCCATTGATGTACTCACCTTTGACATAGACGTACCCCAAGGCGGAATTCTGAATGTTATTACCAGTGAAGTACGTAACAGAGATAGGGAAAGCGCCGACTTGGAGGTTGCCCGACCACTGAGCGGGGTAATAATTTTTGTTCGAGACCTGGATTTTAAGAGGGTCGTCAAATTGAATGGTTGAATGAGCCAGGCCAGGATCTGCGATGCGTTCCGCGATGTTTCCCATTTCGATGACGTCATCCTGTGGACCTGAGACACGGATTGAAAACAACAACAACAACAACAACAACAACAACAACAACAACAACAACAACAACAACAACAACAACAACAACAACAACAACAACAACAACAACAACAACAACAACAACAACAACAACAACAACAACAACAACAACAACAACAACAACAACAACAACAACAACAATCACAACAACAACAACAACAACAACAACAACAACAACAACAACAACAACAACAACAACAACAACAACAACAACAACACAGAGTTATCTACCCTTGTAGGTAGGCTTATTGTAGACATAGGCGTCAGCAGCCAAGAATGA